>JADDOH010000953.1:0-337576 GCA_016648135.1 Agrypnia vestita | reverse complement strand
TACATGCGAAGACTTGATTATCTGAAATCTCGTTAGCTAAAATGCGAAATAAGTAGTAAAATATACAGTATACGAGTATGATGGAGCTATTTACCCAAAATATTTCAACTTACATATACCAAATATCGAAATGAGTATATACACAAAATGTAATTATGTGGCGGTCCAGAGCCGTCGCGAGTCTAGCCGCACGCACCGAGCTAGCATCCACCAATCAAGCTTTTTAGATTGCAATATCTGCACCGGCATGGACCGCAAGAAACAGAAAGATCTATGTGTGTATGAAAGGAAACTGTTGAGATGATGTGTTGGCGTCGTATATTTACTAATTAATTATGAGTACAACGTAGACTGTGAGACGACCGAATGTTTCTTTTCTTTATAATCTAAAAATGGTTTTCTACGACGAAATATGGAAATATTGAAAAAATGGGGGGGGGTCTTGTGGGGTGGGGGGGGTTGGGGTTTTTGGGTGAGGGGGGTGTGTGGGTGGGTGTGAGCAGGTGGGGGTAGGGGGTGGTTTGGCTTGGGGGGAGGGGGGGGCTGCGGCGGTGGGCCTGGTGGGTTGTTTGGGGCGGAGGTGGGGGTGGGTGTGGGGAGGCCACGTGGTGGGTTTTGCGGGCGTGGGGGGGGGGGGGGGGGGCGGGCTGTGGGGTCGGGGTGCTGGGGGGTGTTTGGGGGGGGGGGGGGTAGGGGGGGGGGGGGGGGGGGGGGGGGGGGGGGGTGTGGGAGGTGGCGTGGGGGCGGGGTGGGTTGGTGTGTGCGGTGGGGGGTGGGGGTGGGGGGGGGGGTGGGAGGGCGCGGGGGGGGGGGGGCGGTTGTTACTGGGTGGTGCTGGGTGTCGGACTGTGGGGGGTGGGGTTGGGGGTGTGTGGGGGGGGGTGGGGGGGTGGTCGGGGCGGTGGGGGGGGGGGAGGGGTGGGGGTCGGTGGGGGGGGGGGGGGGGGGGGGGGGGGGGGGGGGGGGTGGGGGGGGGCGGGGGGGGGGGGGGGGGGGGGGGGGGGGGGGGGGGGGGGGGGGGGGGGGGGGGGGGGGGGGGGGGGGGGGGGGGGGGGGGGGGGGGGGGGGGGGGGGGGGGGGGGGGGTGGGGTGGGGGGTGGGGGGGGGGGGGGGGGGGGGGGGGGGGGGGGGGGGGGGGGGGGGGGGGGGGGGGGGGGGGGGGGGGGGGGGGGGGGGGGGGGGGGGGGGGGTGTGGGGTGGGGGGGGGGGGGGGGGGGGGGGGGGGGGGGGGGGGGGGGGGGGGGGGGGGGGGGGGGGGGGGGGGGGGGGGGGGGGGGGGGGGGGGGGGGGGGGGGGGGGGGGGGGGGGGGGGGGGGGGGGTGGTGGGGTTTGGGGTTTGGGGGTGGGGGTTGGGGGTGGTTTGTGGGGTGGGTGTGTTGGAGAAGAGACTGGGAGAAGTTGGTGATCAAGGAAATGCACAAGAACAAAAAGCGAGAGGTCGATAATTGAATAGACCAAGTCCGAAAAGCTAATAGAACCTCGCTATACGGCCTAGTATCGATGTAGGAAGGAAACGGTTGAAGACCCCATGGCAAGAAGTTGTCAACTAACATTCAAGTAAAAAATGAGTTAATAAGCCGTCTAAACTAAATATTGTACGCTCTTTCCATTGGAAATAAGTTCAGACCTTAAAAATAATTAGAACATGTTCAAATCATAGGGACGAACATTTTAAGTACACTTTTTCATAAAAACCAAATCGGTTACTAATGGGAAGAACATTGTTATCTTCAATGAAAACATGTTCATGCCATCATTCTGAAATAAACACGTTCTTGCCTTTTAACTTGATTGGAATATTTATGATTAATATAAATTTTACTCTGGCAGTAGATACTGTCATATGTTTGTTTTTATTTGGAGACTATTATAATATGTATTTGTATATTATTTTTCAATAATTTTAAATGGTACATACCATTTTTTTATTATTAATTAACATACAAGGTATTTTGTGATTTTGGATAATGGATGGTAAAAACGGATAGCATTTGAAGGCTTGTTTGATGTTCGTGTTTTACCAATTTTAAAAGGTGTTATTCTATTAAAAATGAGCTCCAGAGGCGAAAAAATAGTTGTTAACTACATTTGTTAGGGACAATTAGTATATTTTTATTTTTTGTTCATAAATGCATTTTTTTTACTTTGTAAATACTTTTTTGATAATTTGGTTACATGAATCAATAAAAATTAATCTTGAATTAGCAATAAAACATTTTTCAAAGGAGAAATGCAAATGTCTAATTATCTCAAAATGACTTGAATGTTAGCTAAAAACTTCTTGCCATGGGATCTTCAGTTCACAATGTAGAAGCAAACTGAAGAAGAATGATATTTGAAGGTATTCCACAATTTTCTTTCGGTACTGTTATACCAGAGTTGTAAATTAAACTAATTTTAAAGCAGTCTGAATTTGAAAAAATGGCTGATTGGGCTGGCCAAGGCTGAAAAATATTTTAAAGTGGTATAATGTATAACAAAAATTTAAATGATAGCAGTGTGTCAACATACAATTGACATATTGCCATGTAACTGTTGAAACAGAAAGACTTACATGTAATCGAGGATTTTCCAGCACTCTAGACAATTTAGTGAATTAGAAATTACTAGAAAGGTTTAGAGTCACACGATTGTATCCGAAAGTTCGCGAAACCAGAAAATAACAGCAGAAAACAAACGACAAGCGGCGATTCAGTGTAGCCAGCGAAATTCATTAAGAGAGATCCTACCGGGCGTTCAATATTAAATGGTGTGATCTCAAACGTACGAATATTTTGTAGGGTCAAGTTAAAGTAATCCACAGATGAATGATTATTGCGAAATTGTGTCCAATTACATTAAAATAAAACTTTAAGTAATTTTACGTGTTTAATTTGTCACCCACCTTCACGATCTCGTGATAATATATTGTAGCAAGACCTACAACAGTGTTACGCAACGGTGGTCAGTCATCCGTAACCGAATATTACGCACGCAACACATAGTCAGTGAGACGTGATCACATTATCTTTCTTGAAGATTCTACGACATTTCATGACGCCCTATAATGCTTCATTGGAAAAGCCTAGAACCAACAGTTCATCTATAAAATGCATCACCCGACGCGGAGTCGAGGAATTCAATTCTTGACGATAACAAGGCGATACTGCTGAGCGAACCAATGTGATCACTATAATTCATGATATTACAAGCCAGTGTAGTGCGACTAGCAGTGCTTTTAGCGGTAGCGGAATAAAGCAAGAATACCGGGGCGAGTAGTTTGTACGAGCGAACGTTGAACAGAATTAATGAGAAGTGATCTAAGCGATCAGCATTAATCAATGTAAATTAAGGAACAGTTCAAGAATACGTTACTCCAATTCAACTCGTGTTCAGTGACTTTCTGTAAAAATAAATTAAACTAAATTAATTTCCAGTATTTTCATTTGCTTTCCGAAGCCACGTCGCTTGACAATATGTATATGTATGCACTGGAATGCAAATGAATAGCCTCGTAGCCCGATTGAGAGAATAAATCAAGAAGAAAGGACCCGGAATATGGACAAAAGAAGTCATTTCTCACCAGGACAATAAGCCGTTTCACACAGCGTGCAATAGCCGCGCTGCATGCCACTGGCTTCCGATGAAGAGCCATCAACTTTATTTACTAGCCATGGTGTCATCAAACTTCAACCTTTTCTCTAAACTTTTGAGGAAAAAAATCTGTGGAAAAAATTGACTAGAATAATGCTGTCAAAGCAGTTTGGAGAGGAAAAAGTACGGAAATTGAGCATTATCTTCTTAGCATTCATGGAAATAATGCAGTCTATTCTATGAAAAAATGTTTCATATCACATTTTTATTATTTTTATAAAGCTGCACATTTTTCAATTCTTTTTTGTAAACTTAATTTGTAAAAAAATCAGAGTGTTCCCACCCGAAAACTCTAATTTGAAAAAATATCACACTCGCCGATCGCAATATTAACTCGCCTGGCGCGGTGTCGAGCTATTAACAGCTACGTTTCCTTACGCTCCGCCCACGCCAATGCTTTTAAGCACGCCCCAGAGCCTTCCGCAAGATCCTGGATATTTCCTTTTCTTCTTTTTTTATCGCAACAGTATACAACAGCTCATCCAAAAACTCAATTTGTAATTTAAAAAAAGATACAGAAAACTAACTAATCAACCATTACTTTACTTATATACATGGATGTTCAAAGAAGATAGAATGCTTCACTTTTCTGACCCGACGTACTACTATTGCTTCGTACACATTCCTCCATATTCTCCTTCATGCTCTTTGGTTGTCAAAGCCTATAAGTAAGCCCGTCTTTCAATATTTGATTTATATAATCACGCTAAGGAGCACTCGTATCACATATTTTGTTTACCATACTCTTCTTTACCATACGTTCAACGTAAGCAAACTATTTCAGAAATCCGTGTTTTTCTTTATTCTGTACAAAAAATATTAATAACCTATTATGATATATAATAAATATTCAATATTCTTCAAAGAAATGAAATTTGATATTGATAGGATTCGGATACAATACAATGGATTCACATGTCAATTTTCTTTGAAATACGTATACGATTTAAGTTGATGTGATATTTCGTTCTGAATTTCTGTTGTCAGAAATTTGATAATAGGATATATGAAATCAGATAGTTGAACAATATTTGGATACAACTATTACGTAGGTTAGCTAGGTTAAAGAATTAACGAATAGGTATTTACTAACCAACAAAATTTTGCTTTAAATATTTTAGAGACCATTTTATTCATAACAATCGATTTCATATTACAATATTACTATTTTTCTTCATGTTTCAAGTCTGGTTTAACTCCCGTGTGTTGGTGATGTAAAGTAGGTCTACATGTCATAGAAAATATGAAATATCTACCTCATTTACGAAAACTAAAACGTCACATTTTTTCGAATCATCGAATAGACATTTTCACACCAATATGACTAAATTAAACAAACTGTTACGAATGTACTGATTTTTAATTAAAAAATATTTATTCATTTCTCTCGTATTTTCGGCAAGTGTGTAAAATATAGCAGAATATTGCACATCGCAGTTAAATCGAGCAAGAAAGAGCACGACAATACCACACATTTCATGTAGGACAGAGATGGCGGTTACTTGGGTTTCGGTGAAAGCGAAAACAATATCGAAAGAGTACGGTAGAGTCGCGTAACACGTGTTAGACAAAGACGGAGTGCAAGCAATCTGGCGACCGCGTCGTTGTCGTTAAATTTAGTTGGTAATGATACGATAATGGTCAGCGTGAGCGCACGCAAATTTGATATACCATGATTTTATGATAAATTACTAAAATAATGCAAATATGTATGTTTACCTTACATAATTATATAAAGGGACCTTTAAAAAGTCTTATCTGTATCGTATATACGTATATTTTATCACATATTAAAAACTATGCCGATTTTTAACCAGGTAACGCTGTGTTTCACCACTGTTCCCCAAGGTATTTTTTAACACAGTTTTTTAAGAGTTAAATAATCGGGAAATAAGAAAACAGTGCAGCGCAAATGCGTTACTCGTTTTAACGAAAAATCTACATAAAATATTTTATGGAAGTATGTTTTAAAGGTACTTTTACTACTACTTCTTTGCTTTAATATTACCAAAAGTACCTACATGTACATACATGTATAATTTGTAAACAACTTTTTTCCTACAAAACCTTCCTTTGCATATTTTTTGCAACTATCCTTAAATGCTTATTAAACACTTTTTAAAATAAAATAAATAATTATTATGTCATATAAAACGTCTTGCTTAATAAGTTGTATTTTTATGTAAAGCCCTACAATCTTACCTAAAGTCCAAAGGCTTAAATCTTTAAGGTGTGTGTGTATGCCTAATTTATACCTAAGAGGGTTGCCTTAATGAAAAGAACCACTCGACAGCGCTAAAAGAAGCTTGAATACTTTTTAAGTACCCGGTAGTTATACTTCAGAAGAAACTGCCAGCCCGCATACATTAACAAGGATTGCGTTAATTCTGCCTGAATTATCGCGTTAAAGCTGCTCTGGTGTAACGCAATTTGTGCGGAGCTTTCGAAAGGCTCGTTATATCGGTTGAGTCGTGTCATTTTATAGTGAAGGGCTTTGTAGAGAATGGTTTGCGGAGTCTGAATTTCCGCTGACTGGAATTAAAATCTAGAGAGCACACGAGAACAAACTCAAAAGAGAATGATGAATTTTAAAGCGAAGTAAGCATAATTTTTTGTAATCTGTTTTCAATTAAATCTCATTTGCTTTACGATGTCACGTTTTTAGATTGCAGTTCCTTGATAATGAAATCCTGTCAACTAGCAGAATCAATTTTATTTTCGTCACATAAAAGCAATAAACACTAAAAATATTAAACAAAAACGAAAAAAGAATTTTTCTTTATCTCATTTTATATATTTATTTGTATATTTAATTTCATTGCAAAAAAGGTATAGATAAAAGTAAACATAGTATAAAAAATATTTTTTTTATTAATATTTATAATATTTCGATCATAAACTTTGAGTTTTTTTTTTTTTTTTTTTAAAAATAGAGATGTGAACACGGAATACGTGTCACATCAATATTCTTACTATTTTCAAACTAAGCTAAACGCTTGTGCTATGAAAATAGGACTAACTTGCTAGTCTGGAGTGAGGTTCAAACCCGCAACCTTTGTATCACGAGGCCAGTGTCCTAACCACAAGACCAACAAGCTACTCTTAGACTTAGTTAGACATTGAAAATTAAAATGTGTTGAGTGTTAGTTAAATTAGTAAAAACCACTACTACATTTTAGATCTACCGGTTTCAAGACGTACCCGTCTCTTCGTCAGGACCAACACTACACTACTATATTCACAACACTATATACCACAACCTACTGTTAGCCTTTCACCAATATTTATCACTTGCATGTTAATCTTGTCAACAACTAGCATGCACTAACTTACCTACAGAACGATTAGGAATCTACGAGGTAGAGAGAGTTAGAGGGGGCGGAGTCTAAAGTGGGTGTTACCAAATCTTTTGTTAAAGTTAAATTGCATAAAGAGTTGTAAGGAAAACTTATTTGGTTATTTATTGGAGGTGCTTTATTATTCACCGCTTCCCTAATGTTAAAAATTTCTAAATTATTTGAATTTAAACTTTTATTATTGGTATTTAATATTTTCACTCTTGTTTATATGTCAAATTTATGATTATTTTCTATGAGATGGTTTGCGAATTCAGAAAAATTTTTGTTGTTAAGAACCTCAGTAATGCAGTGCAGATCCTGAGGAAGAGAGGGGTACGTCTCGAAACCGGCAGACCTAAAACGTGGTAGTGGTTTATACTAATTAAACTAACACTCTGTTAAATAAGGTTTTAGTTTTACGATTCTGTAATTATTTTAAATAAACTACATTTCAAATATTTTTATTATATATTTTTATTTAAATTGTCCCCGTGCATCCCAACCTCCTCTACTTACTTAATTAAAGTCCTTCCGAATCTAGTTCCTTACAAGTGCTGAATAATAATAGTTTGGTTTCGTAAGCTGATCTAACGTTGGATTCCACACTGTTATTGCTAATTATAATTATTTTACGCATGAAGTAGTGCGTAGCATACCGTTATTTTAATTTTATGTAGGTAATACTATTAGTATTATGGCTTCAATGCAAATATTTAGGTACTTCGGTACGAGAATGATATTAAATTATAAGGGTTATATTCATAATTGCGTATTACGACTTACCCTTCTAATGCAATTATTGTAACTTGTTCAACATGCAACACGAACTTGTATGTAGCATAAATGCGACATGATTCAGTGAACAAGCAGTACTCGAACACATCACCAGCTTGGAGAACTTATAGAATAAATTGTGACTAGCAGTTAAGCAATCGGCTGTCGCCGATTGCTTGCTGCTATGCCCTGCGGGAGGCTGTATAAAAAAAGATTAATTTAATTAATCAGAAAGGTAGAAGTAAATCTGCATATAAATAAATAGCTAGAATACGGCCGATAGTTATACATTCAATAATTGGTAACTGCTGCGTGATACAATTCTCTGATAATAACAACACTCAAAATTGGAACATTGGAAAGAGCGAGAGACTTTTTTAGAGAAACGTTAGTAAGACACCAATTTTACCAATTACGAAGTAGCAACATCACAATTTTCGTAGTAAGCATTTTAAAGAAAATATATAAACCAATAAATTGGATAAGAATGTTCTTAGGTTTTCACGGCCACTCAGAATCTTCAAGTTTGTGTTTACTGGGGTATTATGCCGTGTTGTTACGACCTTTCGGGCCGACGTTTCGGATCCCATTGCAGGGTCCATCATCAGGGCTGATGTGTTGTCTTGAATGTTGGTGATGTGGTTAAGTATCAGCTTGCAATACCGTGCCGAAGTCATGATGTGTTTGTATTGTGTTGTATGTATGATTCATCTGTTGTCTGATCACTATCTCTGCGGAGTCTGCGACGAGAATGACTTTGAAGCGCCGGATACCAAGATGTTTTTAATTTGAGACCATCATCTCTATTAATGTTTATCGGATGCTTGTAGATTTCTAGTGCTTCCTTGATAAGACGCGCATGGTGACTCTTAGGCTTTCCAAGGATTTTCGGTTCGAATGCAAAATGATGGCCGGGATCCAGAAACGGGATACGACGAGCACAAACGGGCATCAACGAGCACAAACGGGCATGCAAACTCGGTCATCCAGAAAAATCAGCACTGGCTGAGCATTTTCTGGATACCGGCCATCATTTTGCATTCGAACCGAAAATCCTTGGAAAGCCTAAGAGTCACCATGCGCGTCTTATCAAGGAAGCACTAGAAATCTACAAGCATCCGATAAACATTAATAGAGATGATGGTCTCAAATTAAAAACATCTTGGTATCCGGCGCTTCAAAGTCATTCTCGTCGCAGACTCCGCAGAGATAGTGATCAGACAACAGATGAATCATACATACAACACAATACAAACACATCATGACTTCGGCACGGTATTGCAAGCTGATACTTAACCACATCACCAACATTCAAGACAACACATCAGCCCTGATGATGGACCCTGCAATGGGATCCGAAACGTCGGCCCGAAAGGTCGTAACAACACGGCATAATACCCCAGTAAACACAAACTTGAACAATAAATTGGAACTTCTCCATCGTTTATATGAAAAGGAAACGGCTGAATGATACATTCACCCAAAAACTTAACCTAGAAACAGTAACTACACATAAGGTAACGTGTGTGTTTTAACCTCACAATTTAGGCGTAAGATGTAACCTCAAAATTAATATTCACGGTATTAAAATGCGTTTCGCTTTCATTTCCATGTAATCTGGGTGCATAATATAAAGATGTATCTAAACACGTTTCACCTTGCCAGGAATAAAAATAGAATTGATTGAATAAAATGTGGTATTTCGTTATTTCTAATCAATAAATATCATCTTCGTATTAAATAACGCATATAATATATCTACATATTAAAAAATCTGTAATGATCTGTATAATTCAAATAAATCAATCTTTTTAATGTACTCTAAAATGTTTTTTTTAACTGGCAACAGAAATCATCCAGTTTCCGAGAAAGCATTTTTGGCGTAATTAATATATAGATTGCAAAAATACTATTCCTCACGTTCATTCAGCTTTCCGAAAAACTGATTTAGTTTCTAAACAATATACTGTGCAATAATATTAATCTTTGATGTCGTTAGCACCGACTCAGGACATGGACACCACAGAGACCACCACTGCGCCAGTACCTGGATATATTACTCATATTAGAAACCTGTTAACAAAGGTAGAGAAGATCTGTTTCGAGGAGAAACCTAAGTTGAACAGTGACCAAAGGGCCAGGATCACCGCATGCCATCTCGACCTAATGGTCCTAGTGTCAGAGCTCGTAGCGAACACGGAGAGGCTGCAGGGTGAAACAACAGTCTACAAGAGATTATTCAAGGAGGGTTTTGCTGAGCTGAAAACCACATTGGAAACGGTCTCTAAAATACAAGAGGCGACAGTGGCCCCCAGCGAGAGCGATGGAGTAAGGCTGACGATGCCTTCGTACGCAGCGGCGGCGAAAAATAGCAAAATAGTGAAGATAAATGGCACTGTAAAGGTTGCCGGTCCACCACCGCCAACCGTTGTGATATACCCGAAGGAGCCGGAGGGTAAAACGGCAGAAGTCACAAAAAGTGCAGTCATGGCGACCCTAAACCCGGTGTTTAGCTACCTAAGTGGCAGACACGCTACCTTGAGCTATGGCGGGACAAGTGTCACCAGAGACACGGATATGGGCTGCCCGCAGGGCTCTGTGCTCGGCCCAACTCTGTGGAAGATTCTCTTTGACGATCTTCTTCTTCTGCCTTTGCCATGTGGTTGCACACTGATCGCATACGCGGATGACGCTCTGCTACTGGTGTCTGGTGAGAGTCGGCGCGAATTAGAGCGTAGGGCGAACAAGGCACTTGGAATGATCAGCGACTGGTGCATAAGAAACAAGCTGACTCTCGCGCCTCAAAAGACTGTCGCCATGATGTTACGGGGTCGCTTCGAGAGGGACCCGATAATAAAATTGAACGGACAAAAAGTTAAATTCGAGAATATAGTTAAGTACTTGGGTGTCTGGATGGACACGTCGGGCTCCTTCCTGGCGCACGTCAAGGCGGTGTCTGAAAGAGCCTCAAACTTTTTCTTATCGGTCAAACGTGTCAGTGTTGCGGACTGGGGACTGAGGTCTCCGGCGGTGCGCCGGATATATCGGGCGGTGTACGTGAGTCAAATCACGTACGCGGCCCGTGTCTGGGCGCACCGTCTGGACACTCTGGTCATATCGTCGGCCCTGAATCGAGGACAGCGAATTCCTCTACTTGCCCTGACTGGGGCATATCGGACAACATCGAGTGCAGCGTTACCTGTGTTGGCCGGCGTGCTGCCGGCTGACTTGCAGGTAATAGAGGCCAAGGCTCGGAGCTCTCTGAGGCAAGGGCTGGATATTGAACTATATGGTGAGATATTCAGCCCTTCGGATACTAGATACCGGGAACTGTGCGAGAGGGTTAGAACGGTTATGTTGCGAAAGTGGCAAGAGAGATGGGACGCGGCCACCCAGGGGAGATGGACCTACTCCTTTCTCCCTAGAGTTGTCGCATGCGACATGGGCAAGGAGGGTCCTCCGGAGCTTGACCACTATGCTATGCAGCTCATCGCGGGCCATGGTGAACTTTAGAGCAAATTGTTTGATCTTAGACTCGCTGAGGACCCGTGGTGTGCTTGCGGGCGTGTGAGACAGACTCCGTGGCACATTCTTTGGGAGTGCTCGTTGCTGAATGACGCGAGAGAGGAGATGCTAAGCGAGTTGGAAGGAGTGGGGCATCGTTCACCTAGGAACGATGACCTCATTAAAAAAGGTAATAATCTCAGACTCTTTCGAGCCTATGCCTAGACGTGGATGTCGCGCTGGGATCTGCTTCGTGGGTGAGCTATCTACTATGACCGTGGATCCTGCGGGC
Source organism: Agrypnia vestita (assembly GCA_016648135.1). Taxonomy (NCBI): domain Eukaryota; kingdom Metazoa; phylum Arthropoda; class Insecta; order Trichoptera; family Phryganeidae; genus Agrypnia; species Agrypnia vestita. Next base: position 326,035 of record JADDOH010000953.1, on the reverse strand, counting down.
GTCAAGAACTGAACTCCTATCCTTTTGTATGCGTCCCTCCCTGTTGGGAGTGTCGTTTAAATCCAAAAAACCCACATATCCACCGTCCCTTCCACCAGATCCTTCTCTCCAACTTCTTGTGTGACGGCTTCACTGTCGTATACTTTGTGTATCACTACTTTGCTTCTTTTCTAACCTGTTTTTATATCTTACTTTTCTTTTCTTGGATAATTTATGATACTATTTTGTTGCTATTTTTGCTTATGAATTTAACCTGTGTACTTCCTCGCTTATACTGTTTTATGTTACTATTTTGCTATCTTCTTTTTATTTTGATTTTGTATTTAACCTGATTTTATTTCTATTTTTCTTTGCTTTTGTTTTTTTACTTCTGATTTTTATGCCGCTGCACAAATCTATTTCTTTTATATGCTTTTAATTTTCTTGTATTTGTATTTGATTTAATAAAGAAAGTTCTTGGTGGAGGGGACAACGAATGGGGTTTTTGCTGCCAGAACCTTGCGTTCGCCCTATACACGGGCGCCGCACGGGGATGGCTTTAAATAATAAAAATGTCAACCTGGCGACGCAAGAGTAGGACCGATATGGGAGCCGTCGGCTCATAGAACGGCCCTGGGAAAGTGGTGGGTTCCCATTCGTTGTGCAATAATATTGACTGGCGTGAATTAATAGCAGTAATAAACTTTATGGCCTGGTTCTTGTTCGAGACACACAATTCTTTTGCACCTAAAATATATATTTATTGCGCCACCATGAGTTCGCCCATCGTAACACAAGCGGCCTTCTAAAACGTGAAAAGAAAAATACATTATTATTTCTGCATCAATTTTAAAATTATTATAATTAGAAAAACAAAAATGAGACAAACAAAAATAAAAATGTTTGTGATCTATCTGTATGGTGCAGAAACATAGATTCGGAGAGAACTAGAGAGCAAGAATATAAGTGCTTTAGAGATGTGCTGCTGGCTACGCATGGCAGCCCGCAGAATGAATACCTCGATCTGCGTATACAAAAGACAAAGACAACGATTTGACATTAATTTGACACTCGTTTTAATAAGCTTTGTAATATAAAAATACACACATTGCTTGGGACAAACAATAGAAAAAAATTCAACTGGATAAGTAACATAGAAGGCAAATAATAAAAACTAGAAATAAAAATTAAAAAGTTATTCAAAAACTATTTGAAAAAACTACCGGACAGACTAAAAAATTATGCCGGTAAAAAATTACTGAAGAGATACTACAACGAATTGTAAAGTATCTAATGCCGAACCGATTGATTTTTGCATATCTCCACGTTGAAACGGTGTGACGATAAGTAAGTTAAGTTAAAATACGTGTCCATGATATGCAGCTTTCCTTAATTTTTTTAAAGTTATAATTAATTCTCTTGACTAATTATGCATCTATTCATTGGTTTTGTAGTCAATATCGGAGATGCATAGTATACATTTTTATACTATTTTAAGGTGGTTTCTTTTAATTGATAAAAAAAAACAAAAAAGAGTTTATTCAAAAAAAATTTTTTTTTAAAAACAAAACCACCAACCGAAAACTTTATGTGCCAAAATAATGTTTTTTTTATAAAAAGATAGAGAATAGTCACTGAATAAAATGCAAAAGACTAATTTGACGACTACGAATTGAATTGCTGAAGCTTTTTGAAACACATTTGCTTAATAGATTTTTTCAATGACTCGTTTACTTTGTTTTAATTTAAAATATTTTGTTATCAATACCGAAAAGAACAACTGACATCCATTATTGATTCAAATGCTATTTTTTTCTATTTAAATATGTACTTATTATATTTAAAATTAAATACACCTAACACTCTACATGTAATCGATCTAAGTGCGGATGTCATTGCTTGAAATAAATATATAATGCGGTTTGTTATGATTCTTATTCATTAATGACACTTCCGATCCAAATAGGGCTTGTTCCTATGTGTGTAGTTTTCTGGTATATTTTGCCAAGTATATCTGACCTCTCTCACCAGCTTTTCGGATCCCATTGCAGGGTCCATCATCGGGGCTGATGTGATGAGCTTGTGTTCATGTTAAGGTTAAGCAAGTATTGGAGGACTTATCAACACATACTCAACACATCAGCCCTGATGATGAACCTTGCAATAATTAACCGTAAAAAGTATATTAAGTGTATTATATATTATCATATTCAAATGTTCACAAAATACTCAAACTTACACTCTAATGTCACTAAATTACCATCCATTTGGGTCATTAATGACCTGTTGACGGTCTGTATGTTTAAAAAATAAAAATAGGATTCGAAACGTCGGCCAAAGATGTCAGATACACGGCAGAATAAACCAGAAGATTCTAAATGGCCCTGAAAACCTGAGAACATTTTCAAATAAAGCTTTGGCTTCGAAATTCATGTGCATAATATGAAATTTGATTGGAATTTTGTGACATGTATATTTAATTACGATGTATTCTAAAGTTCTACTTCAGCACAGTTTATTTCAGACAGCACGCCACTGATATCTATTTGCAGTATAGTAGCCCCAATTTGGATAATTCGAAGACAATTGACAATTTCTTATCAATCAAATGTATCAGTTTTCTATCTAATTTTTATACTAGAATACAATATAAAATGATGCATAATAGTGTTCGCATTTTTTACCAGTTATACAATAATCATTATTTGAGATTTGAATCTGATAAAATCGATAATTGGTAAATGATTTTTCGCAATTCGACTGGCAACCATCGATACAAGACAACAATTATATCTCAGCTACCAATCATCGAGACAATAAGATACAAATCTCAAATAACAGGAACCGTTTGACCATCACTAATACTTTTCTACGGTGTTTTTCGTGATGTAGAATATTAAAATACGCATCGAAAACCGCACAATAAAGGCCACATTAAGCTGTAAATCGAAGAAAGTCCTTTCGCGATCTGAACGATTTTTATAGCAACGTAACGATTATCGAAAAGGTATGCCGAGAGGCATGTTTTCTTCTCTACAAAGCAAGTGATACCAGCTAAGACGAAAATTCAGGAATGGGTCGATCTTCGGGTTTGATTACCCGACTCTTCTGGCGGCTGTAGATGAATACGAATGTTGCACCACTAGGCCACTTGACACTGGACAATCATTGCCCATGGAATTGACCAACTTCCAAGTTGTGAGCAGTAATTAACATTGATGATGACTACGCCCCCGAATGATAATATTACATAATATATTTTGAGTTGGTTTACGTGGTTTTGATTAAGATCTGTTAAAGTTAACTGCGCATAATTATACACCAACATAATACATCAAATATTTGAATCTAAGGCATCAAAAATATTTATATTGAATTTGGGGGCACATAATACATGGTATAAGTGTGGAACAAGAAGAAAAATGTGTTGGAATGTGTGACGCCCTAACCCTTTAGAAAATAACGTGATGGCATGTGTACAAAGGGTAGGAAATCTTTCCCTGTCGGAAAGGTTATCACACATCCAACTATTTCTGCGTTCAAGCGAAATCCTTATTTTGGTTTCCAAAATTAATATCCACCTCGCTGTGAAAAGTGCCTAGGAAATTCAACGTTTAGCAAAAATATTTTTAATGAATCTTTCTTTTGGCTGGATTAGTTTATTTAACGTTTAGCACAGCTTATGAAAAGTGAACTGACAACTGTTTCACTAAGGATGAAACTTAATACAAAAAATCGTAAGAAAAAAAAATCAAATAAAAAAATCGTGAAAATTTAATAAATAACGATCCCGCGACATCTCAAAGCATTTTACCGGATTATCGGAATTGATCAGCAAATTTTATATTTTGTATGTTTAGTTGTGTATGTCTATAGAACTTTTAGTAAGTACCTACTTAAAATTTATGTTTATGTCACATTCAAGTAATGCAAGTAGCTTTGAATAATATTTGCTGTATTTTATCAACCTAACCTTATAATAAAAAACTACTACTTTAACTTTTTGGACTCAATAAAATTTCACAAATTTTACACTCTAGAAAACAGGGGAATATTGTCAGATCAATCCTTTCTTTTTCAAAAAATTCATAACCTTATTGATTCTCCTGAAATCACCAGCTTGCTAGCTTTCCACGTCCCATTTCGACCTACCAGACATAAGTACCTCTTTTCCCTCCCAATTTATCAAACCAACAATAGGAAATCCTCTCCCATTCCACGCATATGCTCAAACAGCTCAGACAGGATATAATTACCTCTTAAATTCAATAGATATATTTAACACTAAATATGAAGAGTATTGTCATATGGTGAGGCAGATACTAGAAACTCGCCCCCCTCCCTGATCATATATATTATATACATCACGAGCCCTTTTGTTTCTATGTTAAAGTTAAATTTGGAAGAATCAGTTAAATGATATTTTATCTGTCATTGTCAAATTGACTTATCTATGGTTATGTCCTATTTGCGTTATCCTTTAATTGAGGGAGACATTTAACTATTTTTTTTGTATTTCATCTTACCAAGCGAATGTGTCTCCCTGTTGGATGACCAAATAAAATAAAATAATTTAAAAAATATCTAGAGAATTTAGAGTTCAAATTTTCCGTCAAGAACCCGCACCAGAATAAATCGAGGAATTTGCTTCAACGAAATTTATATTTATGTTAAGTTATTTTCGGGATTATGTCAAAGTCGTAAAACAATTTTAATAAACAATCTTTTCAGGATTTCAATACTCTAAATAAGAAATGGAAATTCAATTACTAAATCTAATTTAAATGCGTTAGGCAAAATGAAGTCAGTTTTTCACTGAGAAAATCGACGAAAGTTACATTGAAATGAAAATTCAAACGATGGAAAGAAAGTTGCAAAGTAGAAAAATTTCCTCGTAAAGATATTTTGTAAATGATTAAATTTCTAAGAAAATATCTGCTTACAATTACTTTAATACAAAAAATATTGAATTTTTTTTTTATAAAGTAGAGTAAAATTAATTTATTTTAGGTACTGTTAAAATAACATACAAAATACTGAGCTCTTCTCATACATATGATCAAAATGAGTTAAAAAATCTTATTTGATCTCGCAAATACTCAAATAAATATGCCTGAAAAGTAAAGGTTAAAAATTAATATGAAAATCATTACAAAAAGAATATTACTTCATAATCTAGTCAAAAAATACAGATATTTCATTAACCATCGGCGATATCCGTACAAACTTTTTGATGGGAATCTCAATTTTTGACGTTGTAAAGAAATAACATATTTTTGTTTACAATTTTATAAAATTCGATGTGTGGTTGTTTTTAAATGGAATCAGTGAACGTTACCCCGTGTAAAGTGATCACTTAAGCCAACTAAGGCAGGCTGTAAGCCCAGTGGACGTCCAACAAAGACTTTATATATGTATATACAGGGTGTACCAGAGCTAGAAGCAGAAACTTGGCCGATAGATTCCTGCCTATGAAGCAACCACGACCTAATATCAATAGGTATATCAAAAGTTTGCATTTTTTAAAAAATATTTCTGACTTAATTTTTGCAAAAAGTTGAATTGTCGTAACAGTAACTCTTCCGATTCCGAATTTGGTTCCGACAAAGCGACCTCGGTAACATCCCTGGTCTAAACTATTCGCAGAACACAACATTCATGTATTTTTTTCAAATTTTATTTATTTATTTTATGTATTTATTTAAATACACGTATGTACGTATATTATATCTTAATTTTGTATGTATATTTTCTTTCCTTTTTTTCTTTTAGATTTAGTATTCCTATGATTTACTTTATTATTATTGATCTACTTTCATTCTTATGCTTATACTTTCTTTAATTGTCATTTGTAAATATTACCTACGTAAATATCTTATGAGAATAACTGCCGCAGAATAGGTGTGGCAGTTATCAGTAATTTGTATTAACAAATGTAAATAAACAATAAAATAAACAAATAAAAAAACAAATATATATATACCTACATTTTAATAAATGACGGTGGTTCGGGATCTCATGCACTTGACCGAAGAAAGAAAATTGATATTTTCCGAAACTTATGTTATGCAATAGCTCCCCACTTCTTAATTATTTATATTTTCATACCCTTTACAAATTACTATTTTATAATAAATTAATCTTAATTTCTTTAATCATCCAGATACATTTTCATCCCTTATTTATTTATTTATTAAATATCTTTTTCGTTTGGAACGTTCTTCTAGCAGTATAATCTGTTCTATTCCGTTTCGACACTCCCAATTTCATCTTCATTGCAATCACATCCAAATGTATTGATTGACGAAATAAAAAACGATTGTTTGTGGGCGGTAAGATCGCTTACTTCGATTTTAGAAAATACAAGCTCACTTTTCCAGCATTAATATAACAATTTAACAAAGTAAACGCTTACCTTTAATAAAAAAAAATGATCGGTCAGTTAGTTTCCTTACAATTTATTTTTTAATGAGACTATTTAAATGAAATTTCATGAGAATGTGTTATATAATTCTGTGGGAATGAAAATTTATAAAAATGTTTTACATGTAATTTCAATAAAATGCAGTCTTATTTTAAACATAAATTGCTTTTTTGTATTTAAAATTGTTTCTTGCGTTGTTTTAAAAACCCCTTTCACGTAATAGAGAACTTTCCATGTCTCTGAAGGGGTTTTCCGAAGCAGGATTCTCTACACCTTTGATATGAAAGAATTTATATACGCTTGATATTTTGTTGTTTGTATATTATCTTACTTGTTAATAATATTTAGGAATTAAACTTATGTTTGTAATGTAAATGTTATATTAAAAATAAATAAATTGAATTGAATTGAAATGAATTGAACTTTTTAACTTCAATAAATTAAAATAATTATTTTTGAAATATGATAACAAATTAAAAGCTTATTAGTAATTCCTCATTCTAGCTATTTAAATAAGATACAGCGTAACAGAATGTTAGTTAGTTTTATTTATATCTCATCGCAGCAAATACATGTTAGTTAGTATTCATAGGATTGTGAAATAAGTTTGAAATCTGGCATCGGACATGAATACAACTAATTTTAAACACTAAAAGAGATCTTCCGTATCTCTCTCAAAACAAATTATTCCGTCAGTAGCCGTGGTATAATGCAATTATCCTGCAAATCAAGAATGCAATCAACTATGCTTAATAAGATTTCCATTTCAGCCGTCCACTGCAGACACTTTTTAATTCTATATTAATGGAACTTTCCCACTTCGTTCCGTTCGCATCGGAAAAATCATTTCCGCATTCAAATTTCGACAGAATTTCAAAAAAAAGTAACCCATAAAAAACAAGTTTTTATTATACTCCTTTTCTCATTTAATAGTTGAAACATTTTTTTTTCGCTTACCCTACGCGTTGGGCTTCGGTCGGGCGACGCTACGAAAGGGAGTAATAAAAAATTTCCAAAAATCAAAAATTATACTATAATCAGGTTTCGCGTCTACCAGACGCATTGAAATATTTTCATATAACTTAATAAGTTGTATGAAAAAACCATTCAAATTTTTTTTTAACGAAAATTTGATAGATCTTCTTGATCGGCGCCAAGAGTCTGCTTGCAAAGTTTCAGCTCGATTGGATCACGGGAAAGGGGTTTAAGGGGGGGGTAAGGTTAATTCGTACAAAAAAGGCATGTTTTTGTAATTTTTTTGTGACGACACAGTTAAAATTTCTTTATTAAAACCAATGATACATTAAAGTATGACATTTAAAAAATATTGTGTAAAATTTTCAAGAAGAAATATTAAAAAATACGGCAATGGCAGCAATTATTCGGACGTGTCTCGGAAAAAAGTAGAATTGCGGTGTCCATCATAACTTGGTGCATCTGAAATCAAAAAATCAAAGTTCATTCGTTACATAATAGATTTTCTCAGGTAATAATGCTGGAGAGTTTTTTGAAATTTCAATTTTTCAATTTTTTGGAACACTTTGAAGGGAAAAAACGCGATTTTTTGCGAAAAATATCGACGTATTTGTTATTAAAAAATAAAAATTAATAACAAATTTGAAAAAAAGTCTCCAGCGTTACCTCGTAAATTATGTACAGAAATAGTGTTCAAAATGGATCGGTGCAGTAGTTTTGAAGGTATGATGGACACCGACTTCAAAAACGTGAGATGTGGGGAAAACGTTTTAAAGTTTTGCACACTGTAAAATTCAAAATAAAACTCAACACTTATTTTATACTTACACATAATCGTCGATGCCATGTTCACACAGAAAAAAGCTTTCATCATCAGCATCTTTTTGTCCTTGTCTACGCAAAACTCTTCCAATATATTAGCACGTCCAGTAGTTCTCAGGTGAGCGCGTTTCTTAGCTGCCCGAGAAGGTATAGAAAATCAGTCTGAGTATCGCTCAAATGTTCATAATTTCGTCAGTTTTGCTCCGATTGACTTGAAATTTTGACACGATATTCTTGCGATGTTATACATTCATTTAAAAAATTAAAAATAAAATACAAAAAAAAAGTTAAAAACCTTACCCCACCCTTAAAATGGATCCAAAGTTTTTTCGTCAGAGAAGAAAACAAGCAGACGCCACGAGTTAATATAAAGGGAGTAAAAAGAATTCATCCCACAGAAACGTGTTTGGTTTTTGCTGTTTTGGTGAAATTATATAAGTAAGTAACAGTATTATTATTTATATGTAAAAGGTAAAATAAAGACTGTTCGTTCCAGCCCCGGGAAGATATACTGATCAATGTTTACACGACTCAAAAATCTCTTCCCGGATTCCGGCTGGAACCCACCGGCAAATCGGAAATAAAAGATGTCGACTTTAAACTCCACCGTTGCCGATGAATTTAATTTATTGATTCTTTTATCGTTCAAAATAAGGATTAAAACACGAAATGTAATTATAAGTTGAGCGACCAAAGGAAAATTTTTCAAAAATAGCGACCAAAAGGAATAAATATTAAAAAACCGGCACGAAGCTACGTATTACTGATTTGAAAAATTACTATAACGCTCCCTGACCAACTGATCCGAACAATGCTTCTTGATATTTATTTTTGCAAAACAAAATATAAAATTACAAATTTATGTGTGTTCCAAGTATTTCTTCATTCAAAATTTTCAATAATTAAACTATAAATTGGCGAGTTCTTACTCACATAAAATAACAAAGAAAAACACAATTTTTATTAAATAAATAAACACTAGTATATAATATAAAAAACTAACCTATAAAAACCGAGTTTTTATTATACTCCTTTTCTCAATTACTAGTTGAAACAGGTTTGGTGCTTACCCCACGAGTTGGGCTCGAGTCGGGCGACACTACGAAAGGGAGTAATAAAGAACTTCGAAAAATCTAAAATCATACTATAATTATTATTTTTTTTTAACGAAAATTTCTTAGATCATTCTTATCGTCACCATTAGTCTGCCTGCAAACTGTTTCAGCTTGATTGGATCACGGGAAAAGGGTTAAAAATCGATCCAAAGTTTTTTCGATAAATAAGCAAGCAGACGCTACGAGTTAAAAGAAAGGGAGTAAAAATCCGAAATTATGCTATAATTATAATTTTTTTTAACGAAAATTTGATAGATCTTCTTGATCGTCACTACAAGTCTGCTTGCAAAGTTTCAGCTCGATTAGATCACGGGAAAAGGGTTAAAAATCGATCTAAAGTTTTTTTGTCAGATAAGCAGACAAGACGAAAAGTAGACAAGCAGACGTTTTCCCAATCCAAGTTTTTTCGACGGCAAGCCGGCAAGCAAGCACGCAGACGCCACGAGTTAATATAAAGGGAGTAAAAAATCAACCCATAAAAACCAAGTTTTTATTATACTCCCTTTCTTTGTAAAATATAACAACAATTAAAGACGAATTAAAACATATAACATACTTACAGTAATTTAATATATTTCTTAAATGGCAGATGTTTTGAGCTTTGATAAGACACTTCATGCTTTAAAGATTAAATTCTAAATACATTTGTCAGTCAATTTAGATTTTCGAAATTCGTAGTGAAGTACCTATTATGTATACCGACGGAGTAATTTAAATTTAGAAAATATTCCGCGACGTTATCGGGCCGCCATTGTTGTAATCAAACTTTTGTAATGACTCCAATTTGAAAAAACCAATAAAATTTCTAAAAATCCGAAATTATACTATAATTATTAATTTTTTTTAACGAAAATTTGATAGATCTTCTTGATCATCGCCAGGAGTCTACTTGCCAAGTTTTGTTAAAAATCGATCCAAAGTTTTTTCGACGGCAAGCCGGCAAGCAAGCAAGCAGACGCCACGAGTTAATATATAGGGAGTAAAAATACATCTCCGTTAATATAGGACGTAGAGAAATAAATAAATATACGAATGCACTCACACTGTCGAAATACATCGATCCATTCATGTTCAACCACACACCTGTAAAAATTTGAAAGTTGTATAAAAAACTTCCAAACATACTTTTCCATACAAATAGGTAAATAATAGATGATAGAGACAAAAATTTTCCATACAGATAGGTAAATAATAGATATCTCTATGAGACATCTATTATTTACCTCAATAAATGATGATCCTTCTGAGACAAAGCCCATTAATCGTGTTCTAAAAATTTTGAACATACTTAAAAATATTATTTTTATTTTTAGTATTTTTCCATATTTATATATTTTTTTAATATAACCTCTAGCTCAGTCCCGGGGTGGTTCATGTTATATTTTAGAACAAAATATAAGAAATTTAAAAATAAAATATTTAGACCTACTCGATCGTAGATTAGCCAATTGCTAGTTGTCATTGTGCCGCTGTGGATTGAAATTGAGTTCAACTATATTCGTATTTTAACTAACTTTGCTATTGTTTGAACAAGCTCAGATCGAATATCAGCAAAAAAAAAATTATTAAATTTTATTTTTTAATGAAAGGGCCATTGTATTTGTCATTACATTGCGTTATTGAAAATATAATTTTAATAGTACTTTTCAGTCTGTATTTAGATAACATCGACTTTGGTTTTATTAATTATTTATTTTTTCAAATCGAGCTGCTAAGTAAATATGTAAGGGTTTTTTTTTTGGGTCGCAATCCTAGGATTGGTCTGCAACACGCACTCGCCCTCTCCACTCCTCTCTGTCACCTGCCAGCCTCTTCATCTCTCGGTAGGTGCTACAGCGCACATCTCCGATAATCTGGTCTACGTAGCTTAATCTCGGGGGCCTCTACGATTGTTGCCTTCAACATTTCCCTCGACGATGGTTAAAAGCAGGCCCGGATGCCTTATATTATGGCCTATCCAAATTGCTCGCTGTTGGGCGATTCTGTTAAGCAGCCGCCTCTTTTCGCCCACCCTGCTCAACACCTCGTTGTTTCGGATATGTTCAGACAAATGGATCCTCGCCATGCGCCTGTAGCACCACACCTCAAAGGCCGCTAGCCTCCCGGACATGCTCTGGCCGATGGTCCATGTTTCGCTGCCATACATCAGCATGTAAGGGTAATCAAAAAATATTTGGGTAGTGAAATAAAAACGGATATTTTATACGAACAGTATAGATGTGTGTAAAGAGATTCGATTCTTGACGTTTCGCTGGAGTCGTATTACAGCGTCTTCAGGAGAGTGCTTTCTCGCCACAGAGGTCAAGGACTATCTGATTGTTTTTGTACGCGGCCATATATTGTACGCGCTAAGTGGAGGTGTGTTGCTTCTTTCTACACCCATGGTATATGTATGAACCGACTACATCATCGGGCTTTCTGCGTCTTGTTCTAAAGAGAAATCATAGTGGAAGAACAAATCGCCATGTGCTTGATTATTTGTAACTGTCATCTCTATTGGAGCTTGGATGTTTGTTTACTTCAATGCACTTTATTACCAATCTGGGATTTGATGCAAAGTTGACAGAATTTTTGTTTTATTAAACAAAAAAAATTGTCGATATTCATTACAATATAATGTTATATATATAAACATACATGAAAATAATAAACCCTTTCTGACAAATTAATTGACACAATTGGAAAATATATGAATGGAAAAATATTTTAACAAATTATATAAGTCTAAAAGGGAAAATATACATTAAATATATAAAATTGTTAAAGAGCCGACTTCCACAATTAAATATGATACCAATAAATTAAATCACATTGATCACTCCACAGGAGAGTAGGGTTCTGCTACGTCTTTTTTAACACCACTGTCTATTTCCTCATCAAAATATGTAATTTTCTATAATTTAATGTAACAATGTCCATCACTAATGCTAGCTCTTCTTGTCCCTACAAACGATCTCAGAAAACCTTTCTTTATTCTATCTAATACTCTACAGTGTTAGATTGAATTTAATTTATAGGTACTCAGTTTTTGTTCATTCCTCACTCTTATCATATCCTTAGTATTCTAAGACAGTGTATTTCGCAATATTCTTCAAAAATTCACTCTCCATGCATAACATCGGATATCCTTACCACCAGACATTGTAGATCAGAATCACTATTAGCTACTAATACTGCATCATCTGCATGTATAATTTATTGTACCTAGGTATAATATGATGCATCCACCCATTTTGGTTCATACTACTGATTACTTCAGTAGTTTATAATAATTAATAGTCAAATAGTCCATTAGATTCTTCTTCTACTGCTTGTTCGGTTATCAGATGTAAGCGATCGTGTTTGCGACCACTATCTAGCAGCGGCTCGAAAATGCTGAACCATGGATTTCCCGAACCTTTTTTGCCTTAGGTTTTTCAAACAGGAACCAGGACCTCTTTTGCTCGAAATTTTGCCTAGAATGATAAGTTGCAGGATTACCTACTTCTCTTGATACCTCACGATATGGCCAAAATATTTTTATTTACGGGTTTTGATTGTTTTAGGGATTTCTCTTTTTATCGCATCCGCATCATCCGGGTCATTTGTAACTGTATCCATCCCTATTTTTACTCCCTTTCTTTTAACTCGTAGCGTCTGCTTGTCTACTTGTCGTCTTGTCTGCTTATCTGACGAAAAAACTTTGGATCGATTTTTAACCCTTTTCCCGTGATCCAATCGAGCTGAAACATTACGAACAGACTCGTGGCGACGTTCAAGAAGATCTATCAAAGTTTCGTTAAAAAAAATTATAATTATAGTACATTTTCGGATTTTTAGAAATTTTAATGTTTTTTTCAAATTGGAATCATTACCAAGGTTTGGTTACTAGCAACGGCGGCCCGATAACGCCGCGGAATATTTTCTAAATTTGAATTACTCCGTCAATATACATAATAGGTACTTCACTACGAATTTAGAAAATCTAAATTGACTGACAAATATTTTAAGAATTTAATCTTCAAAGCATGAAGTGTCTAATCAAAGCTCAAAACATCTGACATTTTAGAAATATATTAAATTACTGTAAGTTTAGTGTTATGTTATATGTTTTAATTCGTCTTTAATTGTTGTTATATTTTACATAGAAAGGGAGTATAATAAAAACTTGGTTTTTATGGGTTTTTTTAGAATTATTTAGCTTATTTTTAGAAGCGGTCTGTAGATCCACATGTTCAAGTCACTTCAGTATTATTTCAGTAAGTGTCCATGATTCTATATTCTGCATTGTGTGTTCAAATTTATTAAGAAAAATGCATATGATATTCGATGTATCCTAAGTTAATTATTAGCTAAGAAAAATGAATTCTGATTACGGACACTCAGGATCGTATTCTCGAGCTAGACGAGTGATAACATCCATCATGAGAGTCTCGAATAGTCAAAATGAATCTAGAAACATCTGGGGTATTCTCATAATCCGTAAAAATATGGAGAAACTAGTAGAACATTCTCGAGGGATCGCGAAATCAATGTTCTGTATAAAAGGCGAGTGGGCGCGCGTACGGAGAGTTGTTATTTGACAGCGCGACATATAAGACCACGGAAACGTAAACTGTGCTATGTAGCCAGTAGTGTGAATAAGAGACAATAAATTAAGAGAGTACCTAACAGGCGTTTTGAAATAAGTGCGACCACATATGTATGAGTTGACGTGAATTAGAGCGAAATATTCTAGAACAATTAATGTGAATTTTAAAACGGTGATCCGATAAAATTCGTGTCCAGTGGCCTTATGTAAGACAGCATAAGACTTCAAAAGTAAAAGAAAAATACTAAAAAAATAAAATGGTCAAATTTACAAAAACTTTAAAATCTTCGATAGCCTGCCGAAAACAATATAAAAATAAAGGATCCATTATATAATTTATTTCCCATTTCAATGTCCCACTGTCAAACTTCACACCACTCCCCCCTCCTAACTCTTACAAATCTAATTTAGGGAAGTTATTGTACGTCCGTCCCATCGAAGATACAGTACAGTACCGAAACCGGTAGACATTTAAAAACAATCAGTGTAGTTTGTACAAAGTTTGTTAGTTTTTCTCAAAATAATAATTATGTCCAATCACAAGGTTTAAATTTGAATTGGAAAGCAAAACATTTAAATTGGAGAGCAAAAAGTTTGTAACTAAAAATATTAAATGACTAGATTATATAATGCAATAAGTTTTAATATAAATCATGCATTAGCTCATACAACAAAAATATATAAATAAATATTTAAAAAATGCATTAAGTTCAAATAGTTTTAAGTGTTCCATTTGCCTCCCATAGCCACTATCCCGCGACAGTATATAAAGCACCTTTCATAACATAAGCTGTAAATCTATGTTAAAATGGATTTTATTAAAAAAAAGCTACCAACGTAATTCATACGAGTAAATTCAATTTAATAAGTGTTTGAACACTTCCCAGGGTAATAAACATTCCCAACTATGTATTCCTGGCAACACAATCACCTCGCACGGAAAAAGTGCTACGGTGGTTCATAAAATAGACATTTCCATTTCATAGAGATACGTTATTCCAGTTGGATATTGAATAGTTTTTTTGTTTCAGAAATGAATAGAAATTCTACCGTGAAAAATTGAGGTTGGAAAATGTTGAATTCAAAAAGTGTACTCGTATTAATTAACTGATACCATAACTGATACCGTGTGACTCAAGAAAAATTAATGAACTAATACTCTGCATAATTCAGTGTTACATATATAAACATAGAATATGCTTATACAACAGGAAGCACAGTAATTAATCTCCGAAAACTTAAAAGCCGACAGTTGAAATTGAACTTAAAAGAAACAGTTGAAATTGTACTTACTGAGTCTGGCCTGGTGCAGAAATTTGCAAAGCTCCACTTATAGCAGATCGAGTGTATGCTCCACTTGCTGTGTTTTCGAAGGGCTTAAAAAGTTGAACCTTGGATACATCGTGTTTTAGGTACTGCACGGTGTCAATCTTCCAAAAGAGAAAAAAGACAACAGAACACCGTAACTCTATTGTCAACTGGTTCGGCTTTTCTTCAGTTCCACATCCTGGGCAGTGATTGGAGTAGAAAACTCCGAGTGCCAAATCGGACCAATAGCACATGAATGCGTTTTGGTGGTCACGAAACAGCCGGCATGATTCAAAAAACGCTTTTATGTCCCCAAATGGACTGTTGTCAAATTGCTTGATTTATTAAATAGTCAATGATTTTTAGTAATTCGTATGTTAATGTGTATTTTCTCTTCTGGTCTGCAAAAATATGGCAATACTTTTCAAAATTGTGAGTACTCTATCTGAAGACCAGAATGCGAATCATGACAACAACGATTATATACACCAGTACTGGGTCGCCGAGAATCGATTTCGGTACTAATCATTAAGCTAGCCCGAGTACTCTATCATAATGCTATTCTCTCATTGTAATATGATGTTAAATTGATTTATTTGTGTTTTCGGTTTACATTTTGATAAATCTGGTTAACATTTTCAAAAACTTTCCTATATGAATTTGTATTGTTTTCAAGGACATCCAGATTTTCTTCAGATTCGCTCTAGGATCCTGAGTAAAGTTTGTTTTTTCTGTATTCTTCCTGCCCGGACCAAATCGTACCAACACGGATAGTACTCATGCCTTGTACAAAACAACAGAGCCCGCTCTGCCATAAAACCCTATTTTTATAAATATACTAAATCCGGGCAACACCGGGTAAGAACCACTAGTTGGTATTAAATGTGTTGTTCTTATCCCCTGTGTTTGGAGGAGAACTTTGTTGGTTTCGGGAATCCAGTGAAACTCGCCGTACTGCTTCAAGATACTTTATTGGTATTACAATAATTCACGCGACAATATTACGACACGCAAATATAGCAAAAAGTGTTGCTGATTTGATAGCTGCGTAGTAAGAAAACGCGGCAAGATGGTGTCTCTTCGTTTAAAGCATTCTCTTTCTCTCTCATACTGTCTGTCTCTCCCATTCATTCAAAGAAAGGTTTACTCAGATAATTAATATTAAATAAAGACGGGTAAAGATCACATGATAGAAGGGTATCGTTTCACTGCTAAGAAGCATAAATTCGTGTAAATTTAAAATAGTACAGATAAACGATGGATGAATAATATTCTTTAAGATTTCCAAGAGAAAAAAATAACCAGTCTCCATGGAACGGGTTTGCTGGAAGGAAGTGTTATTTTTATTTAAGTAAAAATAAAAAGTTTTTTCGTGAATAGGATAAGCAGTAAGGGAGCAGCAAGTCGTAAAGTTTAAATAGTTCTGGAGTGGAATTCCCAAGCGACGAAAGACGAGAAGATGAAATAGATCGGAACATCTAGTGATACGTTCCCTTTATAGTTTGGTGATAAAGAAAACCGGGTTAATAGTCCAAATTTACTGCTTTTAAAGCCGCGTACAGGCCCACTTTATTATTTGGTCACCAAATATGGATTATACAGAGTGAGATTGAGAATTCACTCTGACCTTGAAACCCACAAACTTTTTTAGACTACGAACTTTTTTAGATCCTAGACTTTTTTCTACGCTGTTCAATTTCTCAGCCATAAAATGTTTGTCATTACTTTTTGTTATCGTTTGACAATTTGTCGAGTTAATTTAAAATAAAGTAATTGCATAAATCCAATTTTTTAACGCAAAAGTAGAAATGGAATTCTTTTTGCAGTTACATCTTATTATTATAATGAAACTGTGGATCCCGACTCACGTCAGGGTCACCAATAAGGAGGTGGATGAGCCCTCCGGTTTAGGATAAGTTGATGAATTTATTGAATCGCAAAAGTAAAAGTTATAAGGAACAGAGTAGGTACGAAGGTTATAACTGAAAGCGTGACGTTCGAAGGTATGACGGCGAGTGCTTCCGCTATACGAGCCGATCACTAGGGAAGTGAGATAGTCTGCTCTGGAGCCTATGGTTTTTATAGTTGTTGTGGACAAAGGACTCGGCGTATTATGACTTCGTCTTACTCGGCCGCTTGCGTGTGTAATATTTTGTCTGGTCAGCAATGTGAGTTTATCCGCTCTTCATGCCCTCTAGCAATTCTCGCCTTTGTCCTCGTTCGTTGCCCTCGCTTCCATTGTCGTTCTTTCCCGAATTCAGCGTTCTGATTTCGATCGTTGTACCGAAAGCGACGGCCTTTCTTTCGTGTTCTGTTTTATATTTTTAAGAAATTAAAAATAACAACGTTGTTTTCTTCTCACTATAACACTTTAATTAAAAAAGTTTTAATTATAACGTTTTCGACGCTAACTGCATCATCTTCAGTAATAAAAAAATTAAATCTTATGACTGATGTGTGGGAGTAGAGTGGTGGGAAGGGGTAGATTTGCTGTATTAAACTTTATTATGTATTAATGCTGTATTAATATAAACTGCATTAATATTTTTATTAAAAAAGGACTATTCTAGTGTGAAGGCGAGCCGCAGACTTCAAATGTATGAGTGATAGGCGAAGAGAATTAAATATATCAGAAGACCAACTTCAGAATTAAGAATGCCATTCGGAGAGTGGTGCGTATGACTTAATAGGAGCGTAATAGAAGAAGTTTTCGGCAAAAAATTAATGCGGAAACAAGAAATACTTCATACGAAGGGATTAGAAGCAAAGCGCTACGTTGCGTAAGACTAAAATATGGGAGAATTTATAGGGCCTCCCATAGGGCATAGCAGCAATTGCAGTTAAATATTTCGTAGTCGTAATATCTTTAATTTGTATTAATTTATAATGTTGATCCAGCCGATAGGTGACCAGAAAGATTACTTTTATAACAGAATGTTAGTTAACTTAGTAAAAACCACTATCAGATTTAAGGTATACCGGTTTCGAGGCGTACCCGTTTCTTCGTCAGGACCAACACTACACTACTAAGTTCACAACCATAGTATTTTTAAACTTTCACCAATATTAATCTTGTCAGAGATAAGCATGCACTAACTAGCTTACAGAGCAATCAGGAATCTAACGGAAAAGAGTGAGAGGGGGCCTGGTCTTAGTAGGTGGTAAAGTATGTGTTACCAAATCTTTTGTGAAAGTTAAATTAAACAAAGGGATGTATGCATATTAATTTTGTTATTAATTAAAGGTGCTTTTTTATTCACCACTTCCTTAATGTAAAAAAAATCTAAATTATTTGATTTTAAACCTTTATTATTGATATTTAATAGATTATTTTTATGTTTATAATTACAGTAAAATTAAAATACATTTTCAACAGACTCGATAAAAATAATCATACTTGCAATCATTTTTATGAACCTTCTAATATTCTCTCTGATGTTTGCATTTCTCAAGAGAGAGCACAGACACGTGTATGAAACCTATTATATTCAAAAGATAAAAATTGCTGTAGGAAAAATTGCACGAGTATTAATTTAAATTTTGTACGGCTGCGATGGCATGAGTGCAACAAAAAAACCAATACCAGCCAACGCTTGGAATTGAATGCAAAATAATATTATACGGTTATATGTTAGTATAAATATTATCAGCACGTGAAATAAATCACGTATTCAAAAATCTGACTTTAAAGATAAAGACCTAAAATAAAAACCTTACTTAATTTAAACTGATGCTAAAAATAATTTACGTACTGTACAAACCCCTGATGAAGACTATGGAAACAAATAAAACGATCTACTATTATCTACAACCTTCAAGAAACCTCTTAAAACGCCGAGAAGTGATGAGAACCTTCTTCTAAACACTAGAAAGCTCGAAAATACCAACATTTGGATATGAATAGCAGGGATCTAAGCCGCCGCGAGAATTGTTGTTGTGATTGAAAGTTCGTTCAGTGCGAAATCGATGCGAAGTACGCGCGTGACGATGCCCAGTGTGGCCAGTCGTAAATTGCGAAGCGATAAATAAAGCAAGTAATCGAACAAATTGCCTATTTGGCGAAATAAGTCGAGAATTGGATGGAATATTCCAGTGATTGTTAAATAATTGCTATCCAGCGATAATTAAGTGTTCTTTCACGAGTAATAAATTACGTAATAGTGTTATTTAAAGCTTAACATTAAGTTCAATTCGTTTTAAGTGACTTTTTAAATTGAAAAGTTAATTAATTATTAATTATTAAATCGCTAATTATTTTCCAGTGTTTTCATTCGTTCCTCCCTAGCCACAACACGTGACAATATAAACAATTCTGTGTACGTATGGTAACTTGTTGGTCTGGTGGTTAGAACTCTCTTGAGTATCTTGTTGGTCTTGTGGTTAGGACTCTCGCCTCGTGATCCAAAGATCGCAGGTTCGAATCTCACTCAAAAGCGTTTAGCTTAATTTGAAAATAGTACGAATATTGATGTGACACGAATTCCGTGTTCACATCTGTATTTAAAAAAAAAAATAACAAATATATTTATTATTCAATTTATAATGATCAAAATTTTCGTGTAAAAGTAATAATGGTTCTAAGTAACTTTATTCATCTCCATTCACGAAAATGTATTAAATTTTTCTCCTGGATACAATTTTTTATTTGTGTCCTTGCAAATGTTCAAAGGACTCGAAATGTAATATCTCATTTTATATTCGCGATTGGAGATAAACTTTTAAGTGCCAGTTAACTATTTTACCATCTTCCTTCGTTTGAAGCCAACTCGAAATGAAGCCGACGTAAAAAATACGAAAATTGTAACTATTGCTGAGTTTATGTTCGGTGTTCGTAATGCTGAGTAGGTGAAACGTACTACGGTTCGAAATAATGTCACCTAGAATTATGGTTTCAATTTTCCGCTCCCCTGACTGACACGCGGGATTTACGGTATTTGCAATTTGATGAACCCGAGGATGCGTCACAATTGGTCGACAGTGATTGAACGCCAAATAATTTGTATAATTTTTTTGCCGTTAGTGCAATGAACTAAGTACGCATCTTGCATTTTTTCCTATTGTTCGCAATCTCGGTTTTGTTATTTGAAATCTAAAAAAAAATCACTCAACATGTCATATAACACCTCACAGAATAATTCTACATTACTCAAATCTGATTCAGACTATTTTAAATCATTTGACGCTGGAAATTCATAAGATACAATATTGCTGATAATTTAATCAAGTGATTTTTTTAGATTTTAAACACGTGTTACGCGATATATTCAGAAATTCACGAAATTTATCCGATGGTAGCTCACAGGTCTCTCACTTTCAAGTTCATAGCTGTCAGTCGCTTCCATTTTCCTCTTATTCCTCCAGAAACTTACTTGATTTTATTTGACCATCGTATTTTGTTTTCTAAAAATCACTGTTTCTAGCGTTCCTTCTCTTAAATATTCCCCTTGCAAATTTATGACTGTAACTATATCTCTTTAATGTGATATATCTCTTTAATGTATTTATCTTATTGAATCTGTATTTGAAATTTTCTGTATCTTATTCTTTTTATGCTATGTTTTGTACTAACTATGTTAATAAAGATTATGTTTCTGCGAGAGGAGAACAATGATTGGGCTTTGCTTTGCATCTCCCTACTCGACCGTCCTATATACGGCTCAGCATAGAGATAGCTATTAGAGAAAAAATGTCAACCGGGTGAAAAAAAAAAAGTCTCTTTAATGTATTTATCTTATTGAATCTGTATTTGAAATTTTCTGTATCTTATTCTTTTTATGCTATGTTTTGTACTAACTATGTTAATAAAGATTATGTTTCTGCGAGAGGAGGACAATGATTGGGCTTTGCTTTGCATCTCCCTACTCGACCGTCCTATATACGGCTCAGCATGGAGATAGCTATTAGAGAAAAAATGTCAACCGGGCGACGTATGAGTAGGGCCAATATGTCAGCATAAGCTCATAAAACAGTCCAGGGAAAGTGGTGGGTACCCAATCACTGTTTCTAGCATTTTACTTCTAATTTTTTCCAATACCTTGTCTTAAGGAATCTCACCATTCGCCTCTTAGTATATTTACATATATTTAATGTTTAAAGTTACAATAGACAGTGAGCAGTGGAAAGCTAGAGGAAGCCTATTGAAAAGTAAAAAATTTCAAGTACTGCAATTGCATTTTTTTGTTTTCCACACAATTTGTCTTATATAATCTATACTTCGCTTCTTAAAACATATTTGTTTTATTTATTAAAATCTCAAATAAACTTTCTCTTAGATAACAACACTATTAAACTATAAGTTGCATACTTACTTATATTCATGCACATACACACTATCTACCAGTTTCTACATTTTGAACGAAAGTCCTCTTTATATTCCCTGGTCTTAAATCCCCGAGATTATTTATTGCGGGTTAACCTTAAGCATGCCATCGGCTTAATTAATGGTTGAAGAATTTAATACAGAAACCTCTCCTGGTTTAGGGTAAGGGTAGATCTCAAGATACTGTGAGCGAAGTTCTGTAATAATTTAACCGTTTTTATCATAAAATATATTATTTTACTATACTCTATATATGCTCTACATTTTTTAATTATTAATGATTTTTTGAGAGTTTATGTTGGTTTAATAATGTAGCCAGTTGTCAGAGCGACTCAGGATCAAGACATGTAGAGATGCATTACGAACCGTATCATAACTGATTGAATCTAATGTATGCGAATAGTAACATGGTTAAATTAGCTAGTAAATAGTTGAATGTATAAACCGTTAATTTATTGAATCATCAATTTGTTTGGGAGTTAAAGGATACGACGCATACTAAAAATTAAAATTTGAAGTATCAAAGCTGTATGGTAGCCCAAGTTTCAAGCCTCATCTCCAGCTGTTTTTTAGTCGTGAATTCGAACTAAATTACCAGCGTTACACGCGGTTACCGGGACAGACGGACAGACGAACGGACAGACAATAAAATTATTAAGTTTGATGTGGTTATTAATAATATTTTGTTTTCTATTATAAATTTTCTAATTTCTTATTTATCCAACTGTGATCAACTGTTAAATTTGATTACCCTTATTTACATATATCAAAATAATGGTTTGTTTTCAAAAGTTGATTAGAAAATTCAGAAAAGTTATTATTATTTCAACACCTTAAGTGCTCCAAGATGGAATATTAATGTCTGTACGTTAATTTTAAATTTTCAGTACACGTTATATCCCGATGATGTGACCATTAGCCCCGAAACATGTTGATAATTTGATAAATTAGTGGTTTATACAAAGTGTTATCTTGTAAATTATAATGAAATAATCTACTGCGTTCCATTCTTTACTCTGTTATTCATTCATTATATTCCTTCCTCATCCCATCACTGTTCATTACTTCATCCTTGATCATCACTCTTAATCAAAAATGGCATCAGACCGCAGCAAACTTCCGAATTCGATCAATAGGAGAACCTGCAACCTGAATAGGGTCTCTATTAGCGGAATATTATCAAGCTTGGGCCTCTAGCCAATGCACACAACTTATAGGAGGTTGAATGCATTGGATAGTCTCTATGAAGCTCTATCAAGTCCGGTATGAGGAAAATTTCGTGTTGTGTTTAGCATTCAGTGGATTAACTTGTAATTTCAAAGCATTATATTCGATAAAAATATAAAGTCTCTTCAAACACGCATTTGATTATTTTTTTTAATAGAAGCCAAACAAAACAATTAAAGAATATCATATATGGGGTACAAAAGCAAAGGGAGCAACACTAAAAAAATTAATGTAGTTATCGAGTAATACTAATTAAAAGTGTTCTGAATTCGAGATCTTATAGGTAATATAGCCTATAAATTTATAGGAAACATGATTTTGAAAGGAATAGACATGTACATAAGATCAAGAATTCAGTCAATTTTAAAGTAATAATTTTACTTACTTTCATGACACTTTTATGCATTTATATTATGTTGTGCGACTGCAATAATAGAAAGTGATAGAAACTTAAATGTGTGTAACGGGACATGCATACAAATATTATATTTAGTTACATTATATAAATAAAAACTCAGGCACTTATGTTTTTCCTACTCTCATGATATTTTTTAATATATTTATATTATATTGTGCGACTGCAATGATAGAGAGATAGAGAGAAAATGTCAAATGTATGTATATAAAAGTAAGTGTGTAGGCGGTGTATGTGTGTGTAATTGTTGGACCTTTTATTGAAAGGGAAAAAAACTGAAATTAAATATGAGGTAAATATATGTTCGAAAATACAAATATATTTTGTTTTCGCTTAACGTTTTTATACTATTTTATTTTTGAAGATTTTTCGTGTCTCAAAAAAAAATGTCCAAGTCTATAATTTTACAATGGGTTCTCTGGTCATCATCGTCACTAGGCCTAGTCTCTGTACGCTGGAAACAGATCTCCCCCAAGGATCGCCAGTTGTCTGTTTTCAACCAATTTCTATCCTCCATCGCTGCCCACCTGCCTTTTGATATTGTGGCTCCAACGAACTTGTGGATGGCCAACATTTGTTTTACCAGTACAGTCCTTCCATTGAAGATCTTCTTTGCCCACCGTCCATCATCTCTTCACTAAATATGTATGTCTAGCCCATAACTACTTGAGCAGATTTTTACAAAAAAAAATCTATTATTTTGGTCATCTGGCGAATTTTTACAAATTTGAGATAAGTCAAGCATAGCCCATTCCGTTGTTCTTTTACTCGTATTTTTTTGTACAATTTTTTTGTACCTTTTAAAATAGACAAATAAATACTCTTCCTCCAAAGAAATGATTGATTGTTTTATATTTGAAGGTCAAAAAAAGTTAATAAAATATAAGTTTTTTATTTCGAACTTCCTTAAGTGCTAAAATGTATTCGTATACATTTTTAGGCGTAAAAGAAAAAATAGACCATTTCGTATTACGAGTATTATCGTGGTTTTCCTCGGGAAAAAACTTTACAGTACTTTTATCTTTGAAAAACTTGTATACATCCAAAATATGATGAACATCATTTCTGGATTAAGCGTAAAAAAATGTTATCATTCGGCCTTCTTTGTTATTTGAATAAGAATAAGTGGATATAAGGGAAAAATATCTGAAAGAAACACAAAGGATTGAACGCTTTGACCCAAAAGCCTCATTTTGATGTGTAAACATTTTAGCTCGCGTCCTGTCACAAAAAATTATACATTGTTATTGAAAAAAACACGTTTTCTCGTCACCGTGGCGATTGAATATTTAACTAGGCGGCCCTCGTAATTTAATGATTTTTCAAACGCAGGGTTCCGAGTTCTGAGTTGAATTCTCGGTGAGGTCACAAAACGTATTTGTGATTTAATTGAGCTTATGTGCATCACATAAGTTACTCAGCCTGGTTACTTTTTTTAGTATGCGTATGGTTCGTTGTTATGCTTTTGCCATTCTCTTATATGGGGTGGAGGCATGGACATTAAATCAAGAGGTTTTTGAGATGTGGCTTTACAGACGCATATTGAAAGTTTCCTGGGTTGAAGGAGTGACGAATGTTGAAGTCCTCCGGCGTATGGAAAAAGACCGAAAAGTGCTGCGGATTGTCAAGATAAGAAAGCTGGAATATCTCGGACAGATTATGACAGGACCAAAAGTTTGAATGGAATAATCATCCAGGGAAAAACAAGTGATAAAAGATGCGTAGGAAGACGTCGCATCTCATCGCCTGCGTAACTTGAGGGACGGTTACAAGTATAACTCGACTGAGTCGTTCCGTGCGGCGGTGAATAATGTCGTTGTTGCCAGTATGACCGCTGATCTCCGATATGAGATGGCACTATAAGAAGAAGAAGAAGAAGCGGTGGTACATATCTTTTGTTTAGGACCCAAAGAGTAGTACATACACCAATACTTACTTAAGTATTAAAGCGGTTTGATAGCAGGTACATCAATACTATCGCTAACGTCCCTCCAACTCAACAAAAACATCGAATGACCGCCAATGTTCTACATAATTCTTTAGAATATATTGCACAATAATATCGACTTCCCTGAATTATTTTTAAAGATAGACTATAATACTCCTTTTCATTGCTCAAGACTCACCTCTTATCCATATATATATTATAATTATAAAATCAATACTGCTATGAATTTTCTAATATGTATTAATAATACCTACTGTTATAATGACTAGGAAATATCCTAAAATCTAGAACAATATAGAACATATCAAAAGAACTAACTAACTAACCATCACGCCGTTTCTCCGCAAGGGTAGGCAGAGAGAATTGAACACCACATTCTTCTATCCTGGCACACCACTTTTGCTTCGGCTACATTCATACATCTTCTCTTACAAGTTCTACGGTTGTTGCGGCTTTTAACGGGGCCATCCTCAAATACTTGTAGTATCTGATCGTGCCAGGTCTTTCGCGGACGCCCTCTATTCCTGTTACTTTCAATACTCGCCTCACATATTTTCTTAACCATCCTTTCCTCGTTCATACGTTCTACATGACCAAACCATCTCAGCACTCCTTTCTTTATTCTATCTACCACACTACAGCCAGCATTGCATTCATGTCTAATTTGTTCATTCCTCACTCTATCGGCCAAATATTTTCCCCACAAGCGTCTCAGTGACCGCATTTCCACCGCATTCAGTCTACTTTCATTCCTCTTTTGCCAATTCCAGGCTTCACTTCCATACATCAGGGTTGGCACTAGAACGCCATTATGTACCGATAGTTCTGCTTCCTTTGACAGATTCTTATTGGCCATAATTGCAGTTAGAGCTTCATTAACTTCGTTTCCCTAAGTCACTCTCCTTTCGATATCATTCTCAGCCTTGCCGTCTCTACTAAACATACTTCCCAAATACACAAACTCGTTCACTTGTTCTAAGCATTCATTGTTTACAATTACATCACACTTAGTCAATCTTTCGTCTCTCTTGATTACCATCACAATAGATTTGCTGACATCCATCAGAAGTTCAATCTGCATGCATACATCGGACATCCTGGAAACCAGGCACTGCAGATGAAGAGAAGTAAAATAAATTTTTTCTAAATTAATTTTACTCCTGAACAAGTTCACACACGCAAAAATTCATATACATATATATACGTGATCCTCGTTGTGTACACTCATTTTTTAATGATTTGATATATATGTTTACATAGAGTAAACAATTTATTAACTAACCGAAGTTTTGAAATATTTCTTCGACATTTTGTAATGCACGTTATTGGTACATGATTTTGTAATAATGCTTTTATTAACTAAAAGCTTTATTTTTATGGTACAAAAAATAGTTGGCTTGTATCAACAAATATAAAATTAATTGAATATATTCGTCAATTTTTAAGAAATACACCTTAGAGTGTTAAGGTTGTTATTACGGTCGTTAGACATACTTAACTGTAACTGGTTGCGGATATTTTATACGAACCGTATGTTTTTCCAAGAAACGATTCTCGACGTTTCATTGAGTTCTTATTCAACGTCATGAAGAGGACGACCTTTCTTCGCGTAGGTAGAGGGCGGACTGAATACTGCTTTCGAGGGCGTAGTGAGGGAGTCCATTGAAATATACAAACATCCCAATTTCAATAGAAATGACAGTTACAAACTATCAAGTATTTGGCGTCCTGTTATTACGACATTGATTCAACCCTTGAGAGACGTCGCAGTAAAGTCCGCCGACGTAACTAGTACATATTGCACACTGGCGACCTCTATTTTAGAAGAAGTGAACACTCCACAACAAAGTGTGACGTAATCGCGATTATTTTGTGACGTTCTGTTACGCAATTTCTCGAAATTATTCCATTCTTCAATCCTCGCACACACATGTATGCCAACCTTTTTTGCTCTGAACCGGCAAGAACAGATGTGGCTATACGCTGCATGACTGGTTTTGCCGGGTTATTGAATAATTCGATTTAGGCAGTAGAATTTACAATAGAAGTTAAAATAATTATACGATTGTTTTAGAATAAGATTTTGTTTATATTAATATTTTTGTAGAAAATAATAACGCAAGCAGACAGCGGTTGGGATTATTTCGCGCCAAAGATTCGGACGTATCCGTGTATCCCGTACAGCGAGGGCGGTGAGTGGATTAGTGCGTGGGGAGAGGCTCTGTACGGACGGGGGACATAGCCGGCATAGGGGCGCAAGCGGCGCCCGGGGCTGTCCGTTCCGATCTCCTAGCGAGTGTGTGCCGATCCTTCCCCCGAGGGCAAACCTCTCGCCTCAGGACGCTACTTATTTGCGTGGCCGCGATATTTCTGGCGTCTGCCGTGACGCTATCGGCAGCAGAGGAAAAAGCGGTGAGGCGCGATGGTCGCCGCGCCTCGGTGGTGGCCGGTTCTACAACGATAAGCTCCAAAAGGAGGCCAGACCCTCCTGATAACGCTGATCCAGCGAGCATACGGCGGTGCGGCGGGACAGGTGTCTCAGCCGGCCGCAGACCCCGCGGACGTGCGGCCTGGGCCGCGCGTTTTGCTCGCGGCTCGCCACCCGCGGCCTCCACGGTGGCAACGACGATACGTGTATGTTTTTTTTTTTTTGCGGTGATCTGTGATAAGGACATTTATTTATTTATTTATTTAATGTTTATGGAAGACCAACAGCACAAAAAAAAAGCATAGAAAACATTGATACAATATAGATGGCCAATTACAGGTCTCCACATTTAGAAACATGGTAGACTTTCGTGAAATCCGGACTGCTTGCGTTTAGGTTAGGGTTAGTTTTAGGTTAGTGATAATTTTTTCTAATTGATAAGTATGAATTAAGAATTGTGTGTTTTTTAATTACATTAATTGTGTAAATATTTAAATGATTCGTGGTGTTGTTTTAAATTTCCCGCTCCCTCCCTTGACACGCATTTCATTGATGGCGAAGACGCGTAGCGTCGCGAGGAAATCACGCGAGATTGATTCCCGTCTTATCAAGTGCATATAATTTACGCCCTCGAAAGCAGTAATCAGTCCGCCCTCTACCTCCGCGGGTAAAGGTCGTCCTCCTGATGACGTTGAATAAGAATTCAACGAAACGTCGAGAATCGTTTCTTGAAAAAACATGCGATTCGTATAAAATATCCGCAGCCAGTTACAGAGAAATACACATGTCGAAAATAAATAAGTCATACTTTTACGTCCCGGTAGGTAGGAAGGTACATATGAAGGTAAATAAATTTTTTTTTTAAATTTAGTAAGGAACTGAATAACCCATCATAAAAATGATTTATAAAAATGATACACACTAAGTGCCTATCTACACAAAGTACTATGCCAAACAACTGTTTTATAAAAAAAATTAACTGATAGATGTCAAAATAAATTTCATCATTTTCTGTACTTATAATACATATACACATGAGATGTCATGAGTTTTCTAATCACTCACTTCATTATTTTTATTCAAGACTTCAAATAAATCTCCACACGGCTGAGATAGAATTGTCTACATCGACAACAACAATCGCGATCGTCTGACTTTTCGTCCGTGTTAACTTAACTTCGTGAAATATTTTTGACGTTCAAATAACCCGATGAAATAATAGTCCGTTTATTTTTATTTAAGATTTCAAACAGAAGATACGCTTTGAAGTATACTATGAGAGATTAAAACTTGATTTATAAACGACGTCTGAGTGTTTCAAAGGGCAATTTCTGTCATCAAATACTTAATATTTATCAAAGGAAATTTTCCCATTCAAAATAAGTATTTTAATGGCACGTTTTTAGTGATAAGTAATTAGTTTTCATTGCTTTAGGATTGTTTTCTTTGTGTTTATACACATATATATTTTTAAAAATTTAAGCAGATCTCAATATGAGATTTCCTTTCCGAAACTCAATTGATAATGTCTCTAATTGTGTGAATATCCCTGTAAATATAATAAATGTAGAGTTCATATTGTTACTAAATGGCAAAATAGATTAGGATACCTCGTAATATGTCAATGACGCCAATAACATCTCTAGCACAGTCTACCACACTCTCTTATTATCTACAACCTTCGCGAAACGTCTGCAAACAACTGGAACAGCCGAGAAGCGATGAGAACCTTTTCCTGGTCACTAAAATAATCTAGAATGTTTGAAAATACCAACATTTGGGTAGTTTAATTTTTAAACTATGTTTTTACTTATTATTATTTATTAAAAAAAGCTTTTTCTTATTATTATCTTAGTGCATCTACCGCCAGAGGACGCCGAAAATTATTAAATTATTAAATTGATGATAATGACATTATTCTTACATATAGTTCATGTTTATTTTTTAAAATGTGTTCTTACTTATTATTATTAATTTAAAAATAAAGCTTTTTCTTATTATTGTCTTATTTATTTACTTTATATGTTATATAAAACATTAAATACTGTTGCTGAATTCATAAAAGCCCACAGGTGCGTTAATGACAATAAACAAATAATCAAAACAAATTTTGAAGACATGCTTTTTTAAAAAATAGAGTTCCGAATACGGAATATGTGTCGCATCAATATTCTCACTGTTCTAAACTGAGCTAAGCGCCTGTGTTATGAAAATGAACTTACTTTCTAGTATCCTGGGATGGAACTCGAACCACCGACTATCAGATCACTAGGCAAGTTTCGTAACCACTATACCAACAAGCTACTCATATTACATGCTTTCTTTGCATACATTCATAATAGATTTTTTAACATCACCCACGCAGTATCGAAAAATATTAAAACACGTTGTTTTAAAGTTTAAAACAAATTTTCGAACGGTACGTCCTTCAGTTGTTTCTGGGGCTCTTGCTTTTGATTGATTATTGATTTAATGTGAGTGACGTGATTATTAATTTTAATCAAAATAATGACCAAAACATCGACTGCCCCAACGAACGAGGCAGAAACTCAATATTTTAGGTATTTGAGTTAGAACCATTTTTAGGTTTAGGCCATGATTGCCTACCTACAGCAAAGACAGCAGTATCTCAAATGCAATATTTAACACATAAAAAATCAGTTAACCATTTTTCTTCCGTGTACTAACGAAGAAGGTAGGAATGTAAATTATAATAAAATATCTCAATTACTAGTAAGATCGTCTTAAATATTACCTACACACAAAAAAAAATTGAGAAGATTAAAAAAAGAATTAGAAATCCGGTTCGAAACTTAAAAGTGTCTCCCTGAAAAATCGATTTATTTGAGTTACTGCCTCGTTCGTTCGGGCAGTCGACATGTAGATGTGATTTCAACATTTGCATAATGTGGATGACTATATAATGTATAGTCATCCACATTATGCAAATGTTGAAAGTCTCAGAGCTCTAGCTAGTCGGAAGTTGGTAAAAAACCAATTACAAGATTTTACCACAACAAACAAAGATAGTTAAATAAAAGAATGTTTCAAATTATATCATTGTGTATTATATATTAAAAGAACCTTCATTGTAATTGTCTACCCACGTGGGTGTTAAACTAACGCTTTTTGTCGTCGTTTTATGTAATAAAAATATATAAAAACGAAATCAAGTATCTATGTGTATAATTTTCTCCTAATGAAATAATTTTATCGGTACCTACGTTAATATTTACCCCAGCTATTTAAATAACGTCCGCTTAATGAAGGGAAGATTGCAGATTATCTACGACTCTCGCAGAATCCGAACTCTAATAAAATCACGGACCAGAGATAAGATAATCACATTTGTAGCAAGGAAATGAGAATCGAGTTGTTCCTTATATTTCGTTATGAATTCATTTTTTTATGGAATGTTCGGTCAACCTAATAACTACACATATTAATTTGACTATTATAATATATTTAAAAAAACATGCTTATGTCTAAATGTACTAAAAAGTAAAAAAAAAATCGGCCAAAAATTTTTAGCCTCACACTCCAAATAAAAGGTGGGCGCTTACGATATTGATAAAGATTACATTCTGTATCAATATCGTAACGTGAAAATTTTCGGCCGGAAATTTAATTTTTACTTTTTATACATTTCCATATAAGCGTGGTTTATATACTTTTTTCTTGCTACATAATTTTATATTTTTTAGTCTTTATATTTACCAGCGTAGAAAATCACTCCCGTAGAAAAATAGCGCCATCTTTTGGTAAGCTCTATAACTCATTTCCCATACAAATTTTTTGATTAATTAATTGTGATATATTAATGAAAGTACTGAATCTGATTAATTCATTCATCATCGAGAATACGTCTGTGTGCAAAATTTAAGATAGATTGGACATTAGGAAATGGGTGAAATATCGATTATAAGATTCCATCCAGACAAACAGGTGATGCTAATATAAATGTGGTTAAATGATACTTGGTTTTGAACGGGGTACATTTTGAGGCAAATTTAAATATTAGGTCACATCTGGGGTATAAAAGCAAAGACAGCAATATCAAAAAAATAAAAAAATGTTTTGAACGTTTTCAGCGATGACCACCTATTTAAAATGTACTGAATTCTAGATTGTATATATCTATCCCTTCAAAAATCATGTTCCCTATAAATTTATGGGCCATGTTTCCTAAAAAATCTCGAATTCAGTACATTATAAATAAGTAATTAGTAATTTTCCAAAATAAAATTCAATAACTACATTCAATTTTATTTTGTAAAAAGCCTTTACTTCGTACCCCACATATATAGTAGGTATTTATATTTCAACTTAAATTTTACATTTTAATGAAACAATGAGCAACTAGTCCTTAGAGTCCAACAAATAGACATTGAAGTACAGAATTAGAGCTCAAAAGATAGAATAGAGGATTAAATTAAAGTATAAAGGATATAATGATGTTAAAAGTATTGTCCATATTGTGTTTAAACGTCTTAAAATAATTAAATGTAACGTTGTTTCGTTCACAGAGTGAAAGTTTATTATTAAAACAATTTAATTTAAACACTAAGTTTTAATCCACTGTTGAGGAAAAATATGTAAACCTAAGCGCTTTCAATGGAGACACTCATCATCTTCAAAAGCAACATTAGAAGTAATTCATCTTCAAAATCTACTTTGAAAATTGCTTATTAACGTTAAGACAGATATTAGCCGAGTACAATCCATACATATTTTTTAATAAAAAAAACATTTTACTTGGGAGATGCAAATTTAGAATAAAGTTCTATGATTTTAAAAACAAACTAGCTATAACCCGTCAAAGATGAAGGTACTTTTATATGCCTGTTCCTAAAAGTATTTACTTATTTATAGCCGACACCCATAAAATAATTTTAACGACTTTTATCAAAATATTTGACCACTTTTTTTATATTTTCCTGGCAGATAATGGCACCTACTATTTTTAATCCTGGCGATTGTGGCGATTGTACGTGCGTAAAACTAACGTGACAACATAATTGAATAATAATTAGTATAAATAAAATAGACATCAAAATAAACTCAAAAATAAAATGAGAAAAAAATTCCAGTAACGCGGCGGGAGTCGGATATCTTACCACGCAGGAGATGCCATCGACTGCGGAAAAAATGTTTATAAGCACTTAGTGTACCTAAAGAAAATATATTTTAGAAAATATATTGTGCGCTGTATATGTAGTCTATTTTGGAAGCGTCCCACACATACGATGATGGCAACATCCATAGGTCTCCACGTTCGAGTTTGCTCTCCGGGGTTCAAGTCCCATCTCCGGCGTTTAATTTGTTTTTTTAGCCGTGGATTCGAACGAAATTATGGACGTTACACGTTACGTTACACGGACAAACAGATAGACTCACAGACAGATAGACAGACAACTATCTATGTCGAAAAACATAGGTATTTGTATTGGGATATGGACATGGAACTCTTCCTTGCCGGGAAATCGCTATACCAATTTTGCTCATTGTTTCTTATTTGTTTACCGATTGACACACGTGTTTATATTTGTTTTACCTTGTGCTTCTTTCAAATATTGCGTAAACAAATAAACTGAAATTCAACGGGTCAATAAAAAGTCTCCACTGAGTTAGATCGTTTAAGTTTTACTATTGAAGATTCTATGAATTTAAGCCTTATTCTTAAATAAACAATATCGCTATTTTTGTATCTTGACAATTATTTTATAACATTGTATTATTGTATTATCGCCATTTTGAAGTTGACAGGTTTGAAATCAATTAGAAAGCTCATTATTTATAATGGTGCTTACGTTTTAGGTTTAAACGTCAAAATTGGTGACATTACAATTTAACAACTGTTAAGATACAGGAATAGCTATATTGCTTATTTCGGAATACGACCGTTTATTTGGCCTTGAACATGAACCGTGAACGCGCCAGGCGTGCTGTCGAAACGAGAGGAATAATTAAATTGACTCGGGCTTCTAATTATATTTATAATTCGTTTTCAGCGCCCCTAAATGAATATATTAATGATATTTTTTTCAACAAGAGGATTACGGTGTTGGCCAGTGTTATATTGAAAACACTAATTGGATTTTAAAATGAATTTTCCGTGTTTTTTATTTATTTTTTAATTAAAAACATAAAAATTTCCAACCGACCTTGTAAATGTCCGATATTATTTACTTTTGCGTTATTTTACATCGAGTAGAAATGGGTTAATGAAAAATAAACAGGGAAGGTATTGCGTTGTATTTTAAGTAACTATCGGGTGCAGCTGTCGTTAATGAAAACAATACATACAACATATGTATATAAATACATATACTCATGTAGAGCGTGTATTGATCGATCACATATATGTAAATGAAAGTTTGCTTAAGAAATCCACCTTTGTGGATAATGATTTCTTTTCAAGCAAATTTTAAAGGAACACGAATAAAAAAGGTATGTATAGGCTTTTATTTCTTAACTAATAATAATAATGTTTAAAACAATATTGTCCTATTTTGATACTTGATATACCTATATTTTAAAAAAATGAAATTAATTTCTGAGGCTCGAAATATGAAAAATCATACTGATGCGACAATGCCATATTGGTCGAAGTGGCACGTTTAAGATTGAGAAGAAGATATTTAGTCTAGAAAAAAGTTCGGATAATAGGGTAATATAAAAATACTTGAGAGTAGTATGTCAATTTCATTGAAATTAAATTAAATTCTTGAGTAATCTAAAGAATTTTCAAAGC
Source organism: Agrypnia vestita (assembly GCA_016648135.1). Classification (NCBI taxonomy): domain Eukaryota; kingdom Metazoa; phylum Arthropoda; class Insecta; order Trichoptera; family Phryganeidae; genus Agrypnia; species Agrypnia vestita. The sequence continues at coordinate 291,751 of JADDOH010000953.1, read as the reverse complement.
ATTGTAATGAAACTATATACCTAATATACAATTCCATTACTGTTTGAATTATAAATTTCCATATTTTTTAAATAATAACGACATTATTGGTTGGGCTAACCCCTAAACTTAATATTAATTACAAATCAATTGGTTCTTAACATATTATTTGTAGATATAAAATAAACTTGGTTGATAATTTTCATAAAAAGGTTAACCCTGGAATCCTATTTGGGGTGCTGGAGCACCCCACAGCGTTTTCGATTTGTGTTTTGCGTTGTCGTTTTAAATTTATACGTATTTGTATGTATTTGTAGGTATAAATTTATACGTCCGCGTATTTTACTTTGCGGCCGAGTACTCTAGATTGTAATCAGTACCTGTAGATTGTGATCAGTACCTCGGCGGCTGCCGAGTTTTGTAGACGTATGTACATGTGTTGCGGGGTGCTCAGGCACCCCGGTGTAGGAAAATCGTAAGTATTTTTGTAATATAAATTAAATTATTTTACAAGTTTTTTAACTTTATTTACGTGATATTTAATAATATTGATTATATTATTATTACTAATTATTGCAATAACCTTAAATTTAAAATTTTAGTGATAAATTTCAGTTTTAGCTATATGTACTTCTTTTAGTCATCCTCCTTCATGTAATGGGCAACTAAGTTCCAACGAATAATATCCATGGATAACTGGTTCACCAGCATTCTTTGTGCGATGAATTTACTTGCAAAAGACTTGACGATGGAAGGTACAACACGCAAAAATAAAAGTGAAATACCGGTCTTATTTTTAAAAATTATGACACCGAGAAAAAAACTCTGCATTGTTTGCGTATGATGGATCTAACTCTATTGTCTGCTAAATTCAACCAAGAAAAAGGTCATAATTATGTTGTTAACTCTTCGTGATTCTCCTGACAAAAGAAGAGCTCCAGAAAATAATTAATTATTATAATAAAACCAAAAATGGCGTCGACGTTTTCGATACAATGGCTAAAAAATACTCCGTCCAAAGAAAATCGCGATGGTGGCCGATGTGCATTTTTATGGACTTTCGAATGGTATTGGCATTAACTCTTGGGTTCTCTACAAATGTTCAAAGGCAAAAAATAAATCAGAAATATAATTCAGAAGAACTTTTTAAAAAATTGGGACACCAACTCGTGTGTCCTTATTATTTGGAAGAACGCCTGCAAAAGCCAAGTTTTAGGAGGGATATAAAAGAAATTATTTTTGGTATCCTTAAAAAAATGTCAAATGAAAGCTTGATTCCTCAGCATCACACCCAGGGGCGTTGTGGATTCTGTCCCAGGGTAAGGACCGGAAGAGCAAAACTTAGTGTACGAAGTGCAAACTCCAATTTGTTTGGAACATCAAATAAAAATATGCCAAAAGTGCTACAACTAATTAATAATAAGTAGATTTATTTTGATTTTTGATCTTAAGTTTACAGTCCTACGTCTAATAAAGAAATGTATTTAATAAATTGTTTCATTAAAAAAATAACAACTCCCAAAGTCTGGGGTGCTCAGGCACCCCTTGTAGGAAAATCGGTTGGGCAAAACAGTGTAGGATTCTAGGGTTAAATGTATAATATTGAATTGAATTAAGAAAGGTTTACGGTAAAGAAATGTGTCGAGCTTGCAACGATTTGCTCACCAACATTGACATCTATCTTGTCTTCATGTGATGTAAGATTACAAGTGAACATTATTCTGCGTCGCAACATTGAATTAATATTTAATTAATAAAACTCTGCAATGCAAGATACAAATAAAGTTTCTCTTATCTTAATATGTTATATTTAATTTTAATACTTATTTAATTATGTTTCATTTACTCTTTTTACTACTCTTGTCTTTTTTTTATTCACTTTTATTATTATTATGTATTTTTCAAAATTATTGTCTGTGTGAAATATGCTAGAAAATAAGTAAACATGTATTATTCTATATTATTATTTACTTGACTGCTTATTCTAAGTATTGTCTTATTAATTAAGATTTTTGATATATTAGGTAAATAATATATGTATTACCTATTTCATTGTCTAATAAATTTGATTACCTACATATATGATTGTAAGTGATTATCCCTCACTACACACAAGAATCGTAATTCTTTTTGGTGAGGTATATACATACAAAAAAAAAAGAATTGTTAATATTTTCAAGGTATCTTTAATAAAATAAATATTATATATAAAATAAAATATTATATATATTATTAATTAAATAAATAAAATAAACAAAAAATGTTCCAAACTGTCTATTTATATTTTTAAATATACATTTATCACTTACTTATATATGTTATATTTCCAAATAAATAAATAAACATTTCAGTGTCACGGCCTAATTTTATCTTGATTGTTAATGGCAAATTAACTTACAAAAAAGTAACATTTTAAAATATTGAAAAAAACGTGAAATCGTGATATTTAATCCAAAGTTGGTGAAGACTTCGACCATTTCAACAGTATTGGTGTCACAATATATTTTAAAATATGTTAAGACACCTTAAAATATTTAAAAATAATTATATTGGAAAAAAATTGCAAATTGCTCATTAACAATTAAATTATATATTTCTTGTAATATGCATTTGATTTATGTGCTCAATATTCACCTAGACGTCAGAATTTGGTGTTTCTAGAAACATCAATTTAGTTTTAAGCTTTTCGATTTAAGATGTGTACGTAATGTATAATTTTGTACAATATGTTTTTATTTTTAATTACCAAACTGAATGCTGAACGCAAGATCAATCACAGATAACAATCGCAATAACTATCGCTTCCTGCCGTATTCATCGCAGTATTTTATTTTTAACAATTTAACAAATTAATAGTGCATTTCGTTGCTATATAATTATGAATGAAAAATGTGTTTCTTAGGCCCCGTAGTCCGCTAGCCAGTACAAGCGCTTTTGTTGTATATTAAAATTATCAGTAAACACTTGCAATACGCAGGTCAAAATGCAAAGCAAACACGGAAAAATCATACAATAGGAAGTTACGTAGTTATCTGAATGAACTATCCTGAGACCTTTTTTCCAATTACACTTTTTTGTGGGGTTGCAAGAATGTTTATGTTTATGTTAATTTATATAGCGCCATTTTTGCGTAAGAGACGCTTCAAGAGCGCTTTACCGGTGCGACATCCCGAAAAAATGAGTTTTTAGGCTCTTCTTGAAGTGTTCCTGATTCTCCAAAGATCGCAGCACTGGAGGCAGCTGATTCTACATAGCTGGGCCCGCAAAGCTGAAAGCGCGTTCCGCAAACTTGGTGGCTCCAGGTCGCCTTGGTACTACCAGCCTTCAGAGTGCCTCCAATTTAGCTGACCGCAGACCTGTTTTGTCCCTTTCCCTCCAAGGAGGGGTGTTGATTTATTTTTGTCCCGTGCGATGTCTCCTCGGGTGTTCTTATGTTGTATTTTTAGATTATAGATGTTCTTTTATTGTAATTTTGTAAAACCTCTTTTAAAAATAAAGACTTTTAGCATGGGATATTGAAGGTTTTGCGCGACCGACTCGCCTGGTCTTGCTTCTTGTTATGCTGGGACGCAAGGCCGGGCGGAGAGGACGCTTTAGCATAAAATAATGCCAACCAGGCGGCGAATGTGTTGGGCTGATATGGACGCTTCGGCGCATAAAACAGCCCAGGGTATGTGGTGGGTCACCTTCAATGACCGCAGTGTGAGCCGTCTTCCAGTGATATTGTCTGGGATACAGAGGTCGATCAAATACTGTGGTGCTTTTCTTTGAAGACTTCTGTACACCATCAGAAAAATTTGAAATTTATCCGCTGTGGCAAGCGAAGCCAATATAATTGCTTCAGCATTGAGGATACCCGCGAGAACTTTTTGAATGAAGCGTTTCGTGTTTATACTTCTTCCTTAGGGTTTATGTAATCAATCCATCGTTTTGCCGCGCACACTTCTTTACGGTCATAATAAAAATCACATCCTATTGGTATTCAACTAACTGTCCGTCCCTACTGATGCTCTAGCCAAGAGCAGAATGAGAGAATTTTTGCTTCAGATTTTCTTTCGTATTTGCATAATTAAAGGAGACTTTGCGTCATATCCCGCGCTGCAGAGAATGTCTCCGCCTTGAAACTTGGACAAGAAGTCTCCTGCGCGCGAGCTGCTGAATGTATAGCCCTCAGGCCACACCCTCTCTGGAGGACAGCCGCCGCCCAATAGGACGTCGTTCCTCTGCTTCCTCTGCCAATCCGGCGCGCTCCAGCAAGTTTTCAGATCTGCCAGGCGAATTTGCGCTCTACCGACCGTCATTCTTCCGCAGACCTCCGGGCCGCTCTCTCGCGTCATCAGAATAGAAAATAGTACGATCTTGACAGACAGATATATTATTTTTCTGTGTATGTATTTTTCACATAATTTATCCGATTTGTTTATTTATCAAGGAGCCATGTTTTAAAAAATAGTAATAATACAGTTTTATGCACAAATTTTCAAAAAATGATTTTTTTTCTCTATGCGGGTTTGGAAAGTGTATGTTTGTGGGCAGATGGCGTGTAAATAATCATTCGCTCGGGTGAACTTAATACTCAATTATAATAATACCTCTCAAGATGACAATGCAAAAAATGTCAAGTTACGTTTTCTCTCTCTGAAGAACATACATGAGTAAACCAAATCAAGCCACGAATGATCACTAATCTGTGATAGATTATTTATCCTCGAAGGCAGTTGAACTTATCCGATCACAAGTATCTTTGGGCCACCCTTGTTTTGCAGGTCTCTTGAGAAGTCTTTTGGTTCTTCCACGTCACAAATAACACGCGAAAAGTGAATATGAACTGGCGAAAATCCCGGAGAACAAATACGATTCCAAAATTTACGAATCTATTATATATGTGTCCGTTCGCAATAAAAAAAAACCAGATCAATGTTGTTACAAAGTTTAAAGTATATGTTTTGCAATCTCGCGCCGGCACGGACCGTTTTGGCCCGTGCATAACGAATGCTATCTAGCGTTGATTTGTAGTTCCACAGAAGCAGCGGTATTTATAAAATAATAGATATAAATCAATTATCATCTTGAGAGGTATACATTTATTTATTATGTCGCCTTACCAGAAAGTATAAAATGAGAGACGGATTGAAAATGTCATAGAAATCTAGGACAAGGGAGAAAAGACATTTCAAAGACAGGGCTTATTGGCTGACTTAAGAACTTACTTTTTTTTTAAGTTAGTCAATGACAGTTCATAAGACTTCTTAATGTCAAAAAAAGCCTTGCATACACACTTTCACACACATATTTAAAAAATCTGCCTTTTTGCTGCATTTTCACATTGTCTCTATGAGATATTTTTAATAAATCTGCTTTTTAATAAATAAAGCTGCTAATAAAACTTATTTTTAGTATTCGTGTCAATTCCTTACCGGAAAAATATCTGAAAAAACATATTCTATGTAAAAAAAATGCTTATTATAAATTTATTCATATTATACACAAAATACCTCACGTAATACGCAGCTTGTGGTTGCTATATAAAACGAACTTCTTGAAAAGCCTCATTAATTAAAACGATTATTCATCCCCTTAGGCTCCATTTTTAATCTGTTCAAGAAAATATTTTGAAAGGCTATTGTTCCTTAAAATACAATAAAAATTGGTCAAAAAGTATTTGGAAAGATTCGCGATATTAAAAAAAAATAAAAGATAATTTGATTTGAAAAAAATCCCAATTAGCACTGTTTCCGAAAATCTCTCGTATACATTAATTTAATCACCGTTTGTAAAAAATATTACACTTACGATAATTGAATATCAAAGTAAGCTTTGTGAACCAGTTTTTTGATTAAAATAATTAAATTACACAATGATACGGATCTTTATCAGTTGACTGTATGTGAAATGATTTCTTCCCTGGACGTGCTATTTTTTCAAATATGAAGATACTCAAAGCGTAAAGCCTGGTTTACACATGTTGATGAATACCTACTACTTTTTGACAGATGATAATTGAAGGTGAAATTGAAAATTTAATGTTTATTTGTATTTAATTAAACTACGTACAGTAAAAAAGATATTTAAAAATTTTGCAAAAAAGAAATATAAATATACTATTAGAAGTTTGATTTTATGACGAAATTTTGAATGTAACAAGAAGATATGGAAGGTTTTGGATAAAATACGAATTTCAAAATAGTATGTTCATTTAATTTCGAAAAAATTTAAAAACCTTAATACAAGAATAAAAGATCGCCGTTCAAATAAAATAGTAACTTCTTCAAATTCGCCAACCACGTAATTTATATTCACCATTCGTTCGATTGTCATAAATCAAAATAGCTCCACTTGTTCTCTTTAATGGATTGATAATGACCAACTTGGAAACAGTTGAAATCCTAAAGAAATAAAATTCTGAGAAAATATTTATGAATAATGTCATATTTCGCAACACTTCTCCGAACCTAAATTTGTTCCCATTAATGAAAAAAATACTGCTCACTTCGCGCCCCGCTGGAACTGCCCCACTTGAAAAGATTAATCAAATTATGAATTTAAGTGTGTTCTTTAATTAAACTGTACCAGTGACAAAACCAACTCAACGTGTATGCAAATAATTTTCTTATTTAATTTGTATCAATGTGAATGTGAATCATAATAGTTTAAGATTGTACAACAGAATGTCTGAAATATTAAAAAAAATGCAAATCTTGATGACGCTTACGATCTCCGTAACTGTTGTCATTGTACCAAAAGTGTAAATAATATTTTCTTCAGTATATTTTGATTTTGTCAAAATTGTTCAAAGAACACAGTACTGGATTTTTCCCAGGGGGACATAATCAATCAAGATAAAATATAATTAATATGTTTTGGTTAACGATGTTCCCCTGGGATAAAATCCAGTACTGTGTTCTTTGAACAATTTGGACAAACTCAAAATATTTCGAATATAAGAAACTGGTCTAAAAAGGAATTCAAAAAAATGGAAAACAGTTATCAGGCATATTCTAGTGTAATATTAATAATTCGGTGATACTTCCTTACACATATAAAGGATATTGCTTTAAGTAAAAATTCCAATAAATGTAGATATACCTACCTCATTAGTGGCATCTGTATTTGATTAAGGGAAAGAAAAAACTTTGGACGCCAGTGGCGCCATTTACAACACGTTAATTACAACACACAAGTGATTGTAAAAAAGGGTTGTACAACTTAAATATTTATACGAGTTCCAAAAATTTGACAGCTGTGGTACTCTTATCACGGGTGTAAATGATAAACGTTAAATTTCGTAAAATATAAAAAATATAATTTCGTCTTTACGTGACATCTATAATATTTTCTATTCAAAATTAGTTGCTACTAGCTATGATATACCCTATTTATTTATAGATAATTATTAATAGACAGTAAAAAATAAATGCCTTAATATAATAAAATGGTGTTTAAACCCAAGCATTTTTAGACTTTAGAATTCTAAAGATTGTAAGGATCATTGTTCCTAAGCCGGGGTATGTCACTGGCTGGTTAATGTTGTCACAATGACCCCTTAATGGGATCATGAGGTCGACCCGTGGTGGCTTGACTGCCTTTGTAACTATTTAAGTTGGTGTAATGATGTGGAAAGTTAGTCGCTTGTAATTTGCGTAAGCTTATGTAAATGTGTGAACGAAAACATCACACGCCATTATGAGCCTGTTTTTAAATATCAAAAGGGAGTTTTCAGGGGATGTTTTTTGTGTTTACCACCGTTTGAAGATAATATAAAATAAATTAATTTTGATAATACACATTCAAAGGAGATTTTGGTTAAATCCATTAATTTAACTTATTTACCGTGACGTCGTTTTGCAGCAGGGCTAGGCTGAGAGGATAGGTTATCAATTACTACCCTCTGATATACCGTTCCTGCCTACTTTCTAATACTCTCATAGTTCTCATCTCATCTCCGCCCATAAGGCGCACCAAACGGTGACTTTTTCTGTTTATGTAATGGTGTTTTTATAGTAGCTTGTAGATTTTTATTGCCCCAAATGCGGAAATTCTGTTTATTGATAAAGCCATTTAACCAAAAGTGTGCTTCATCACTGAATACATTTGGATTGTCAAAATCAGACCTCCAGATTACGCCATAGCAGCCACATGCCCAAAATTATATTTAAACATTAATGCCATAAAATTATTTGTTAAATAAATTCAATTTTATTGATATTAAGAACATTTTTGTGTGTTTTATTTCATTTTTAAGTTCTCTGTCTTTAAAACAAAAACGAAAAAAAGTTTATATGTGAGAGTGGGCCTTTAGACTATCTTGATTACTGTCAATGAAGTGCTATCGTTTTTACCTAGTTTCACTTGAGATTTTCTAGTTTTGATCTCTTATTATTGTCATTATCAGTCTGCTTCCCATTAGAGTTCACCTCATTATTGGGACACTGAGCTGTGGCTATCATTTCAGCATTTGGTCGTTCGGTACTCTTTAAAAGGAGACCCTATGCCTGGTAATACATAAATAAATTCTTTAATAGTTTAAAAAAATCTACAACCATTAGTGTTAATCATCAATAAATCATATTGACACAACAGTAAAAAGCGTGTGTAGTATTATTGAATTGTATAATTACTTTTAATAGTTAACTCCAATACATTTTAATTATTCATTTGAAACAAAAGTATATTGAGCTTATTTGTTTAATGTAACGATTCTAGTTGGTTAAATTCTCAAGTGTTTAAGGTCATAAGGTATTTTAAAAAAAAATTTAAATCAAATAATTTTAGTATATTTTTTGGAATAAAGAAATATTTAACTCATAACTTTATTTATTAATTTATGAAATATAAAGTACGCCGTAACAAGGTAATATTTAATAAAAAAATGGTCAATTTTGACCTTCCATTGGCTGTCCCTGTAGTCCAGTGGGCATTCTGGGCATGACACTGGGTTTTCATACTGGAGGTTCCAGGTTCGATTTCTGGCGAGGTCACATTACTTTTGTGTGATTTTTTTTAATGCTGGGTGTTCCTGTAAAGTTTTTCGCCGCAACAATATGGGCTCATGTTGTAGCGTTAAAAAAATAAATATTAAATGCGCACATAAAACCTTGTGATATTTGATTATTTGATAGAAAAAAAAAATTAACGAGGTGCACTTCGGTTAATATAATGCAAAATTTGCTACAGCACACATCCTACTAAACATGATGAAAATGAAGTGTTGGTTATAGTTCAGGAACGTTGTACGTCGTGCTAAAGAAATTGCCGAAATAAACGGTATATATGAATGAATATAATTTTTCACGGAAATTCATCGGCGAGGTATATTTCATGTGATGTTTTAGTGGAACCGTACCATGTCATACACGACTCGCGTTTGAATACAAATTCGGCGAGATGTGTTTCGTGGCCGAATAGTTTTTTTGAATGATTTTTTTTTTTACAACATTTTGTAAAATTGTTTGGCTACCTCGCCCATCTATTTAACTACGCCTGATTTTTTTCCTTGGAGCTACATAAAAAAAGCATCTAAAGTAACAAACAAACAAATCAACAACTGATATATAAGTCTTTTTTAGACGCTCAGACCTACTCAGACAAACATTGATTAGAGTGCCATCCAAATTAATCTAACCTGATCTCACACTTAGTCTTCCGCTCTCTAATACAAGACTAAGTTCTTAATCCCATTCTTATTCCATCTTCTTTCCTTTGTATTTACCTGGTATTTTTTAGCAAACAACGTTAATATAGGTAGTTATTGTTTTAATAAAAATTCTTACTCATATTGAATATACCTAATTTAGTATTCTCCCGTCAAGAGGATTCATAGAATCGTTTAAACTTTTTTGTACTTCATTTACTCTTGTACCATAAAAGTTGTTTTAATCTCCAAATAAATAAATAAATATTTCTTTCTAAAATAAAAAAAGTATTCAAAAAATACCTACCTACATAATTAATTTATTTTATTTTTATTTGAATTAATTGTATTTATACACAAAACAGCTTCTGTGGGTGAATATGAACCGTAATGACATTTAACGTATTATTTTTATGTGAAAACATCATTATGATTATTTATAATGATTGAATTATCATGATCATAATGAAAATATTATTATGATTAAAGACAATAATAATAAATCTTCATTATGCATCCTTATTCGCTAATTGTGTATGTTACGAAAACTGTTAAACTACTTTTTAACAAACTTTCCTAGACGTTTCCTGTTAACAGATGTCGATACCTTTGCTTTTCATTTATCGTCTTACGGTACAGCATCTTGATGTATTAAGAGAATTGCGAAACAGCACAATAGCGGGATGTGATGTACGAAAGATATATAAAGGACAAACAAGAATAATACTACGAAACCATCAATTTGTTTCAAAGGATTTCTGTGGCAGTTTAAGGCGAACAAAACCCACACAAAAATCATTCCATTTTCAGAACGAAAATATTTTCGTATACAGAATCGTTATTTATAAAACGTTGAGTTCTACTATACAGAGAATAATTTTAATATTTATGTTCAGTCTCGTTTATTTTTCAATGCTTTTTTACAGACAGCCAAGTTTGCGAAAAATGACAGTTTTGTGTGTAGAATAAATATTCTAGAGAAATATTTTAGACAGATTGAAATTGTGTTCTACTTTAACTTTTATTTTAAAGTGTGAACTTTAATTACTACTACAGCGATAAAATATAATTAAACTCGCGAATAAAAAATATATGTAATATAATATGTATATGTATGCAGGTATTGTTTTCCGATATTTATTTATTTTTCTGAATATTATTTACAATTTATTTTATCATTAAGGCATTAATGTTTTTTATTAATCATAATAAATGAATTACTTATGTAATATTTATTCATTACTTATTATCAATTTATCGTAAAAGTATAATGTGTAATTATGACATATTCAAAATGTTTATTGTAATTGTGTTATTTTCAGAAAGTTCACAAAATATTCTTACTAACTGTTCAGTCATTCTAGGATCATCTATTAGGGTCATTACTACCCTGTTGACGGACTGGTTGTTAAAAAATAAATAAATAAATCTACATATGTACAGCATAAGTTGTATCCATTTCAGCATTCTGTAGTCATTTACACAAATATGATTATTTTATTATAACTGCAATGGCAAGATTCCTGCAACAAAACTGTTCAATTCAATATTATAAAAATAACAGCGTTTGATTTACATTGCAGATCAGTAGACCGGGTCTCGAGATACAGCAATAAAATGATAACGCGTCACGCGTTCCAGATTCTCCGCACGGGACAATTGTCCTGTCAGCCCAGATTGAAACAAGAGACTGTTATAGCTATTGAAATAACCATCGATTTTTATTTACGAAAATATAATGAAGCATAATTTTTAGTTACGTTTATGTTACTTTAAAGGCGATTTTTCATTTTCGTTTGAATTGACGACGAAAGATTTGATAGATATCATAAAACGACGGGACTGAATTCATTTAATATTTATCCTTATTTTGATTTTATTAAGAATTGCATAACTGCACAATTGCTATACACCATGTTTTAAGATATGTATGTCGTAGATATGGTAAATGGTGACTTATCTTTATATATTTCTTTGAGATATTTATATACATTTAAAACTATCTCCTATGTTTGACCTGAAAGCGATTTCTCCTTTCCTAACTTAAAAATATTCGTGATTTTGTAGTCACCATATCTTTCAGCAAAAAATATTAAACAAAAAAACGACCGCTCTGTGACCGATGAGCCGGTCAGAGTGTTACTGGAGCGGCCAATGAAGTTGGTTTAAAAAACGAATACAAATTCACAATTCACGTGTTACAGAGAGTATTACTCACGCTAATGCAAGTGGCTTACCTAAAGTGAATGGACTCTAAGTAGTGGATTACCGCAGTGTATTTTTAAATTATATTTTAAAGTTGAATAAAATCTCTTCTTTAAATTCTTAATTGTATACCCTAGTAAGCAAAACGTATTTTTAATCTTTTGTTTTAATTTCACCGCTGGTCTTAATATCTTGTGAAAGTGGAAGTGAAAATTAAAAAACTTTCTCTTAGCCAATGGAGCTGAAATTTTGCACATCAATTTGATGTCAATGTTTATATATTTTTATATACATTTGGGGGTTTTTGGTCGAGGATAATGTGCGTGACGGATTTGGATAAACTGCTTTTAAGGGTCACCACCCGTCATGTGACGGGATTCTCCAAAGTCGCAGAATGCTTGATGATTTTATTATCTCGATAAAATAGTTACAAGTTATACATAAAGACGATTACAAAGACAATGATAGATACTCGAAGGGCAAGAGCCTCCGGCTTACGCCGGGGAGACTGACATGCCATATACGTGTACACAAAAAATGCAAATTTATTTTAAATGTTCGGGCAGGTACCTACTTACTTTCCGGCACTATTCTAAAATTATTTAAATCATTGACACATATATATATATATATATATATATTTTATTGACTGCAAAATAAAATCTGTTTGTTATTCTTTAAAATAGTTTATTTGATAATTATTGTTATTTCATAAAGGATAAATAATAAAAACTATGTTCTTATGGGTTATTTTTTTACAATGGACGTTGATTTCTATATATTTTTTAATTTCATCCCAAACCGAGTAAAACGTCATTTTTATTATTTTCTAAGGCACTATAATTTTTAAGAGTACTCAATTTTACCTTTTAATAATTGTTTTAATTTTTTTTAAAACAAACGTAGTGGAACAGAAAAGCGAACCGGGAAATATCCTTTAGTTTATTTCTATATATTTTGATGGTCTATAGTGGGTAGCTTTATTTGGATTCCAAGCTTTTCCAGCATCGATTAGTTGGTTCGCCCGGCTGCTAAAGTATCCCACGATAACGACACTAACATCATCTCAAGTACCGACCCTATTTATTTCAAAGTACGACGTCCGTTTTTGCAGGGCAAGATAGGAGCAACTGAAAAAGTCTCGTCATATAATCAATATTCTCCCGCCAGCAATCAATCAATATTTTCCAATTTATTGATTGATTGCTTCTATTGTCTTTCAAATTATGGAGTTTTTGAAGTAGGCCAAATTTTTTAGAGTAGCAGAAGTTGCATGAAGCGCACGCAGTAAGTAGCGAAAGTCGAAACAATGAAGTTAGGGGTTAACTCTTAAAAAACTGTACTAAAAAATACCTTCGGGAACGGTGGTGTAACACAGTGTTACGAGTACATGATTAAAAATCGACATAGTTTTTATTATGTGGTAAAAAAAAATATTTTTAATACATATAAGATTTTTTAAAGGTCCCTTTATATAATTATGTAAGGTAAACATACATATTTGAGTTATTTTAGTAAATTATCATAAAATCAGAGCATATAAAATTTTTGTGCGCTCAAGCTGACATATCATTACCAACTAAATTCAATGACGCGGCGACTGCAGTCCGACTTTGTCTAACACGTGTTACGCGAATTTATCGAGCTCTTTCGATATTGTTTTATCTTTCACCGAAACCCAAGCAACCGCCATTTTTGTCCTACATGAAATGTGTGGTATTGTCGTGCTCTTTCTTGCTCGATGTAACTGCGACGTGCAATATTCTGCTCTCTTTTACACACTGGCCGAAAATACGGGAGTAATTAATAAATATTTTTTAATTAAAAAATCCGTACATTCGTAGTAGTTTAATTTAGTTATTTTGGTGTGAAAATATCTATTCGATGATTACAAAAAATATTACGTATTAGTTTTCGTATATAAGGTAGATATTTCATATTTCCTATGCCATGTAGACCTACGTTACACCATCGACACACAGGAGATAAAGTTAAATTTTATTATGGTAGGAAATGCACGCGCATCCATGCACACCAGATGTTAGCCGTCAAAGAGAGTAAAATGCGTATATTTCGTGTATTGTTTATGATTGTTGCGTAAATGTAAAAAATTATTCACTTGAAATAAGTGTTCCAGTAACATACTGTCGACCATCTTCAATTGAGTATCAATCATAAAGATGCTCAATAGGCATGACAGATTTTGAAGTAATCTTCTATAATGTAGGTAAACGTCTACTACTACCGAAAATAACATTATTATAGTAATAAATTAAGGTTTGACGTAAATAATTGCATTTTCATCTACCTATTTTTAATTTTGCGCAATGACGCTTGTTGCTGTCATTTCGTCTACGTGACGTCAAGCCTTGGTAAACATTGCATTCTGTCTATGACAACAGTTCAAAGACACGGTGATGGGTACATAGGCGTGACGTCATTCGCTCTGACCGGTGTTTCAACTAAAATGGCGAATTCACTATTTTATACTTTTATTTTATTGAAAATCTTATTAATCTCAATGTGTTTATTAAAACTGAATCAACTAGAATCCTTTCAAAATATTGTCTTCTCTAAAACCACTTATTCTTTAAAGCTACGCTGAGCATGCGCAGTATCGACCTTTTTTAGGTCTTGCTTATGAGTAGCCTGTGTGTACGCAAGTTGCTATTAATGAGCATGCCACTGTCATTCACCATAGAGAAGGGGTATCTTTGGAGCATGTGTGAACAGGCTTGCTTATTATGAGCATGCTTGTGTCATTCGCGGGCTTCGCGGTTAGTATTATCAATGCGATCTTCTCAGTCCGCGATAGATGAAACAAATATGGCGCGTTGGGGAGATGATAAAACATTACTTTTCGTGACTTATTATAGGAATCACGAATGTCTGTGGAATAGTCGGTCACTGTTGTGTAAAAATAATATAGTGAGAAATAATCTTTATGAAACTTTATCAATGAATATTATCAATATCATATGAATATTATGAATAATATCAATATCAATGAATGAACTTTATCAATGAATACAATGAATATCAATGAATTATCAATAAAAATTATAAAAACTAAAATCAAAAATGTGCGGATGGAAATTCGGGAACTTTTTTGATTTATTGGTTCACTTAAATTTTCTATTTCAGTTTGCAAAGTTTCCATTTTGAACAAGAGCGTCTCTATTCTATGACAAGAGCATGCCACTAATAAGCATGTGTATTTGATTGTTAGCTATGGGCATGCTTATTTTTGAGCATGCCACTAATAAGCATGCCAGTAATGAGCAAGTGTGTACAGCTGTTAGGGCATGCTTATTAGTGGCATGCTCATTAGCATGCCACTAAATAAGCATGTGTATCTGTACCTTAATTCTTTAATACTATCATCATGCCTATTCAAATGCTGACAAATGATTGGTTATTGAATTGAAAATTATAACTGTTTATTGAATTACGATTTTAACCGTGTAATCAAAATGTCAAAAAGGGACTTCTAAGGATTTTTGTATATCATGTTATTGTCGATGTTTGACTGTGGTTCAGCTGCGTTTGACAGAATATCATCAGTTAGGAAATGTCCGCTGGTAAAACGTTGTAATTATATGCGATTCCTGGTATCAGCTTTTTAGCAATGGAGATGACGACGTCAATTGCCAAACCGCAGAGGAAGTCGCTGTGGTCGTTGTAATGTATATTTTCACATTTGCACAGATTTGTTTTAATATTATTTTAATACGTATTTTTTTTATGTACGCCAAAAAAATATAACTTCTAACGCATATACGCAATTACACACACCCACTTTATTTTATTTTAAACTTAAAAATATAATACATGACAACTAAATATTATGTTTATCAAGCGTACAGCTCTGAGAGGTAAAATTTCTTAATTCAACTGGGATAAATAAGTAATATAATTGTAAACTGAAAATAATAATTAATTACATCGCGAATCCCGTTTTGAAAAAAAAAACAATAAATACTGATTCTAAATAGCTTACTTCAAAAGCAGACTGAAGCAATTTTACGATTCCCAGAATCTAGTTTAACCCCACCTTTTCCCTATCTATCTCATACTTTTTTCGTTATCATTGAACCAGTTTTGTCACTATAATATTGTACACCGGTAATGTGTTTCAGTTGTTTTTTTAAATTGTGTGGTTGGTTAGAAGAATTTGCTAACTGTATATAATAACTGCGTAAAAGCAACATACCCGCCATTGTTTTAATATGTACACATAAAGTGAATGAATAAATAAATAGCAGAATATATGTAGGAATCGCAAATTCTAGTGTACTATCTGGAATGGTGAACAAGCCGGCCCGTTAAAAAGAGACAGGATGAGCCGTTCGCAGATAAGAGGTAAACTAACCTTAAAACAATTAAAAATATAAAGGTATCATTATCCGTTGCGAAATCTATGTATGCTATTTCATGATAAAGACTACAAGTGTTTCTAGCATAGTCCCTTAAAATATATGAAGGGTTTCAGATTTGGAACATACATGTATACAACTTTCACTTCACTTAAGCCAGCTCATTCAGGTCATAAGCTCTGGGTTACCCTTAAAACTTCTATTCACTCCATACAGTTTCGTCTTTGAACGAGACTTTTATAAATTATCTTAATTAAAACGATTATGTTGCACAAAGAAAAAATTTACTTCACAAATCCGAAATAAAACTTAAATCAAAAAATTTTCTAATTACCTTGGTGTTTCATTTTTTTGCGGTGCCTGATGTAATCTTTTATAATGACGCTTTATCCCACATAGCTTTAGCCTTCTTCCACTTCTATGATTAAATTGAGTTAAATCCATTCCTCCATGGGTTAAATCTTCCGCCTCCATGATTCTCGATCTT
Source organism: Agrypnia vestita (assembly GCA_016648135.1). NCBI lineage: Eukaryota > Metazoa > Arthropoda > Insecta > Trichoptera > Phryganeidae > Agrypnia > Agrypnia vestita. The sequence continues at coordinate 275,073 of JADDOH010000953.1, read as the reverse complement.
TCTCGCCCATTTCAGATAATTCACCAGATGGTCCTCAGCACCTTTCTCCGCATTGCAAACCTACGGGAACCTTTAACTTTCAATAAAGAATTCGCCTTGAATTTTTATTGACGAACCTTATTATGATTGGTAGATGACGCTTCCGTTGCAGGTGTCTCGCCCATCTCAGTCGGAGTATTTTTATGTGCGTTCCAAGTCTGTACAGAATATAAAAATCGTCACGTGCTAGAGTTTCCACCCATCAGATTCGATACTCATTTCCTCACTCGCTTTCCTCGCTTATTTTTAATGAACCTTTTTTACTCGAATGAATATAAAAGTCTCTATTTAAAAGCAAATTTGAAATGAATCTGATTAATTACAAACATAATTAATACGTAACCTTCCGATTCTGAACTTATTAAATAAGAATTAAAGGATTTAAATTTAAATTAGAAAGGGTTTTATGTTTTATCATTAAATAAACCGTGGAGGTAAAAAATGAATTGAAACTCATGCGTTATGGGCGGTTTGATCAGATTTTTTTAAGGAATTGTTTTTATAATTCACAATTTGTGATTTAATCTTTAAATACTGTGCTAAAAAATACCTTCGGGAACGGTGGTGTAATACAGTGTTATATGATTAAAAATAGACATAGTTTTAAATGTTTGGTAAAAATATATATTTTCAATTATGTATGGTAAACATACATATTTGCATTATTTTAGTAAATTATCATAAAATCATGGCATAAAGAATTTGCGTGCGCTCACGCTGACGTATCATTACCAACTAAATTCAACGACGCGGCGACTGCAGTCCGTCTTTGTCTAACACGTGTTAAGCGACTCTACCGTGCTCTTTCGATATTGTTTTCTCTTTCATCGAAACCCAAGAAACCGCCATCTCTGTCCTACATGAAATGTATGGTATTGTCGTGCTCTTTTTTGCTCGATGTAACTGCGACGTGCAATATTCTGCTCTTTTTTACAAACTGGCCGAAAGTACGGGAGTAATGAATAAATATTTTTTTAATTAAAAAATCAGTACATTCATAACACTTTAATTTAGTTATTTTGGTGTGAAAATATCTATTCGATGATCAAATGTGTCGTTTTAGTTTTCGTAAATAAGGTAGATATTTCATATTTTCAATGACATGTAGACCTACGTTATACCACCGACACACAAGAGTTAGTATAAATATTAGTTATAAACGCCGTAGTATAAAAAATTAGAGTAAACTAAATAATGTGGAGATGTAATAATTTGAATGAAAAGGGTTGATAAAGAGAAACAAGAAACACGTGATTAATACAAAGAGTACGTGTGAGCCGGTTTGAATATCGGCCATAACGTTCTCCCTCATACGAGGCCCTCTTTTCCAGTAATACCACAATTACCGCAGCCGCCAGTCGCGAATACAGAAAGGTATAGTAACTATATTTGGAGTAAAAATTGAAAGAAACATGATTGAATCTCTGAACGCACTAGAGATTACAACCTTTTTACTCCCTTTCTTTTAATTCGTAGCGTCTGCGGTTTGTGGTTTCTCGGAAAAATTTTGGATCGATTTTTAACCCTTTTCCCGTGATCCAATCAAGCTGAAACTTTGCAGGCAGACTCGTGGCGACAGTAAAAATGATCTTACAAATTTTTGTTAACAAATTTATAATTATAGTATAATTTTGGATTTTTACGAAATTTTTTTATTTTTTTTTCAATTTGAAATCATTACAAATGAATAATGACCCCGATGCGTGCAGTAGGTACGAAACCTGATTAAATCAGAAAGGGACTACAATAACAACTTGGTTTTTGTGGGTTAGTTTTTTTATTGAATGACTATTTGTGTAATCAAGATCACGCATTACTCCGTGTCCCAAAATGCAAAGTGGATGTAATGAATAGGCACACCATAACGCACAGTGTGCAACATTAAAACAAACTGGGTGATTATGTTGATATATTTATTTATTTTAATTTTTTTTTATATATGACCGACCTGAAAAGTCTATGGATAACATTTTACATAATATACCGAGAGCAGCATCAAACGAAGAAATTATGACTGGAGAATGTACCCATGTACTGTACCCTTTTTGTACACGAAAGTACTGTACATGAAATATACCCTTTTTTACGCAGATAAAATTCAAACAAAACATTATGATTGTGAAATATTGGTCCACAAGAAAAATTTTCCATTGTAATGCAAGGCAGAATCTTCTCACGAAGACGTGCTTTATTTCTTGCTCGAAAGCTGCAACAGGGGTTGCGTCATCGACATATCGAATTTTAGATATTCTCTCGTCTCATTCGATGCTTTTCCATCTTACCAAGAATACATTATAATATATTCGTCATAAATATGGAACAGTATTGGCGAGAGATACAACCTCCACGACATACCTATTTGTTTGTTTTAAACTTTTCAGATGCTTTAGTATTCATATTTATGAATACGAATCCTTCAATGCAGTGGAATTTATAGGTTGCGCATACGACAACATGTCACATGAATATTCTTACGAGTTTTCAAACTATTCGTAGCGCTTATGCTGGGGAATATATAACAAGCTTCTTGTCTTGCCGGTCAATTAAATTAAAAGTACGAATTGAGAATTATATGGATATTAAATCATTTTGACACGTTTCATCCTTACGTTTTTTGAAAAATGTGTGTGAATATCATTGAATGATTTGACAAATACTTCGTGGTGCAACATTATAATTAAAATATGTTTTTTAAATTTGTACTTTACTTTGTAATACAAATTGTTTCTCTACTCACATTAGACCAGTTTATTACACAAATAATAATATTGGTAAAATTCTTTAAAATTCAAAAACAAAAATAGGTATGTTGGAAAACAGCGGGATATATGAAATAACTTGTGGTGGAGACTGATAAAAAATATATAGTCCAAACCACTAAAAACTTAAATACATGCATAAAAGAACATGGCCGCTGCTTAAAAAATAACAATTTATCCGAATTTTCCAATGACATAATAAACACTAATTATTCTTTCGATAGTCACAAATTAAAATTACTCCACTCGGTTCCTCATAGAGGATGGATAATGAATAGTTTGGAAACCATTGAAATCCTAAAAAAGTTGAATTCTAGAAATATATTAATAAATAAAATCACATTTCAGACCACTTCACCACTCCTAGAGCTTTTTGGGAAAAAAGCTTCCCTACCGCGTGCCCCCCTGACCTACCCAACTAGATTGAAAATTTTTGTATTTAAGTAAGTTATTATCTATACTTCATGATGAGAGGGACTGCTCCTCTCGAAACTATAGTAGTAATTAAATAACTCATATTACGCGTGTGGATTACAAAGTAAAGTAAAACATATTTTAAATTAATGTGTGTGAATTTTGAAAGGGATTGCGAATCCCGCTTGTCTGGCTGGAGATTGAGGTATTTACACAGAGGGCTCAGAATGCTGGCCACAGGAATTGTTGCTGGCACCGAAGGTCGCCGGACTAAGTGACCAATAAATCTGATACGTATCCGACCGTGCGAGGGTACGTGCCCCGTGACTGGGCAAACAGCAGGACGGACGACGGAGAGCAAATACTGGACGTGACCTCCTCGCCCTCCTGGCGGCCTGGGACCAGCTGGGTGGAAATGAAATCCGCTCTGATGAATAGAAAAGCACTCCGCGAAGACCTTCGGTAAACAAAACGCGCCCTCTGACGTAAATACGTTTTTTATACGTTTTCATTGTGAAAATATATATTTCTACGTTGGAAGTTTGCGGAACCAACATTATGGCGAAAGCCAGTTATTTGAATGACTAGACGATTATCTGGCGTGAAGGACCATTTCAGAGTCGAAGCGTAATTGACAGGGTGTAACAAAGCTAGTCCACGATACTTTATAATTAGATTCCTGATTAAATTATGAGTCAAAAATGTTCAAGTATCAATGTCCTAATATTAATATTGAAGGCGTCCCGATAAAAAGGGTCTATATAGTACATCAGGTCAAAAAGTCATTTTATTATTTTAAAATGATCTATATAATAATATGCACCATGTGCGGTATTTATTTTTCATGATTTCAACTCAATCTTGCCGAAATTCGACCTCAAAAGTTACAAAGTTAACGTGGAAAATGAGTCTATATTCCTGTATATTCATCTGGTAGTATATTTATTTATGGTTTTTGTGTTTAATTTGTAGAACTAAATATAAAACTTTTAAATAGTCAACAAAAATGATCTTCTCTCCACTTCTAAATATGTTTAAAAAACCCAAAATCAAGGAAATAAATTAAAATAATATTTATAAATAATAACTTAGTATAATCACTCACAAAAAACGGGGAATTTTGATAACTAAGCATAACATAGAATTTTGTAAACCGAGGCACCTTTAATGATAAGTGCCCGGGAAAAAACGATCATTAATTAATAAAGGGCTTTACCACAAATATCGAATTACTCTAAAGATATCACTGTGATTGCTTTATACGTATATATATGAAAAACAAAGAAAACATAAATAAAAGGCACGTGAATTTTATAAAATGAAAAAATCGGAGATTCTGATTATTTATTTCACAAAGTGTTTTTCCTCTCTCTCCTGTAAAATTTAGTTTTTGTGTATAGATTCTTTTTATCGGGACACTTTAATTATAGAGAAAAGCAACCTAAAAGATTTCATTCTTTTTCTGCAAAATTTTGGACATGAAAATGGATTTATCGAGTACTTAAAATTAATTTTTAAAATTTTTAATTTTTAATTGCAAAATTAAAGCGAATGAATTTCGAATATTCAATTTAAGTTACTAACGTAAACCGACCAAACGACCCTTCATGTTATCCTCTTCACTGTGATATTCCTTCCAATTTGACAGTTCTTTACTCTGTCATAAATAAAAGATTGAAAATAGGAAATTTTAAATTTGTTAGTAAAATCAACAAAATTTTCGTTAAATGTGAATCAGTAAAGGATTTACGCAAATATTTAAGCAGAAAAGAAAAATTGTGATTTTTGGTGGAAAATCGTAGTAAAAACAACTTCTAGAACTTTGAGTGATGAACGATAGGGAAACGGTAAGGCTGAATATTTTTCAAGAATTTTAAATGTTGAAAGATGATTCGACGAAAGAAAAAAAACAATTGAAGAAAGTCAAAGGATCTTTCAACAATCCTGGAAGAAGGCCAAAAAGCCGTTCATAAGGATAATTTGGACTTTATTATTTGATTTGTGCCGAAAAAAGTCAATTTTGTCGGCTTCGTCTCTCGCCTTTGCCTTCTTTTACCAGCCACACTAACATTTTTATTTTTATTTATTTATTTATTCAGTAATACACGGTCATAAAGTCCTTAAAATTTAAACTTACATAATGAATAAACAATAAATTCATTGGCAACATTTATTTCCGCACCTCTCAAGCTTTGCATATATTAATTTCTAAAAGGGGAACATAAAAATGAGTATTTAAAAATTTTACAAATTTTTTTAATGCGCTATTTTTCAATAATATAGTTTTGCGACAAATTTTACTGGAGTGTGTGCTTCGTAATGATATTCAATGTTAAAAGACACAGCGTATTTTTTCGAAACACCTAACATAAGAATAACTAATATTAATACTTTGATAGTACATATTCACGTTCTCATTTCGTGCTTATGTTAGTACGTTTAAACGTTGTTTTACTATCGGAGGGAAATTTAGTTTTTATACTAAAATGTCTTAAAAAAGAAGTACCTAATGTTATCATCTGCCACATCCTCTCAGCAGGAACTTAATACTTAGCCGGTAATGTATAAGAAAAGTTGTGTAGAGAACGTGCCACTAATTAATAAGTTTTGTATCCCCAGTAAAGTTAACCTTCTGATGTGGGCAGTAACAGCAAATAATTTAATACTCACTTTGGAAGAAGTTGGTACAGGAGTTCTTCGCATTTCCTCTTTTCCTCCAAGTAATCCGAAGTCCTCTCTTCTACGAGTGTCTCCAAGTTGTTGGCGTACTGCTCCATCCGAGAGAGGAGCTCGTCTAGAATAGACGATGACTCGTAATCCCTGGAATTAGAAAAATAATTTAAAGACGGCTTAAATATAATACCCGACAATATTTTTATATAAAGAGACTTATATTCTAAGAAGTTACTAGATTTTGTCTCCGGGGGATGATTAATTAATTTATATAAATTATAGAAGTCTCACAGAGACGGAAATGTTATTATGTATGGAAGTATTTTTACAGGATGGCCCAGAGCTTAGGACCTATATGAGTTGGCTTAAGTGATCACTCTGGACTATGCAACAATTGTAAGAATATCTACACATTATCTAATTTTTGAAAGTTCTGTATACATACCTATGTTCCAAATCTGAAAAACTTTCGTTAATATTTTACAACGAACTAGTATACCTACATAGATTTCGCAACTGGTAATGATATCTCTATATTGTAAAGTGGAAAATCTATGTATACTACAGTGATCATTAAAGCCAGCTCAAACAGGTCGTAAGACCTGGGCTATCCTACAAAAAGATTCCCATACGCGTTTCTCATATAAATAATTTCGTCTCTGTGAGACTTCTCTAATTTATCTTAGTGTACTCGTAATATCCCAATTTTTCACGTCGAGAAAAATTTGAAGGAAATGTAATATTTTTAAATTTTATGGAAATAAGAAAATATGCACGAGCATAATGTATTTCGAAATTGTTACACATAAATATGAAAAATCTATTTTTTTTCAAAATGCTACATCAAAGACATCATTTGACAGGATTTTTTTTTCATTTCACTCAGACCCTGGCTACATGATTATCTCCACCAGCTGCGCTCGTTATGGAGTAGTACTTTACGGAACAGGCCAGTTCTAAATTTTAAAATGAATTTCTTAAAAAATATTAACTAAATATTAAATATTATGTAAAACATGTGTTATGTATACATATCATTGAAAAAGAAGAAACAAATAAAAATTTGTTACCATATGTTTACACACCAATAAATGTATGCATAAACAAATATTGGTTGTTGATATTTATAAAGTAAATAAATTTATCAACGCTGGATGAGATAATTCAAATCGTGGGTTCCGGTGATTCAATTGAGAGGGTCTACATAAATATGGACCATCTCTACTACAAAATGTACATATTGAATATTATGGGCTTCAACCTCGCGTTAAGGGCGGACAATAGCCTCCCCCCACACCGACAAGACCTCACCCCCTCCAACACAGGGGTGTGCGTCACGATTCGGATCCTAGACGTTCTAAATAACTAAGGTACTCAGACTTCTAACATTTTAATAGCGACCCTATTATTTCCAGTTTCAATACTATGAATAAAGTACATACGACATAAAAATACATTGAAATATTCGGAGATATGGGGTACATTTTAAAAAATCTAACCATTACCAAAGAACACGTTCAAAATATTGAAGTATTCTATCGTAGCTTGATGGCAAAATAAAAATTAGAAACCTCTCAAAATGAATATGCTCATCTTGTAAGTTCTCGAAACGTCGCGACGTCACATTTTTCTGTAAAAGGAGAACGGCCAGCTGTTGCGCCGTCTTCATTGTTGACGTTTCACAAGTGCGACATTTATTAAACCGCAAAGAGTTGTGGTCAATGTGATTAATCGTGTGATAGATATCGGGCGAGAACACACCAACAAGCGAGAAGTTTTACCCGCGTGCGAAAATTGTACACGATATTATAGAAAGTGATGAGTGAAAATTAAGAAACTGTGTGTTGAAAAAAATTTGTGTCTTCTATAAAGAATTGTACTTTATCAGAAAAGTTTTAAATAAAATAATATTCACAACATCACAAAATATACCGGTACGCAAAAGTAAGTTCCCATACAAGCAACTCGCTACGACACATTGAAAAGAAAAACCGGGCGATTTTGCACCTTTTGCTCGATTCGATCTAGAAATATCGTTTAGTCGCGATTGAAAAAGGGCAAAATATCTAAAACGAAATTTAGTTTTTGAGGGGCTCCCCTGGGTAGGGGAAAGGGGAGAAAATTTCCAAAAAATAAAAGATAGGTGCTGATTAAGCTAGAGATTGGGAAAGCAAAAATTTTCAAAACTAAAACTGCCAAACAAAAAATTTTTCAAAACTATACTGTTTCCGCGTGAATAATCGGGAAAAATCGAAAATGTCTTTAAATTCTTTGCGGGGGGTCCTATTTTGACCAAAACACCCCGAAAGACGTGAGAGGGCTGCGCCCGCCTGGTGTGCAAAAATAAGCGTGTTCGGGCTATTCCAAAAAAATCGAGAAAAACACAATGCTTCCCACATATAAACCGAATCCACTTTTACCCCTTATTAAGTGTTTAAATCACTCAATAACGAAATTCTGGGAGATGTTCGTCAATTAATATGAAATGTGTGTAGCGTTCCATGTGATGTTTGAAATGTAAATCTAAATTAATCAAGTGTTATTGAGGCAAAGCGATGAAACCGGATATAAATTTAATTTAGGTGTGATTAATATACAAAATTTCATTTACATATGTTATTAATCACAGCACTGTGGGATAGAACTCTATATGCCAAAAATAATAATTTCAAAAAAATATTGATTGTATTATTTGTATAAATCTACTTATATTATTTGACTAATTACACCTACATGTTTCGGAAATACCTTTCCATCGTCAAGGTGTCATATATATATTAGGTCCTTACATATGAAATTGGCGTTTTGCCGTACTGGCAAATTTGATCACAAATATCTTCTCTTTCGTTAGGAATTCCAAATCCAAATTTATACAGCTATTTACGCATGTATTTGTGTTTTGAAAATTATAATTCATTTGTTTTTTCCTCAATTGTTTTTTTCTTTGCGTCACTCAGTTTACAAAATGAAAAACTTGAAATATCGCGTTATTTACGAGTGCACCAGTGCTGCAGAAACGGCTCGAAGGATTAATGATGTGTATGGCGACGGTGCCGCAAAAGAAAACACAGTGCGTTTTTGGTTCCAACGTTTTCGTTCTGGAAATTTCGACCTGCAGAACAAGCCCCGTGGACGGCCGGAGACCAATGTTGATAATGAAGAATTGAAGGCTATTGTGGAAGCGGATCCATCGCAAACTACATCCGAGTTAGCTGCAGGCTGCGGTGTTAGTGATAAAACTGTTTTAATCCACTTGAAGCAAATTGGTAAGGTGAAAAAGCTTGAAAGGTGGGTACCTCACGAATTGAGTGAAGCAAATCAACAAACGCGCGTTGACTGCTGCGTTGCATTACTCAACCGGCACAATAATGAAGGGATTTTAAATCGAATCATTACCTGTGATGAAAAGTGGATCCTGTACGATAATCGGAAGCGCTCATCGCAATGGCTGAACCCTGCCGAACCAGCCAAACCATGCCCCAAGCGAAAATTGACTCCAAAAAAGTTACTTGTGAGCGTTTGGTGGACTAGTGCTGGTGTCGTTCACTACAGCTTTCTTAAATCTGGCCAGACGATTACGGCAGATGTCTATTGTCAGCAACTGCAAACCATGATGGAAAAGCTAGCTGCTAAACAACCGAGGCTGGTTAATCGCTCTAGGCCACTGCTGCTTCATGATAACGCTAGACCACACACTGCACAACAGACGGCTACCAAATTAGAGGAGCTTCAATTGGAATGTCTAAGACATCCACCGTACTCTCCGGACCTTGCCCCAACAGATTACCATTTTTTCGAAATTTGGATAACTTCTTGCAAAGGAAAAAATTCAACTCCGATGGGGCAGTCCAAACCGCCTTCAAAGATTTTATTGATTCCCGTCCGAATGGTTTTTTTAGTAAAGGGATCGATGAACTACCTATGAGATGGCAAAAGTGCATAGATAGCAATGGTACATACTTTGATTAAATAAATATATTATAATAAAAAAAAAGTCGGCTTTATGTTCCTCCCATACTAAACGCCAATTTCATATGTAAGGACCTAATATATAATATATATATATATATATATATAATATATATATATATGTTAATGTCAATCTCAGACCAAAATTATTAATGTGTAAAATAGAAAGTCCGGAAAAACAAACGGTTCGTATTAAATATCCGTAACCATTTACAGTTAAAAAATATTAATTATTTTAAATATCATTGGTTTTTTAAAATTGTTTATATTTTACCAACAACATTAAAGTACCTACGTCTAGAATCATTTATATGCCATTCACACACGTAAAAAACAATTTATTTTTAGCGAATTTTCCCCTTTCGCCAATTTCTCCTTTTGGAATGTAGAAAATTGTATTTCAGCGATTCATAGACCTGATCCCCTTAATGAAATTTACGGAAATAGACTATTATTTGTGAAAATGAATTCCTCACGTCGATCTCTTTATTTTCTTTATTCAGAATTGAACGTTTTATTTTCCCTGAATGGGTAGCTGTGGGTGTATCTAGAATTTTCTCATTAATTCGTACCATTCATATCAGCGTATTCAGAATTGTAAAAATCATTTGATCAACATTCATAAGCAGGCATACATAATGTTTCCAACTTACGATAGAAGTTGGAGATAGTCAGGTAAAATTGAACGAATCGTACGAGAAGAGTAAAATGTTCAAAGGCACCAAAAACACCTCATTGTAGGATGGGCATGTTAGAAGCTTCGAAGAGAGTGTAGAACCTTAGAGAGTGTACGAGAAGATGCATGAATATGGCCAAAGCAAAAGTATTACGACTAGATACAAAAATAATATGTGGCCCTCGTAGGTCAGTGGATATGACACTGGGTTCTTACACCGAGGGTTCCGGGTTCGATTCCCGGTGAGGTCACAATTAATCTATGTGATTTTCTCAAGCCTGGGTGTTTTGTAATATGTTTCGCTTCTGTAATTGGGCCTCGTGGCCTGCTGAAGCGTAAAAAAAATATATGACGTTATATCGTATCTGCCTACTCCTTCGGAGAAATAGCATGATGGTTGCTTAATTAGTTAACTTGAGCTTAGATTCCTAAGATTTGCCGATTCATCTTAAACGGTAATCTTTTTTTTCTTTTTTTTGTATTGTTATTGTTGCTATATGTTAATACATAACATGTTAATTCTGTGGAAACTTGTAAATTGGTCTCTTTATTACTCAATAATCATGTGTAATCTGATTTTTATATGTACTGTTAGTTTCCCATGAATAAATAAAATAAAATAGAAATAAGTCCTGGGCCACCCTACAGGAGCTTAGTCTCTGTGAGACTAAATAATTTATTTTAATTAAGAATGAATTTTATTTGTTTATATAAGATCATAATATGTGGGGTATAAAAGCAAAGGCAATAATATCCAAAAAAAAATATTGCAGTCATCGAGAATTATGAATTGTGAATGTATTGAATTCGATATGTAACCAATAAATATAAATGTAACCTATAAAGTAATAGGAAACATTATTTTGGATGTGATAGATACATAAAATCTTTTGTTTACTAACATCCTAAACTAGTAATCCTTGGTGACTGCAATCCAAATTCTATTTATATTTTTTTGGACATTGCTACCTTTGCTTTTATACTCCACATACCAGTATGTAGATGTATATTTGTGAATGTAATTTTTTATAAAAAAAACTAACCCATAAAAACCAAGATTTTACAATACTCCCTTTCTCATTTTCGGGTTTCGTGTCTACCAGATGCGTCGGAGTAATTTCATACACCTTACTGAGTTGTGTGAAAAAACCATTAAAAATTTGAAAAATCCAAAATTATGCTATAATTATTAATTTTTTTTAACGAAAATTTGAAAGATCTTCTTGATCGTCGCCACGAGTCTGCTTGCAAAGTTTCAGCTCGATTCGATCACGGAAAAGGGTTAAAAATTGACCCAAAGTTTTTTCGTCAGACAAGCAAGTAATCAGACGCCACGACTTAAAAGAAAGGGAGTAAAAATTAAATGAATTTTAAAAATTTTGAAAAATAAAAATTAATCTTCCATTATTGTCATTTCAAAACAGTTTAATTCATCAAAAATATTGCAGACACACAAAATAAAATATGTTCAGTGAATATTCTTTGAATATAATAAATCTAGTCTCGATATGCGGTTACTTTGAGCAATATGCCAGTCCTTATCCGGAATTTCCAGCCATAGAATAAAATTAGCAGAATGCATACGTTGACGGCATTTTGCTTTGTTCGACTAAGAATGCTAGCTTTAAGCTCGCAGCCATAATCCTCAAAGCTAAAATACCACAATCTCTTAAGGGCTAAAACCTGCAACCAGGACGTGCTGCTAAAACGGAGGGATCCCAATACGTCCCCATCGAGGTCCAGAGACACTTCTTCTTATTATGGGTTCCTGGTATGGTCTCAGTATAACTATGTATAAGTATGTCTAGTACGCCAAAGAACCAGATTAGTGGCAATGGAAGCCGAAATAAAACACTTAATAACACAATGATTTATACACCTCGTTTTATTCCACTAATTTGAGTTAAATAAGCCTTAGCGCTTTCGATGGGTACAACCATCATCTTCAGAGGCAATATTAGAACTAATTGTAAATCAATATGGCCGACAAGATAAACTTCAGAATAAAGAAAGAAGTGCTGAGATGGTTTGGTAATGTAGAACGTATGAGCGAGGAAAGGATGGTTAAGAAAATATATGGGGAGTGTTGAAGGAAACAGGATTAGAGGGCGTCCGCGAAAGAACTGGCATGATCAAATACTACAAATATAGAAGGATGGCCCTGTTAAAAGCCTCAACAACCGTAGACCTTGCATGAGAAGATGTTGCCGAAGCAAAAGTGGTGTGCCAAAATAGAAGAATGTGGCATCCTATCCTCTCTGCTTACCCCTGCGGTGAAAAGGCGGGATGGTTAGTTAGTTAGTTACAATCAATAAATCGCCTATTTGTTTCACTTCGACGAAGCCTACTCTGTTCTGAATTGGTCTAATCCTACTTTTCACGCTGGTTATAAACACATATTGCTTTAATTAAGATTAATAAAATTATTGATGTCTTTCTTAGATAAAGCAATTTATGTGGAAAATCATGTATGGAAGGAAGTCTTTATTGGGCATCCACAAGGCTTACAACATTTCTGAGCTGGCTTAAGTGATCAATTTACACATTGCAACGTTCACGATTCCATCCAAGAACAACCACACTATATCAAATTTTTGAAAGTTGTATGTACATTAATATGTTATTTATGCAACTTATTTTACATATTTGATACAACTACGCTATCATCATTGATGGTTGAAAACTTATCATTCCCATGAAAAAGTAAATATAGATGTCACCGCTGGTAAATGAGACTTCTCTATAATTTTTTTTACTAAACTATAATGCAATTTATTTTAAATGTATATATGATATTTATTTATTTATATATTATCACAAATACACTTTTTTAAATTGAGCTTATAACCTACCACTAGGTGAAACAATTTTTAATCATGGTTTTAGGGCAGTTATAATTAACAATTAAATATTTTTCTTATTCTTGGTTGAATAAAATGATATCATATAAGAAAATGTATATATCGAAGAAAAAATATCATGCCACCATCCTACGGCAATATATTTTCCATATTTGCCATATTCTCAGCAACGTATACGTCGTGTATACTTCACTACAAATAAAGTGTAATGTTTCTAAGGGATTAACCGCTCGGTTTTCCCGCTAAAATATTATGTAATATTAAAATCGTCTCCATAAACCGACAGATTTCGTTTCATAAACGAAGCTCGTCTGTTTTTGTTACATGACACGTGTGCGGAGGCGTTCCTTTGCGTTGCGCGGCGGCAGTAGCTCGCGCAAAATGGCACATTCATCTGACATAACTCGCGTGACGACAGCTTGCGAAATGGGAACATGTATCTACCCTTACAGTATAAATAGTAGTTAAGCTGACGGCGGGTATTTTAATAAATTACTCTCGTCTTTTATCACAGAATATGTTTATTCAGCGAGTACCCCATCGCGCCATGAAAACTGCGTTAGAAAATTTTATTAAAGTTTTACATGCTTTAATCTAGCGTTGTATTTTCTTGTAAACTAGTCTAGATAGTCGATAGAAGTAACACTAAAAGATAGGATTAAAAGTTCACACATTCGTGGCAGCTTGGATGTTGACGCATCTTATGGTTAACGCCTGTTGAGACGCAATTCCAATACACCACTTCCTAACCTAATATGTCCATCTCTCTTGTCCGCTCCTGTTCCCATAGTTCCATCCTACTTTGATCTACGAAATGCGGGCGCCGCGCGGAGCCGTGGACAGAGGCGGATCAGAAGTCAGTTATCTGAAAAACGCGTTGACGGTCGAATCCTTTGCCGCTTGACATACTGTTTTCGTGATACGTCGCTGTTAAGAAGCCGTGCTTCTTAGCAGATTCAGCAGAGCAAGTTCAGGATTCCATTCAACATCCGGAGACAGTTTTCGCTTCCACAAAGTCCGTCGCGACTGTGCAAAAAGACGTCCAACTCAAGGAGAAAAAAAGTAGGCCAGATCCTTGCATTAATCCTTCCGAAATTTTCTCTCGTTGGAGCTGCGTCTCAATTGTAAAAAAAGAACCAGTGATACAGTCCATACTCTGGATATCATGGACATAAACAGTAAACGAGAGCTGAGTTGATATGGGCACATAAGACGGAGACTATCAGACCACACGGTGAAGCAGGCAATGTCTATAAATCTTCATTATAGAGAGGAAGACCAAAGAACTCCTGGATGACTCAATGCTCCAAACCCTACAGAGAAACATGGATGAAAGCGATACCCAGAACCGAAGAAGATACAACCTGAGAACGATAAGAGCCGACCCCAACAGCCTATCTAGGGAATGATTTAGAACAGAGCAAGAAAGAAGTAGAATTTATTTCAGTCTCGAATACGATAGATCCTAGCAAAGATTTCTCTGTTCTGATAGACCTATATTTATACATCCTAAAAATATATCTTGAGTTCGTGCTTTATTATGCCCTTATAACCTTTCATCTCGCCAAGCATCGCGTGCATCTATACCTATAAAACTCAATGTCTATCTGTCTGTCTGTCTGTCTGTTCTCTATACAAATCTATACCGTTTATCCGATTCGATTCAAACTTTGCATACTTATACTTTAGGGCCCGGCGGGTAACATAGGCGACATTTCCCTCCTATTCTTTTAACCCTTCCCCACCACTGATATATTTTCGATGCAAATCTGAACCGTTTGACCGATCGGACTCAAAATTTGGAAACTTATTCTTAAAGACTAGGTGGGTAACATATGCGATATTTCCCCCTATTATTTAAACCCTTCCCCTACGCTGATATATTTTCGATGCAACTCTGTGTACCTTTTGACCGATCGGACTCAAAATTTTTAAACTTATTCTTTAGGTAACAAAGGTGACATTTCCTCTCTCCCCTTTTACCTTTTCTCCTTCTTCTGATACATTTTTGATGCCAATCTATACCGTTCGAATCAAACCTTTGTTTCTCCCCACAAATTTATTTTCAACTCAATTCTTAACCCGTGCAACGCCAGGTACAAATAGCTAATAATATATATAGTTGAAAGGCTTGAATTTTATTAAACGCGAGGGCAGTTACAATATATTTTACCTGAGAACATTGGATAGAGCGAGCGGTAGGAACATGTTGGGTTATATTCCCACGGGTTATGTAAAGAATTGCGCACGAAGGAACTTGGGTTTACAGTGTGGCATTGGAAGACTAGTGGTGAAGACACTAGGCGTCCAGTAGTCACAAGTTGGAGCCTTATTCCAGATTATACTACATGTGCTCAGTTCATAGAAATTCATCTTTAAATTTACAAGTTTTTATCTTGTGATCTTTAGTAATTACAAGAACTAACAAACTTTGTATTAACCACATTGATTATTATTCAGGTCGATTGGTTTCAATACCAATGTACCTACTTTTATCAGAACATACAAACAAAAATGGTCCGTCTTGGCTAAGATACAGTTTTATCGAAACTGGTCGACGTTTAAAATAATCAGAAGTTTGTACAAAGTTTGCTTCTTTTTAAAATGAATAATTATGTCAAAACAAAAAGAAAACCCTATTAAATGTAAAAAAAAAAGATTTATTTAATGCCAATATTATTAATGAATAATAATTATTGGTACTTCAACATGATTATCTAATCTAATAAATATAATAATTTAGCTGTCTATCGGTCCGTCATGTCCGAAACCACCTGAAATTATACCGTAAGTACAATTTAAGATAATTAGAGATTAACGCAATCGGCATTAAAATGCACGCTCATGACATTTTAATATTATTTTTTTATTGTATTTATATTAAGCGAATAAAGTCAATTAAAAAAGCTAATGGATTTCTATTCATGAATTTTCTTTCTGAAAATCCTGCAATTATTATGTCCCGGGATTTTTCGCGGATGTACGGCTAGTCTTTGTATTATTATTATTTTTATTACAGCTTCAGTATAGAGGAGTGAAATTCCTCTCATTAACAGGTGTAAACAACTATTTATTTTTCGTATATCGATATTTTAGAGTGTTTTGTATAAAATTTGGTTAATTTAAAAATACTAATCTATTATGTTGCACTATAAAATATTTTCCATGTCGATTAATATTAAAATTTAAATGATATATAAAAGAAAAAATATTTTTTGTTTATTTAACACGTAGATGGTCGGAAAAGAAATAAAATGAAGACATTTTGGGATAAATATATGACGAAAACCTTATCCTTAGGACATCAGAGAAAAGACGGGGAAAAATGGTTGAATAATATCCTTCAATACAATAATACACTTAGGGAAACATGAAAGAAAGGAAAAAGAGGAAGACCTATGAAATCTTTTATGAGCCCTTTTATGCAGACCAATCGAGAGAGTTACATGAACGTCCTTTTAGAAAAGGAGATACGAGTAAAAAAAGATAAAAATGTTACAAGCAGGAACAAAATAAAAAAGATGACAAAACCAACATCGCTCTAATTCCACATTTGACACAGGCTACGACAACGTCGCATTTACGTAAATCGTTACAGTGTACGTAAATATGGCATCGTTTCTCTACTGAGTTTGCTGGATCAAAAATAATGAAAACTTAAACTGTATTTAAAATCAACCCCTTTAATTTCAAATTTCTGTCCTAATATGGTGCAATTAAAACAACAACATTGACCAGCAGCTGATGAGGTGCGGGCAGCCGAGTGTGACATGCGCGCGGCTCAGGCTACATACAAAGTTCGCGCCACCAAAATACACGATCTTGACATTTATATTAATTTTCAAGCTTGTGTTTACTGGGGTATTAAGCCATGTTGTTATGACCTTTCGGGTCGACGTTTCGGATCCCATTGATGTGCACATCAGCCCTGATGATGGACCCTGCAATGGGATCCGAAACGTCGGCCCAAAAGGTCGTAACAACACGGCATAATACCCCAGTAAACACAAACTTGAAGATTCTGAGTGACCGTGAAAACCTAAGAACATTCTTATATAAATTTTATATGTTCCGTGATTTTTTCGGGTGTACTATTAGAAATAGATAGTTAATGGATTCAGCGTTAGCTTTGTAGAGAAACATGATGGATGGTAGAAAATTATGCAATTTCTTTGCATTTAATTAATTATATGCGTTGCATCTGAGCCACATTTAAGGTATATGAATGTAGGTAATTAGTTTAATACTTCGGCTATCGGTGAGCAGTTCTGTCACTCTCGAAACTCGAGTAGTATGATGTACAATTAAACTCAAAAAGAATTATGATATTTTAATTCCGTTATTACAAATTGTTTGAAAAATTTATTTTTAAGATTTAATTTGTTCGGAGCTTTTCGGTTTTTTATGCTTACATTTTTCTTTTTTCTACATGTTACTTCTTTTTCCTACATGAAGTTTCGTTTCCCTACATTTAGTTCCTTTATGTTTTGTAATGTAGTAAAATTTATTCTTTTATGTAATTTATTAGGCAACGTTATCTTTTTTTTCGTTTTTTTTCTTTGAATTTAACAAAGTTGAAGTGTTAACAAAATAAAAAATAGTTTTAAAATTCTATTCGCTAATGAAGAATCCCATTTTTATTTTACAATATTTGAGATGTTGAATGTCAAGTAAAGGGGTCCGCCAGTCACACCCCTCCCTTTTAAGGATTGAAATAAATTTGAAAAATGAGAGATAAAATATTCTACAAAATGTTGTACCTTGCAGTGTATTTACATATTACGCTTTCTACAATCAATCACCCAGAACTCTCAAATGCTCCCCTCTCTGCAGAATTAAATGTAAACATTCAATACACTGGATGCGTCGCGTCCATGGTGAAAAGCCCATGTACGGCCAACTTGTGTTGATGTACCGCCCGAACCACTCGGCGCGCTGTTTCTGGCAAAATAAAACACACAAGGCCTCATAAATACGAGCGTGGGAAAAAAATTCCACATCTGTGTTCTTTGAATTTAACAGCATAAAATTGTTTATTTTTTGGGTATCAGAATTTCCAATGAATAAATAACTTTTTTTTTTATATTTTTATAATATATTTTCTAAAAATTTATGTTTGTTTAGAAATAAGCTTTTTTTATCTATTTTATATATCTTTGAAGGCTCAATATATTTTTAAATAAACATGTAGAAGTATGCGTGTTAAATAGCTATCTCAGCCATACTCAACCCGCCGCCCGAAACACTTTTATTATCAGGAACGTGATTAAAAAAAATCTGTCACTGTAAATTTTGAATATTTTGAAATACGCGCGAACAAAAAGACAATCTTCGGTCATTTTAAAACCGGCGATTTCAATGGTTTAAGGACTAATTTGTTATTTCAACCATAGACAATTTCTATCACATAGTATGAGTTTTGCGTTTGTCGTGTAATTTTTTGTCCATTTTTACTCCCTTTCTTTTAACTCGTAGTGTCTGCTTGTCTGCCGAAAAAACTTTGGATCAATTTTTAACCCTTTTCCCGTGATCCAATCGAGCTGAAACATTGCAGGCAGACTCGTGGCGTCGAAAAAATGATCTAACAAATTTTCGTTTAAAAAAAATAATTATAGTATTATTTTGGATTTTTCGGAATTTACATACAAATGATAAAGGAGCCCGTCGCGTAGAGAAGGTGCGAACCCCGTTTACCTAGTCTGACTCGAGCCATGGGTCCGATCAGTCTGCTATATGTTGATAGAATATCAAATTGTAAAGAATACAAAAGAGAAAGGGAGTATAATAAAAACTTGGTTTTTATGGGTTTATTTTTTAACTCTTCACTCGTAATTTTCAGTATCAGGGAATTATTTAAGAAAGGGAACGTAAAACATCCTTGTTTTTAATTATACTGTTTTCGTATATTCTCTAATTTTAGACTTTTTGTGTGTTTTTCTCTTAAAACAGATAAAACGATCTTAATTTTTAATTTGTTTTTCCTGTAAAAGTACAATTGCTGTCATTAAATAATATTGAATTTCTTCAGCATTAACTCTGCGACGATTTCTAGACATTTCGTTAATGTCCATTTATTACTTTCGTTTCGACAAGTCCCTATCATTCACAAACGTTTTTCAGACTAACTTAAAAATATACAAGTGCAGTAATTAGGTGTTGTTCGGTGGTGGGTAGTGGCAGACATTTGCAAGGAGGGAAGAGGGAGGATGGGATGGGTCGAAATAACTCAAGGTTCCCCCTTCAACCCCCTACTCACCGCAACTACCACCAACTAACAGCACCTTATACTTGTATACTTTTATTAGGTTTTAATTGCGCTTGTATATGACCTGGACGTGTCGAAAGCGACAGCGAATTTATATGAATATAAGTAACTGATGAATGTTAAATAAAATTCCGTTAATAATCGAACGTTTTTTTCTGACCGCTCTGCGGCGTATTATTTTTTTAATTTTTTTGGATCACGAGGCGAGAGTCCTAACCACAAGACCAATAAGCTACACTTCGTGCTGCGCTTTCATACGGCTGCTAATTATTTTTTCCAGAAGACTTCATGTTACTATACTGTCATTTTCTTGTAATGCATAATGGATCAACACTTCCCAAAGTTTGCAGCTTACTTTCGGTTAATGATTCTTACTAGTTTTTCGCTACGATGGTTAAGGACTGAAGATCAAGAAACAGTAGAGAGATACATGGTAACGGTAATAATTATAAGTTAACTCGATAATAATTAATTAATTGCCACAATTCAAACATCTCAAAATTTTTAAAATAATGGCATATTTTATGTCCAAAAGCACGAGCTTTCAGGCTTCTATCGCGATTGCAGAAGAGACTGTTCATTTTATCTTTATAAAAGAACTTCTTTCCATTTCGATTCCTATTTAAATTTCAAAGCCTGTATTCCAATTCTCGCGCAGCCAGTAGCCAAAGAACTTACTTAATCTCTCTCATCTCAAATGGCTCGAGCCTTTAAAAGAGGCTTCTTTTAACGTCTAGACCTAGAGACTTTTTAGATCACGCAGCCATTGAAATATAGTGAAAATAAAAGATCCAAAAAATTTAAAATAAAAAAAAATAAGTGAGCCTTACAGTAGTCGCATATGATGTAGCATTTGACACCTCACAATTAAAAATATCAATTAAGGAGCAACAGAAATTAACATCAAAATAGTAAAGAAAATGTATGTGTATTTATTTATTTTATAATTTTGCCGCACTAGGTAGGTACCGTAAATCCACATACGCATCTTATTTAGAAATGTGTTTGGTCAATTATATGTTTTTTATTTATTTTCATAGATGGCGGTAGTGTGCCGCCATACATATTGTATAAAAACTTTGAATAAATATTTTAAAATAATCGCATAAATTACAAAAAATTTGAGAAAATAAATCATAAAGGGTAGTTATTGTTTACATTGTCGTAATTTTTAAAAAATTATTTATTGAATAGTTTCGAAAATATAAGCCAATATATATCAAAGTTACAACATCCACACGCTTGACACCAGCGGTGTAGCATATATACAAAATCAGAAGCGTTGGCTGTTTAAAGTGTGCGTCTTTGTGTGACGGCACTTGCTGGAAATTGATTTGTTTATAAACGATGATTTTTTCAATCACGCGCGCTCATTGGTTAAATGAAATTGCGCGCGTCTTGATTCCTGTTACGCATTTCTGTCCATTTTCACGAAATCACTGCCACAGATTGCAGGAAAGCGAGATGGTTTTACATTTTACAGGTGTAACGTTACGGTATGTGGGGATCGAAACCTGCTGCGGCTACTTGTCACACGCATCGTGCGAACCCCCATTCAAGAGCCCAATGCGGGCAGCCAGGATCCTACCACCGAGAGGTAAATACGCAACATTTCTGCCGACGACCGTAGGCAGCCCACTATTTACTGTACTCCGCACCAACCTTTGTAAACTTGTATCAATAAACCAACATTGCAAATTGTGAATATAATTCACAACCCGTATCTAACCTATGTGAGCAAGGACGAAGAAGCGGACAGGGAGGAAGGTGATGACGTAAATACCAGATTCAAAATTCTCCCTTATGTTGCCTTAAAAATGCAATTTGAATAGCTTGACGGTGTAGTGGTCATGACGCTCACCTAGTGATCTAGTTTTCGATGGTTTGAGCCAAATTTATTTATTTAACGCCCCTGTGGGCTTTTACAAAATATACAATTTTTTTTTTAAGATCACATAAGACAGATATACAGTTAAATAGATTCAAGTACATATAATAAAAATTTTGATTTTATTATATGATTTGTGTAAATTAAAAAGAAAAGTTTAAACAGGAAGAAGAAAAAGAAAAATTTATTTATCCATTACCATTTAGTTGAGATTTCAATTTAGTTCTATACACAGTTATACTATCAGCAAAATTGTCGACCACCTCCGCATGTTCATTCCATAATGAGTGTAGCCTGGGGATTACAGAGTTTGCTAATTTATTTATTTATTTAACGCCGTTATGGGCTTTTACAAATATAAAGAATATATTTTTTTTAAAATAACATAATGCATCAGTTCTGACATTTCATCTATAATAGAATAATGTAATGTGTCTTGATGACCTTGATGGTGCATATTGACTAAAAGTTGCATTATTTATTTTCAAAATAATCTCAACTCTTGTGCTATGAAACTGACTAAACTAGCTGGTGTGTCTTGAAATGGGGCTCGAACCACCGACCACCAGATCACTAGGCTAGTCATGACCACTTTACCGACAAGCTACTCAAGTTGCATTTTAAGACGCCATACGAGCGAATTTTTATAAAATTATATTAATTATTACCTAAAATATGATTTAATGTTATTATTAAAAATGTGCTTGCATTCCTATTCACATTATAATTTTGATGAGAAAGAAACAAAAAATGTAAGTAACTTAAAATGTTATTTATTTTTAAAAAAACCAAAAAGTTGGACATACAAGTATAACTTTTAACTGGCGAATATATTTTTAAATTCGGTCTGTTCATTTGCGTAATAAAAAAATACAACAATTAATAGTCAAAATGCGCATCACGATAGACTCATTTCAATTATTGAAGTGGTGGCAATATTACGGCACATTTCGAGCGTATTACAAATCCGCTTGCCTACGCGATACAATATGCAAAACGCACGATAATTGCTCTGTAGCTGCCATCCAGATAATTTCCGATCTGCCTGAAGTTAATACCTTTTTCATAGAGCAACTTACAGAGCCCACGATTAATAGAAACTGTTTTTAACCATACTTTGCGCTAATCAACGTGAGTAATCCATATATATTATATACTAGGTGTAACCCATCAAAAATGACAGAACATTGGTTCGCATCTTTGCCAAGCCCTAGTGTATATTTAAAGCTTTTATATTTATAACTTTTTGGCAGCCTACAGAGAGACGACCGTAGCAGCACGCGTAGAACGGCCGATTCGGATTTGCTGGCCCGGGGTTCAAGCCCCATCTCCAGCCGTTTAATTTGTTTTTTTTAGTCATGAATTCGAACAAAATTACGGACGTTACACAGTGTTACAGGTACAGATAGACAGACGAATGGACGGATAGAAGGACAAAAAACCAAATTATTATATTTGATATAAAAATTCGCCCTGCGTATGTTTGTGCTCGCTAAATTCGAAAAGTAATCGATCGATTGACTTGAACTTTTGACACAACGTTGGATTTGAATATGTTCACGTTTTTATATAACTACTCTGTTTTAATATTCCTACGATTATATATATAATCGTAGGAATATTAGTATATTAGTATATCGTGTGGCTCAGTCTGGTATTTGTTATTTAGATACCAAATACTAGACTGAACGGCCGGGTACAGCTAGTAAATTATATGTTTTAATAATAACTGATGACAATATTTTATAACACGTCAGGATCAACAGAGTTACGGAATGAATCCTTTTAAAATTTCATACATGTTTGTGGCTTCCGAGCCCATGTGGCCATTGGCGACGTTTAGAAAAATCTATATAACAGCCATACCAAAAAGTTGACAAACTTGAAATATAATTCTTATGTTATGTGTTTAAATTTCTCTGGACGTATTAATTAACTAAATTATATTGCGTTTATAAATAAAATTCCTAAATCTTATATATAAAACTGGATTCTTAAAATTTAATTAAATTACTTATTTTTATTATTTATGATCTGCCTTTGGATTATTTTGACCTGATTTAGGTGCAGGAGGTTTTTTTAGAGATACAAAACTTAAAAATGAAATAAAACACCTAAAATCGTGAAATGGCCATAGTACCTACTGGCTTTATTGGAAGGATAATTTTATTTTTATATATTTTTTAAGCGAAACACCCAAGCTTGAGTAAAATTTCATAGATTAATTGTGACCTCAACGGGAATCGAACCCGGAATCCTCGGTTATGGGAAGCCAGTGTCATGCCCACTGGGCTACGAGGGCCGCTCCATTTATGCCATTCGTGTTTTAATATTAAAATTTTTTACTAGCGACAGCAAATATGACGGCTGAAAGCTGATTTGTATTCAGTTTTATTTGCCATTTCACCATGAATAAGACTTACGCCAGAACAATGATGCAAATTGTGCAAATTTATTTCGAAAATCATGGTAACGTAATCATATTCAAATATTAATGGTATAAATTTATCTTTGCAATAAAGCAATACAAAGATTTTTATTTTTTTATTTTATTTTATAGTTCTATTCTTCAATAAAAAAATCCCTATATTTACCTACGCAGCCGAGACGTGGTCCCTCGGTTCTTCAATTAACTGACGAATCTTACCTTTCAAATCACCTTTAACTTGTAGTTTAGTGTTAAAGGAATTATTATAGAATTGTATTTTAACCTTTCTGATTGGAGTTAATATGTTATTTTTATGGAAAAAAACTCCATCCCACTCACTTCAGATTGCCTTAATATCGCATTTTACTACTTTTTTTTTGGGTCGTAATCCTAGAATTGGTCTGCAACACGCACTCGCCCTCTCCACTCTTCTCTGTCACCTGCCAGCCTCTTCATTTCTTGGGAAGTGCTACAGCGCATATCTCCAATAATCTGGTCTACGTAGCTTAATCTCGGGCGGCCTCTACCATTGTTGCCTTCAACATTTCCCTCGACAATGGTCAAAAGCAGGTCCGGATGCCTTATATAATGGCCTATCCAAATTTCTCGCTGTTGGGCGATTCTGTTAAGGAGCCGCCTCTTTTCGCCCACCCTGCTCAACACTTCGTCGTTTCAGATATGTTCTGACCAATGGATCCTCACCATGCGCCTGTAGCACCACATCTCAAAGGCCGCTAGCCTCCCGGACATGCTCTGGCCGATGGTCCATGTTTCGCTGCTATACATCAGCACACTCCAGACAAGAGTTTTAATCAAGTTTTTCCGAACCTTTAAATCTATGTTGGGGGATTCCAGAATTTTGGATTTTTTGTTGAAGGCGACTCTTGCCTGTTGTATTCTGCTTATGATGTCAGCATCTGAGCGGCCATCTTGGGAAATTTTGCTACCCAAATATGTTAATTCTTTCTCTTGTTTGATAGCGACGCCACTCAAAACAACATTTGTCGACACTTCTTCTCTTCCAACAACCATGCACTTTGTTTATTTTCATGTTGTATTTATCTGCCAAAACATTTTCCATCTTTCTCAGAGCCTCGTTCAATTCTTGTTCCGACTCCGCAAGCAGAGCAATTTTACTACTACGATATATCAGTTATTTATTTCACTTTATGGTATATAGAAAATGAAGTAATATTTTACACAGCGGAACTCATCTGCAGTCTAGTAGTGTGCGTGAGCAAATGCGCAAGCTGTACGAGCGTTTGCTTCACATACTCGTAGACGATACCGACGGGACATGCGCCTGATGGTCTGATTCAAAATTCTGGTTCAAAGCCTGGTTCAAAATTCCCGCTTAAGCCGAAAGTATTTTTTTTTCCGACCCATAAACTATAAAACTCTGGCCGCAAAAAACTCGGTTACGAGAATCATAAACTTATTCTTGCTATACGAGAATTCCCTTGGCATAGACTTATTCGCTAACACAAAGTATATTCTTAAGCAAAAACTTTAAAAAATGATTTCATAGGCTTTACAACGTACAACGCACATACATGGACACACACACACAGACACAAACACACACGCACATACAAACATCAACTTTAAGTATGTAATTTTATAGATATTATTGTAAGCGATTAATAGATGTATGGTGCAGATATTATTCAAATACTTTAATGTTTTTCTTTGTTAAACATCTTCATGCATTGTAAGCTTCAATTCTAATAAATAATAAACAAAAAATAAAATAAAAATAATATATAACCACCACAGTCCACCAAAATATATCTGGTATAAGAAAAAACAATCGGTTAAAATTTAATAAACTTTAAAAAAACTATTGTAAACAAAAATATGTTTTGTGTAGTAGGGGATTTAATTATGCAATAATAAATAATTAAAACTGCAGAATAAATGTTTGGATAGCATTTGAAGGGTTGTTTGATGTTCGTGTTTTACCAATTTTAAAAAGGTGTTATTCTATTAAAAATGAGTTCCAGAGGCGAAAAAATGGTTGTTAACTACATTTTTTTAGGAAAAATTGGTAAATTTATATTTTTTATGCATAAATGCGTATTTTTAACTTTGTAAATACTTTTTTGATATTTTAGTGACATAAATCAATAAAAATTAGTAATGAATTAGCAATAAAACATATTTTTGAAAGGCGAAATGCAAATTTCTAATTATCTCAAAATGACTTGAATGTTAGTTAACAACTTCTTGCCATGGGGACTTCAAATGCGTAGACGTCTATTGGCACACAACACATTCATAAGTACATTGGAGTAAGTAAAAAATCGACCAGTACCAAGTCTAGTCGTTTTTCTGTCAACTTTCAGGCACAGGAGTGATAGTAAAAAGTCGCTTATCAGGTGACTTAAGAAAGAGGTGAAACTTTACGTTGAAATCATCAAGAAAACTCACTTAAATTGAACTCAATTTGTCCCTCGCCGCCGGCGCGGACGTCGCCTTCTCGGCACTGCGAGTAAAGCCTCCACTTAGGGGTGTAACAAATGGTATAGAAAACGAGGAGTTATACGAGTGCGACCGGCAGATAGGTAGCTAGGTAGATTCTAGTTCTGTGTGTCCTGGCCGCATATCGTAGATTCGTAGGATTTTATCGTACTTCAGAAACACTAGTATAACAGGAGATAATTATATGTGGATTTTAAAAGCAAAGGAAGGCAATATCAAAAAAAAATAATGCAGTCATGGAGGATTACTAATTTATAACGTACCGAATTCGAGATTTTAAAAGAATGGTTTTATAGGAATAGCTTATAAATTTATAGAAAACGTGATTTTTGAAGGGTATACTTAAAAAATAGAATTCAGTGCATTTTAAATAAGTAATCCTCGGTGACTGCATTCAAAATATTTTTATAATTTTTTGGATATTCCGCCTTTACTTTTATACCTCACATATCATGGAAAACATTACTGTATCATTATATGTATGTACTGTATAAAAAAAAATTAATTAAAATATACTCATTCACCGTTTATTCGAATGGACCTACACTGTACCTTAGATTATTCAATTTAAATATAATTGAATTTGAATGTATTTTTCACGTATTTTAAAACACTAAAGCAAATTTTTCTAAAACATTAAGAACTACACATAATCGAAGTAATACTTTTTTAAGCAGAATTTAGAATTTGAATAAATAAAATTACGCCGAAAACTTTGAGAACATCTCTTTATAAATTAGCGGTCTTTATCAAAATATTATAAATGTGCGATAATACTTATTAGTCTGGACACAGCTAAGAACTTCAATTATATAATATATATATATATATATTATATATATATATATATATATATATTATATATCTGATATAATATATATATATATACACAGGGTATACCAGAGCTAGCAGCAGAAACTTGGCAGGTAGATTTCTGATTACGTTATGAGTCTAAAATTTTCAAGCAACCATGGCCTAATATCAATAGTTATGGAGATATGCAATATCAAAGTTTGCATTTTTTTTCAATATTTCTTACTTGATTTTTTGCAAAAAGTTGACCCTTCATTACAGTAACTTTGATTATGAAAAATTCATTCGTTTTAATACAAGTCGAATAAAATGATAAAAGCCTTGCAAAAATTGAAAGAAGTTATTTTTTACAAGGTTTTTATCGTTTTATTTAAGTTGTATTGAAGCAAATGAATTTTTCATAATCAATATAAGTAACTGTAATGATAGTTCAAGTTTTTACAAATATAAAAGTCAGAAATATTGAATAAAAATGCAAACTTTGATATTGCATATCTCCATAATAATAGATATTAGGTCACGGCTGCTTGAACATTTTAGACTCATAAAATAGTCAGGAATCTCTACCGGCTAAGTTTCTGCTGCTAGCTCTGTTACAACCTGTATAATGTTTATATTTGTAACATTAAACTTCCATCCTTTATCCTTTTAATTACTACAACACAGTTATTTGAAAAAAAAACTATGTGTGCAGTAGTAAACTACATGAGTTAGCTATTTATAATTAAACCTTAAGCTTGTTAATTCCCATTCGGATTAAAAACTTCCATACCTTCCCTTAC
Source organism: Agrypnia vestita (assembly GCA_016648135.1). Taxonomy (NCBI): domain Eukaryota; kingdom Metazoa; phylum Arthropoda; class Insecta; order Trichoptera; family Phryganeidae; genus Agrypnia; species Agrypnia vestita. Next base: position 247,025 of record JADDOH010000953.1, on the reverse strand, counting down.
AGTTGCTAAAAACTAATAAAAATCCCCGCCTCGGCCTTAAGGTGAATTAAAAACGGCTACACTGTGTAGAAGGCTTGCTTTAAACTCCTTGAATTGCGACGCCATTCCGCACAACCTGAAAGGAACACTAAATTTGCAATCATTGCGAAGCATGCGAGAACAAAAGTACTTAATTTTAAGTAAAGATTTATCTTTCAATTCTGTTATGAAACATAATATTACACATGTCGCGGCTATGAAGGAATGATGAAAATACTGGAAATTAATTAGTTCTCTCTCTCTCTCTCTCTCATATCTTCTTCCCCTTATCGGGGACCCATTGCATCGATAAGGCGCCTCCATTCGTCCCTGTCTTATGCTAATTGTGCAGCCTCCGTTCCATGTGCCGTTCCTCAGCTTCGATGTTTTAGGTTTGGTCATGGTGCCTTTTGGCACTCAAAAAAAACCCTATTTTTAAAAAAAAAAAATTAATTGAAATTAATTAGTAATTTATTAATTTAAAAAATATTTGAATATTCAATGTACAGTGTCACTTTAAAAGAATTAAACTTAACGTTTTTATTTTAATTACACTTTTTGCAGTATATTACTCGTAAATGAACAATTTATTATCGCTGGGTAACACGTATTTAACATTCACTAGAACATTCCGTTTTGTTCTCGATTGCGGTATATATCGCTTACTTTTTCTTTCGCCCGATTATTCGCTTTATTTATCGCTTCGATTCCCTCACGACTGGCCACACTGGGCGTCGTCTTGCGCGTTCTTCACGATGGCCGTAAGTACAGCGCCGCGGCTGGCACCGTATTTATACCTGAAAATGCTGATATTTTCTAGAAGGTTCTCGGTTGAACCAGGCATTTATAGACCTTTCCCGAAGGTTTTAAATCACCGTTGATTATTATAGGCCGTTCTTTATCCGTCGATATTGTTGTGACTAGTGACATAGGGGTTCGGAGAGTGCGTTAATTATTTTTAGCATCTCGTTCCAATACAGTGGATTCCGGATGTAAGGATCACGGATAATGTTATCAATCGTTCATTATTATCCTTATCAGTGAGTCCGAAAACAGTGCGCACAAAATATGTTAAAAATAACCCGCCTGTATTAATCTTAGATCAGGTATTATAATTAATTTTCTTGATTACTTGTTGTAATATATCTGGATGAATGTAATCATCACGTCAAGAACGACTCTGTAAACTATCAAAAAACCGCATAATATTGTCGCGCAATGTATAGATCTTTTCATATAAGCTTGATTGAAATATATTTGTATAGTGCGTAATACGCGCATTGTTTCGTTGTGTTAAGTTTACGGATACGCCTCTCTCGTATCCGTAAACTTAATACAACGAAACAATGCGCGTATTACGCACTGTACCCATACTAACTCAATTGCAAGCTTATATGAAAAGACCTTATCCAACCGTTACAAGTAATAAATTATATTCGAGCAGACGAATTTATTTGGATACCCGCTATCCCACAAGAGCCACTTCCTCGGTATAAAAGACGAAGATATCACACTCATTGATACAAATATATAAATTCTAAGGATATTCTCATATTTTTTCCTTTCCTTCTTTACCATTTTTATTCTTCGAAACTTCCTATATGTAATTGAGTGTCCGACAATAATTCTTAAAAAATATGTGGGAAAGTACATAAATTCTTACCTCATGTATTACCGTTATACGGACGAAGGGACAGTGTGTGTGCATGTAGTGTCGCTAGGTTCTTTGTTTAGTGAATATTAGTGCATAGTGAGGTTAAGTTAATAATCACAAATAAAATGCGGATGACACTAAGGGCCGGTTGATTAAAGTTGGATTAAAGTAAGCGTTCGTTTAAAGCATAGATATTTACGAAAACGAATCGTCTGATTGGTGGAAAATCCATAAATCTATGCTTTAAAACTTTAAACGAACGCTTACTTCGTTCCAACTTGAAACAACCGGGCCTAAATGATGTTTTACAATAATTTTATTATTTGACTTTAATTACAATAGTTTAATTATTTTTAATATTTTTAAATCGTTTTACATTTATAATTTGTAATAGATTGTATATAACTACATTTTTCATCTTCTGATTAATGTTATCAGCCAGTAATTGTTATCGAAACTTATAAGTCTTGTTCCAAAGTTACCAAAACGCGCCTGCTTAAGGGTAATAAATATAATATACGATTATCTCCAATAATAATAAATCCGAATGTCCGTCCGTAACAGCTGATCTAAAAATTATTACGATTTCAAAATTTTTATTATCAATCGTTAAACGAAAATATTTACTTTATGCTTTTTTAATGAAATTCTCTGAATTAGATTTTTTAATATTTTATTTTAAACAAAATTAAAACTAATAAGTGCATCATTATATATAATTCTCTACGTATGTCACTAACGCTACCAGACGGCATAAATAATGATGAGGTGTATAAAATGAGGTTCAAAAAAAGTTCAAAAATATCCATCACCCATGCTACCAGATGGCTCAAATAATAATGAGGTGTGTATAATAATAAGGTACAAGAAGCAAAAAAAGCATAATAATAATTCTCTATTAATAATGTCCAGTTAATTCTAATTAACGTTATCAAGACGCTACGCTACTCTAGATAACTCTGTTCTCAGAGACTTAACTGGCGGCCAAAATATATAATAAAAGTCCGTCAATTTTGACGGGTTATAGCTGTTTTTAAACATAGTTTGTGGTATCACGCACCCGCTCGTGGTAACGAAACATTTATATATCTTTGAGTGAACACAATAGCGCAAAGGTGATTAAATTATATACAGAATTACAACCTGCTGGAGCCACTGTGCGAGCAAGTACCGTTGGGAGCAGAAGACCGAGACGGGTGGAGAATCTTCGTTTCTGCGTTAACGCTCCGACCGTTTAGGAAGAGGCTGAAGGAAATTAATTATTATTTATATTTAATTATTTATTGTATGGTACAATATATCATGATGATACAATATATCAATTGCTACAAAATATTTACTAGATTTTATTATAAAGCAACTACAAAAATTATTAATTTTACTTTTACAAAAATTATATCTAAACTTTTACAATAATCATATTTTTATGGTGTGGACTTAAAGGATTGTTCGTGAGAACTCTTAGAAATGAGGTAATTATGCATGGAGAATTGTTGTGAAAAATATCGTAGCACGTTGTTTTCGCAACAAAACTTTACTTTGACTTCAAAACATATGACACATACAAAAAATATACCTTTGGGTTATTGTCATAACTTTTCACCCCAATTTAAATTATTATTTTGAACTTTCGTTATAAAGCCTTGTGCAAATTTATTGTCATTGAATAGTGCTGGTAGAATAAAGTTTACTTTTTTAACGAAAACTAATATTCAACATCCGTAGTAGCCGAATACTCCACATCAATTTAGTCCCGAGTATATTAATATATTTGTAACATATACGTTATGACCTGTGTGATGAGCCAAATCAAATAAAGAACAGCATGGTATACATAGAAGAAAATTTTTGATATTACCTACTTTGATACTACCTGTAACCCGTCAAAAATGATGGTAATTTTACATGCCGGCTTTCAAAGCCGTTACAGCCGATACTAATGAAATAGTAGTAATGAATTTTATCAAAATATTCGAACATTATTAAATCCAGGCGATTGAGGCGTTTGATTGTGCGTAAAACTAACGCGACAACATAATTAAATAATTAATATTATCAATAAAATATACATAAAAAAAATGAAAAATATTCCGGTACCGGGAATCGAACCCATGCCCCCTGGGCGAGAGCCAGGCGTTCTTGCCACTACACCACACAGGAGATGTCATTGATTGCGGAGAAAATCATTATAAAGCCGTTGTATCCAAAGAAAATACGTTCTAGAAAATATATTGTACGTCCTATAGTAATATATTTTAGGTACAAATAGTTGGCGTCTTTGCTAAGTTCAATATGTAGTCTATTTTTGAAGAGTCCCGCACATACGGTGATGGCAACCTCCGCAGGTTTCCGCGTTAGAGTTTGCTCGCCCGGGGTTCAAGCCCCACCTCCGGCCGTTTAATTTCGGTTTTAGCCGAGAATTCAGCCAAAATTACGGACGTTACACAAAGATTCGGGCACATACAGATGAACGAACAGATGGACAGATTGGGATTAAGTCTCTACCTTAAGAAAATTATGGCAATGCGCTACGTTTCCATAAAGGTACTGCCATAAATTCTCAGTACCTTCAAGATCTTTTTGACTTTAAAAAATCTTTTAGCGATCACGGTGAAATAAAATATGTGAGAGTATATAATACATAAAAATTGTTAAAAAAATCTAATGTGATATTTTAAAGCCAGTTTTTGTGACAAATTTTAATGGTACACTCGAATAATTAAAAATAGGCCAGTAGGCATTCGATGGCTTCTCATACCGGAGGTTACAGGATCGATTCCTAGTGAATTGCATTCCACGTTACATGTGATTTTCTAAAGCCTGGGTGTTTTTGTGAAGTGTTTAGCTACATTAATTGGGCCTCGTGGCCTGTCGTAGCGTTAAAAATAAATATTTAAATATTTAATCGTATCTCGACAGTTGACGACAGAATCGAGTTAAAATTGCAACCGGGAAAGCTTAATCCCATTTCAAATCCGTTCCCATGACGTGGTGGGAGCTAATGCCATTAACAATTCTGCAAACAGCCTGCGTCTAGGGTGAAATAGAATTACAGAAACTACCCCCGCTAAGTCGGGGATGCAATGGTCTCTCACAAATAACAGACCACTCCGGGTAATTAGAGAATCAGGTGTTACAACTAGACCACGGTCCTAAATAGGAACGTAATGGTAATACTTTACGCCATTAGGGTGGAGTTACGTGTAATGGACATTAAAGTTTTAGGTTTAACCGAGTTCTAAAAACTTTACCTAAGTATTTTTCTACGGCTTTTGTGCTTCGTCTATCTGAAGTCGTTTGGAATTGTTTCGAAAACAAAATATGTGATATCAGATGCTCTTGGTAATGAAACCCTAATGAGTTAAGAAATAAGATGATTTTTACACGCTTTTATTTAGCTTTTCTTGTCTGTCACCTACATAATTTTAGATCAATATTTGAGACATGTATTCCGGATGAAAATATAATAATCATTCATTAATTTTACAAAATCCGTTCATTTAAAAAAAAAATTTAAATAGTGATGCGAACACGGAATACGAGTCACATCAATATTCTTACTATTTTCAAATTAAGCTAAACGCCTGTGCTATAAAAATAGGACTATCTTGCTGGTCTGGAGTGAGGTTCGAACTCGCGACCTTTGAATCACGAGGCAAGAGTCCTAACCACAAGACCAAAAAGCTACTCGCATTTTTTTATATTTTAAAAACTGATGTGAAATGAATTTTCTCGGACATTTTACATACCATTGTGAAATCTGTCGGCTTGTATTACTATTACCCATATGACGTTTGAGTTCTGAGGTTAATAGCATCAAGAAAATAAACTTGTCTTAGATGCAATGTGAATTGATTAGAAGGTTTCATGTGACGAAGACTAAAAAAAATAGACAAAAAGTTTTCTTTTAATAGATATAGTATAAGAGCGATCATATTTTATGAGTATTTCAATAAAATCAAAAGTGTGGGGTACTTTTTCTCAAATTCAAATAATTTCTTGCATTAAATAAGCTGTACATCCACATCACCACGTAAAACTCTCTCATCACAATTTTGATTATTTTTAGGTACAATGTTTTTTTGTCACGTACCATGAATTATCAATGTACGCCTGAAGCTTTTGATTTGCTTGACATACGCATATACTGTAATTGCTCTTAGTACTGTGGCTTTATTTGTTTTTTTAAAAGAAATTTTCCTCTTTTTGTTATTTATAAAAAAAGTTATAAAGCCCTTAAAATAGTATAATTTTTGTTGCTTCAGAGGTAAGTTTATAGAACTCTACAATCACACATATTATGGACATAAAAACATTTGTTTTTTAAGTTCTTCCTTCTTAATTTTCTAAGAAGCGTTTCGCCTTATGAGGGCATTATCAATCTAGAGATTCATAATGCCCTCATAAGGCGAAACGCGTCTAGCATGTAGGTTCTGATGAATGAAAAATAACGCACATTTTCGCAAAAAAGGTCGAAATAAGCATTTGCAGTGAATTCCAAACGACGTACGTATGATTACGAATTGCTAAAATTTTTATTAAATTGCATCAGTTCTTTACAAAATGCTCATTCAAATTAAATTTTCACAGCAAATAAAATTATCAAGAAATCGTTATACGTTTGTTTTAACTTTTAAGTCGCCATCTGGTGTAGCGTTAGTTTTGTTAGCGTAGTTTCGTCCGCGAATTAAGGCTGTGAAAACAGCGCCAACTAGCATATCATCTTATATCTTGTCGGACATTGTTACCTAGATAATCATATATTTTCATGATATCATTAATTGACATGGCAGTTTTTTTTATGTGGTGTACAATGAAAAATACAGAATTTTTCAATATTAATGAATTGTTATTAATTTTAAAAATAAAGTGGGAAATACTTTTCTAGAGATGGTAAGTTTCAGAATGTCGTCAAAAATTAGGTAAACGTTTTCAGTTCTTCTTCTTCTTCTCCAGCTCTATTTAGTGAACTTTGGCTATCATCATTTAATTTACTGCGGCCCGAAATAGCTCCACAGTAGACTGGTCAAACCGCTGTCTTAGATTTTTCAGCCATGATCGTTTTCCAGGGCCCCGACTTTCGGTAATCTTACCCTGTATTGTGAGGTGCAGTATATCGTACTTCTCTGGATGTCTCGTCACATATCCAAGATATTGAAGTTTTTGTATTTTCATTGTTACATTACTACCTTACTCCATCCGAGCCATAACATCTTCATTCTTAACTCTTAAAAGACTGCTAAAAAAAAACTTTGGGGACGGTGGAGTAACACAGCGTTACCTGATTAAAAATCGGCATAGTTTTTAATATGTGATAAAATATACATAAATACGATACAGATAAGACTTTTAAAAGGTTCCTTTATATATCATAGTATATATATCTATATATTTATAATATATATATATTATCTAAAGTGAACCTTTATATAATTATGAAAGGTAAACATACATCTTTGCATTATTTTAGTAAATTAATATAAAATTAGGGCAAATTGAATTTGCGTACGCTTCCACCGATGTTTCATTGACAACTGAATACAACGAAGCGGTCGCCAGCTCGCTTCAGTCGCCTGCACTCCGTCTTTGTCTAACACATGTTACCGTACTCTTTCTATATTGTTTTGCTTTCGCCGAAACCCAAGCAACCGCCATCTCTGTCCTACATGAAATGTATGGTATTGTCGTGCTCTTTCTTGCTCGATTTAACTGCGATGTACAATATGCTGCTCTCTCTAGCACACTGGCCGAAAATACGAGAGGAATGAATAAATATTTTTTAATTTAAAAATCCGTACATTCCTAACAGTTTAATTTAGTAATTTTGGTGTGAAAATGTCTATTCGATGATTACAAAAAATGTGACGTTTTAGTTTTCGTAAATAAGGTAGATATTTCATATTTTGTATGACAGGTAGACCTACGTTACATCACCGACACACAGGAGTTAACTCTGTTTATCTAGCTTATTTTGGTTTTTTTTTTCTATAGATCTACATCTCAAACGCTTCAAGTCACCTCACCGATTCTTCGGTAAGCATCTACGCCCCCATTCCACGAAATAAAATTGAGTACATGTGGCATCCGATCAGTCGCATTCATAATCGAAGGTTGAGATCATGACTGTATAATATTTTCGGCATACGGATAAAGGTTGCACGAGTTTTCTCAATGCGACATTTTTCAATTCAGAGTGGATTAATTGGATTTCATTGGTAAAATAAAATTTTCATAGCGCAAATACACGTGTTTTTCAAAACATAACACAATTTATTGAATTTATTAATGTTTGCATGCCGATCAGCGACTATCTTCTTCGTACTAAGCTTTATAAAAAGTAACCCATATAAATCAATTGGTTTTTATTATACTCCCTTTAGGGAGTAAATAAATAAATAATAAAATAGGGAGTAATAAAAAATTTCCAAAAATCCAAAATTATACTATAATCAGGTTTCGCGTCTACTAGACGCGTTGAAATATTTTCATACAACTTAATAATTTGTATGAAAAAACCATTCAAAATTTGAAAAATCCAAAATTTATTATTTTTTTAACAAAAATTTGATAAATCTTCTTGATCGTCGCCACGAGTCTGCTTGCAAAGTTTCAGCTCGATTGGATCACGGGAAAAGGGTTAAAAATCGATCCAAAGTTTTTTCGTCAGACAAGACGACAAGTAGACAAGCAGACGAGTTAAAAGAAAGGGAGTAAAGAGTGATAATTGGTACATTATATACGCACATCTGATAACAATGCTAATCTAATAAGCCAGCTTCTTTAATCCTTATGTTACTGCCCGGGAACCTGGATTTAGATTTCAAGTTTTTTAATAATGTTATTTATAAACGCCATCATCCGTTTGGATCTCCATTATACAAATTATTTGAAAGGGAATGAAATAAAGGGAAGACGGACATTGCTATGATAAGTAATGACCTTCTAAGAAGCTATTTGATCACTTTCTGAATATCAATTTGTAAGAAACAAAACAAAAGTAATGTATGTGGGAACGTCTATACAGGTTGAGTACCCGGATACCTTGGATAGCAACTAGTCTAAGAAATTCCGGGTAGTAACATAACGGTTAAAATATTTTGGGGTTCTATGCGGGGGGACAAATATGCGATATCTAAACGAGTGATGTTTTGCTCAAAATGGAGCAGGCACCCTTTTAATTATCGTTATGACACCACATTGTATTTTGAATAGAGCTGCCTAAATTAACGTGGAATACAAATGTGATTACAACATTATGATATGCGTCAAGTTGTTAATGATTATTAAATCACTACCATACCATCACACCAGCTACTACAGGGGTAGTTAAAGAAGATGGAGCACCACACTCTTCCTTCCTGATACACGATTCTCTATTGTACACGACCCTTATAAGAGCCTGGAAGGTTTCAGTGTCTAGTTTATCTGGACATGCAAAGTTTTCTGCTTGTGTATATTTTCGTCATAAATCATTCTAATCACTCTTTCTGCATTCATTATGTCAGCAAGACCAACTCTTCTAAGCGATTCTTATTCAATATACTAATTTGACCATTATTTACTATATTCAAAAGACATTTACCACATATTTGTCTATGTGGTCATATTCTACTGCGTTTCTTCACTTTTATATAAGGACTTTACTATGTATCTCCAGTCTTGTGCCTCGGCTGACAAATTTTCAATTGAATTTTTTATTTTATTTTATTAATGCATATTATGACTAGTATGTAAAAAGGCATAAAATCATATAAGGAGCTTATTTCGATGGTCCATCGTTTACCGTATTGTCAATATTTTCAGCTACGTTGCTTTGCTAATTAAGAGAATTGTTTGTATTCATAAAGTATTGGAAAAAAGTATCCTATAATTATAATGAAAAAAATTAAATGAAAAATACTGCGAATTGTGTTTATTCTAATAATTTATTATATAGTCATTTTGCAAAAAAACATTTGAAACATCAAGATAACCAAGTAAAATATTTTATAGCGTCATTAATTCAGCGATTATTACTCTATTGATTAAAATTACTGTGATCAAAGCGCCATTGACTTTATTCCCTGTAGTCACTCTGCTTTCGACACCCTCTCAGCCCTTCCGTTATTATCTTACATACTTCTTAAACACAAAAACTCATCATCTACTTGGTCAAACAGTATTTGAAACTTTTTAATACCACCATTTCCAATTTGCTAACATCCATCACAATGTTACTTTCCTTGCTTACATGGTATATCCAACTTATTAGATTCTATTAATCTTTTTCACTATTCTTCATTAATCTTTCTACAGTAAAATCTCTCGTTTTCTAAATTTATGCTTTCGAGATCTTGAACATGAATATTCATGTAAAAATCAATACAGCCATGGTGACATCAAGCAACCCTTATTATTCAAATATCAAAGCATCGTGTGAATGATCCATTAATTCTTACACATGAAGATCATCCTTCGTATAGTTATCCGATTGAGAATTAGGACTACATTAAAATGAATCCTTAAATATAGTTTATAAAACCGCATCTTTGCAATTGGGGAAAATACCGACGACGTATTATTAAATATCTAGCAACAGTGACAGTAGTTTAATAACCGCTCTGGAAGGTTTGTTGGGATATTTTAGAAGCATTTTATCTCACGGCTTGTTAAAGGTCGATTCACCCTATCGGGCCACTCTCGGCCCTCTCCAGGTCCATTCTCGCTCAAATAAAATCTCACGACGTCCAAACACTTTTTTAGATTACGCTTTGTCTTTTTTTAACCCTGCAGTACTAACCATCGCCCGGGAGGCCACACCCTGACAGTTTTTCCGTTATAATTTCAAATCGCGCAGCCGTTGCGACTCGGAGCATAGCAGTCGCGCGTCTCACGGGCTCTTGCCATTGCCGGGTTACAGACTATTAGATCACCTGGGAGGCAAACCTTAATAATAATATTTTGATAACTTATATAGCGCCGTTTTCGCGAATACTCACCTCAAGGGTGCTTGTATGTTTATTAAAGTATTTTTTTATTGATCTCAACAGACAGTTTTTGTACTCTAAGAAGGTTTGTTTGTTTTACAGATGTTTATTAAAAATTTTTTTTTCATTATAATTAATAATAGACACTCACCTACTTTTCATCTCCCCTTATCTAAGACCAATTTAAAACAAACTCTTTTATGCACAGATCCACAAATTCATTCAACACAAGCTATCACCACATTGACATTTTCAACTCAACGATAAGAAACATAAAAAAAACAATACCTACACAACCGCACTGTAATTCGTACAACATATCTTCCCTTCTATTCCCGCCCCATATTCCCCTCCACCCTCTTCATTTGCTGGTAAATTTAATTAAATTTAGTTAAATTAAATTAAATTACTATATTCAGTGGAAAATGTGTTATTGGTATAATTTTATAAACCATTATTTTATATTTGTTAAGATGTTGATTTGCTGTTAATTTTCCCCAAAATAAAATAAATAAACAAATAAATAAATACGATATCTCTATTTCGCCAAAAAAGTTATGTATTTATTAAGTTTAAAACTCCATTCGAGAATATGTTGGTTTATTAAATATATTTTTTGTTATTGTTTTTAGAAAGGCAGAGGTAGGCCTATTACAAAAACATATATTTTTAATATTTTAATATAGACATTTTTAAAAAAATCATGTGTTTTAAAAAATAGCCACCGAAGCGATGAGTAGTATAAAAAAGTAAAAAATATATAAGTAATCTAGGGTAAAATGTCATTTGTTTTTTCTATGGAAGAATTGCTTTAATTATTGTTATGTTACAAATATATTTACAATAAATCATATATTCATTTAATTACTTTTTAAATATTTCCTTGCTTTTTGTGTACAGATTATTGCATCAATTAACTTAATTGATGTTATGCACTCAAGATTATTAGAACACAAATGATCAAGAGTGGCCCGATAGTGTGAATCGACCCTAAGTCTGAATACACATTCAAATGGGAATGAACTACTGAATTACTTTCTTAACGTCACGCCGCTACCCTGGGGGTAGGCAAAGAGGATATAATGCCCCAATCTTCTGTACTGACAAATAACTCTCGCCTGATCCGTATTCATACATCTTCGAGTGCAAGCTCGATGATCGTTAAGGCTCCTAATAGGACCATCTTCCAGTATCTGGTTAATCTGGTCATGCTACGACCTTTGCAGTCGCCCTATCTTTCTAGCGTCGTAGACACTTGCGTAATATATTTTTCATACCCTTCTTTCCTATTCAGAAAATGACTTAAAATATAATTATAAACGAGAAGCCACAAGCAAAGATTTAAACGGTTTGGCAGAATAACAAACTCCATTTCTCCCACAGAAATTTTAAATCGCTTAATTTAAATTGATATAAAGTGTACACGTTTTTCTGACATGACGGTTAGCCCAAACTTTGCGCACAAACGGCTGCCTATGCGGTTAAAGTTGCGCTTACAAATTGTACCGGGAGATGCGCTGCTGACATTAAACATTTAAAAGTTTCATTTTCGTCGAAAAATATAATTTTAAACAATTTAATTAACTTTGTTACAATAAAATTTCAGAAAAAAATGCCAGAAATTTTGAAGAATAGCCTTAAAAAGTATTATACAACCAATGCATGCTCCCAGTAATAATGTAAAAGTTTATTATGGACTTATACCATTGTAGCAGATGAGTTGTATGATATTATATATCAGATCGGTGTCACTAGTGTTGTGGGTATGATTTGATGTAATGCGTGTATTCGTGGAGGAATCAGTGTGACTGTGCACCTCTGCAAAAATGCACAATCAGTCTGATGCATGTCAAGTGAATGCTGAAGGCGTGTGAATGAATGTGTGTCGAGTGTGAAGGTATATGACAGGATGGATGGAAATAAGTACTCAAAATTACTCGTTGGTTTATTGAAGACACAAAACTTTACATGTTTGTAGAATGCGTTAGGCAACAATATACGAGGAGCGAGTTTGAGCGTGGTATCGCGGGCGCCGGTCGACGAGAGAATGAATTGGTACTTTGCGGGCACCTCGGGCTTCACGTTGGGCGGTATTCTTCGAGCGCGATTGGTCCGTTTGGGACGCTCGAGGGACTAGAGTCCAAGCAGGTCTGGCTCTACCACACCGTCAATATGTACATCATCATTACTTATTAACGGGTTTCTCCCCACTGCTGGATGAAGGCCTCTCTAAGTGTCACCCACATTTCTCTGTATATTGTTATTCGCAATGTATTTTCGATGAATATTATGATTTAGTAATCTATCAGATTTCAGAACAGTCTGCTAGCTTCTTGATTTCCCTCAGATTTCTGCATTAACCCAGCGATTGGCCTTTCTCCGAAAGCTATCCAAAAATGATTTGCATAAACTTAAAGATGTCCAAAAGCGAAGGAAAAATTTATTCTTGTAATATCTCTAAGAATTTAAATACCTTAGATACCAATTCACCAAAAATTTGCAAACTTGTGTGGTAATGGGCTGGAGGTATCTGCTGAAAAGACGATGGACAGAGACGTAAAAAGATCTTGTAATGAAAGCCCCGCTATTGTAAAAGAAGCGTTAGCCGTCATTACGTCACGCCGAATAGAATGACGATATCAAAAAATGTAACAAATGAACGAAAGTAACAGAGAAGGACAGAGAGATTTGGTAATGCGGCAGTTCGCAGTTTCAATAATGATGAAGGTGATAATCACCTAATGATATTGTGATGGGATCATTAGGATTATTAGTATAATTCGCAATAATTCGATTGGTACAATATTCGATTCGTTTCTCGTACACTTTATTCGATAGTTCTCACAGATTCACTGTTCACTTATCTATTTGCCCGAATGAATTTTGGTAGCTGTCAAACAAGACTGGACTCGACTTGGCGGTTGGGACGTAATTTATAAGAACATGATGTTGAACTTCTGGTAAAATTTTGCGTTTTCAACCGACATCCAGATATTTTTTAAATATTCCAAACCATTCTTTAATCCCCGATTACGTGCAGTTCCTTTCTACATTTCTAGAATCTCGAGACATAACGTATAATGTATGATATCAATCTTATATTTTTGTATGCTTTGCAAGCGTTTTGTCATGACAATGTTGAAATAGAAAGCTCGCAGTTAATGTATACATTTTTAAAATGTTTGAACGGAAAGATTGTAAAAAATTAATGTAATTTCTCTTAACTTAGAAATGAATGTAATCTCTGTTAACTTAGAAAATATCGCATATATGAATCCTACATTATAAATATGAAAAATATTAAGTGCGTAACTTTTTAAAATCGGCCAAAATATAATAACAATAATAACATAAGAGGTTGGCAATCTTCCCTGAAACATTGATGCGTAAATATAATAATTTTTTTGTTGCGAATTTAAATAAAATGTCGGTCGTCTATGAAAATGGAGAGGAATTTATCACGGGATAAATCGAAGGCAATTTCACGCATTACCGCGCCCATCTCGGCCTCTTCACAATTTTCCTGTTTTTGTTTTTTAACGCTGTTCCAACAAAGCGACAAAAAATATACGCTTTTGTTCGTCAAAAATGAGTTTATTTAGTATTCAGAATATTTTGAGTTTGTTCAAATCTTTCAGAACAGTGCTGGATTTATGTCACAGAGACATTATTAATCAATTAATGTATATTATAGATATCACAGAGACGAAACTGTATTTATTATGGGAAAGTAGGTATTGAAGTCATTTTGGGTGTACATAGGACTTATGACCTATCTTTATGATTGGCTTAAGTGATCACTTTACACAATGTAACATTCGCCATTTCCACCCATGATAGAATATACCATGCTTATTCATTTTTTTGGAAGTTGTATATATGTTCAAATTGTGTGGAAAGCTTTCACATATGAGTTGTAAGCGCCTTTCCATGCGGCCTGAAAATGGCTTTGTACAGGTATTTTTTGTACAGGTTTTGCTGTATATTTTGTAGAAGCCCATATAGGCGTTAAAAAAATAAATAAATAATTCTTCTTAAGACGCTTTTAGGGTGAAATTTCAGTAAGCAACGAATTGCGCGCGTCACGGAATGGAACTTTTCACACCATGAAGTTAACTATCAAAGATATTAAAGCGTGTACATTTAATATATTGGCTATATCATATAATTTGTAAGACACTTAGACTGCTAACCCGTGGGGGCAAGGTGAAATGCGCATGCGCATCCTATCCATATATGTTCCAACGCAAGATATGCAACATAGTACATGGTTTATTTATATATATGTTAAAATCATTTAAATAAATTTATCCAGCTTGGTAATCTTCCAAATTTGTTTTAAATCCCTCTGAAAGCTGAACATTGATGTAACATTTCATTTCGAAATATGCTCAATTGAAAATGGTCCATTATTCTGACACATCCAAATCACAATCGCAAAGACCTTCTGATACATTTGAGAAATATTTTTTTTAGTGTAAATCAAACAAAACATTTACACCCTCTCGAAATCATATAGTATAATGTACCAAACATGAATTATAATGTCCACCATTTTAATATTTTTTGCCTGAAACCACAAAGAATACTGAAGATTAAATCAACAAACGAAAGCAACGAAAGGTTGGGCATTAAATACAATTTTTTAACTGTTATCCTCAAACATCTCTTCTTCATTCTACGCCTAGTGTTCATTCAATTCCTAATATCTCGGAAAATATAAAAAATATTGTTCTGTAGCACCATTTTTCCCTAAGGACCTCAGTTTTAAAATAGTTTTAAAGCGAGTAGTAACATACACAAAGTGAATAATTATTGTGATTTTTATTAATAACCACGAGGTAGTATTTGTAACAAATATTAAAAAATAAATACAGAATATTCCATTATTTCAACTGGGCTTAAATCTATATAGGTAGGTACCTACTTCTCATGTTTTCAATAATAATTTATCTCTATACCGCAAAGTAGACTCCCACCAATATTTCAAATAAATTTGAAAATATGATTTTCTTCCTGTCATTTTCGACCGGCTTTCACCTAGTAAATAATAATTTGTATCAAATTGCTTCAACATTTCAAATTTGTTTTTCTTAATCAGAGTACGTTTATATTTCAGATTTGGGCAAAGATTTTTTCTGATAACTTTTCTGAGAAGGTTTCAAAGTCTTATTTTCACAAAGAGAGTCCATTATTTTCAAAAAAAATATCTGTGAAAGCTGTGTAAAACTTTAATTCTCTAAGCTTTGATGTTTTATTTTTGAAGCCAAATTCATCGGTAAAGCATTAGGTTAACAAAATGGTTTTTAAAAAGACATCAAATTAATAAATGTGTCTTGATGTATTTAAAATATTTTATATATATATATATTAAGCAAAAAACTGTTCTGACAGTTTGTTAAGCAAAGTGATGCAATATATGTCGACGGATTGGCCAAGGAAGGTGGCTAAAGCCGAGGATTTATGGATATATTGAACAAAAAGGTTTGATTTAGAAATAGTGGAAAATTGTTTGTTTTGGAAACATAGGTTAGTTATACCGGGGATTTTACGGAAAGATATGTTAGAAATGTTACATCGTTCACATCTTGGTTGTGCTAAGACAAAGGGGCTGGCACGAGGATATGTATATTGGCCACAGATTGATAAAGATATACAGGATTTAGTGGAGGCGTGCGCTATTTGTTCAAGAAATACGGTGTCACCCGCGAAAGCCGAGCTGTCATCTTGGGAAGTTCAAGAAACGGTGTGGACGAGAATACATTTGGATTTTTTCGGTCCAATCGGGAACAAATATTTTTTAGTGGTATGCGATGCAGCATCCAAGTGGATAGATTGTATAGAAATGAAAAATATAAATGCAACATGTACCATCGCAGTATTAAAAAAATTATTTACACAATGTTCAATGTACAAAATGTTCAAACAATTATTACGGACAACGGGACGGCATTTATGTCAAAAGATTTTCAAGATTTTTGTCAGGAATTAGGAATTAAACATTTGACATCACCAGTTAATTCGCCAGCGTCTAATGGTCAAGCAGAAAACACAGTAAAGACGTGCAAAAATTAAAAAAAAATATATTGTTTAAAAGTAGTAGGTATTTTATGTACAAAGTTCCAGGGTTCCGACCCGGGCTGAAGCTATGAAAGCTGCCTTGGAGGAACCGGAACGCTCATGTTTCGCTCAGGGTCTAACGGGGGTGTTCTTTGTTTCAGAAGCCAGCACCAGCGACAACCGGCAGACAGATAGAACACCACACCTGCCGCCATGGTCCTCTTCGCCTGAAATTAGGTTAAGAATTGTCTGGATGAACGAAGAGGGATGAAAGCCAAGGATAAGTGCGGAGGGGTGTGATAGATCTGAGGAACGTATGTCGCGACGCCAGAAAGAGACTGCATGACAGAGAGAAAGAAGGTATAAAAGGCGCGTGAATGTCAAGTCGCTCTCTCTTTTACTACCATTGTTATTCAGACCGCATCTTACTGTACAAACGTTTGTCTAAACCGTTATTGTCACCGAATAAATACTTACGAGAACAAAGTCTTTACTTGGAGCTTCCTCATCCCGAAACAAGAGTATTACAATATGTAAACTAATTGTTATAAAAAAAATACTTTCATGCCGTTTCCTCGCGGGATAGGCAGAGAAAACAGAGGGCCGCACAATTATTTATGACGTCTTCAGTGGGCGAATAAATAAATACTCACGTCATATATCTCTCCCCTTTTATTTTGTATGACCAAACCGTCTAAGTTTGATCTAATGCCAAGGTCGCATTTACTATCTCTCCATCATAAATGGATTTGGCAATAAAGATAGAGAAACGCCATTGAAATGCGCCATTTTCTTCCAGTTTATTGATACTGTAAAACTGGATCATAAAATGAAAGGGAAAGAAATCTATCAAATTATTTCCTCGTAAATAACAGACCTTCTTCAGATTATAGATGCCGAGTACGGGAAACCCAAAATTTAGTATAGCTTGGGAAATTAACCGATGATCAGAGTTTGTAGATTATTTCATGAAGAAATATCGGCGGATTTATAATTAGGGTACCTACAGCAATTTTCAAGAACGCTTCCGCATTTATATTAAAGATTAATACGAAATAGTTAAATTAAATATTTATTACACATTTAAAAATTAAACCTATGAATCTTTGGTTTTTTAAAATATATCAAGGACTTTGATAGTTGCGTATTTATATAAATTATATTAGTATTTACATTAATAGAAATAATATACTTTTAATATTATTATAATTCAGCTGGATTGTATTTTTTATAAGAAGTAATAATTAAAAGATTGATACCTACGTTGATAATTAAAATTGACAATAAATTATGGTGTGTGTGTGTTTGCTTGCAGATTACGGTTTAATTATTGTACTTTGCAATAAGTTGTTTCAGACGGTTAAAATTGCTTTTAAGTGAAGATTGCTTGGTGAAGATTTACGATTTACAAAAATTATCTGACCTAACCTCAATCATCAAAACTTTATTACCATCGTCAAACTCCGCTTTTTTGATTTCACATCCAGAGCGGCATATTTAGGGATCCACTTAGTCTTTACATAAAAACAAAATATTTTTCATTTCAAAACAACATGAATTGTAAAATACAATTTTTCCTAATATTCAAGCGAAAATACAATTTGTAATTTCTTATCCATTTGATTCATTAAAGTATTTTACTCATTTTTAATCATAAACTTCCTTTAATTAGGACTATATAAGACTGTATTTTAAACAGCCTCTAATTGAATTTTAATTAATCAAATAATTAATTAATTTACATAATCTCCTGTATGTTTTGCGTAAACTTTACACACATAAAATCTCATACACGAATTAATTATATAAACGTTGCGTAACAATATTTTTAAATAATATTTTCAAATAGTCATTCATTATTATGCAATCCAGCATTGACTTAATATTGTAAATTAGGCAACTTGACCAACAACAAAGTATTACAGAAATAAAGGTTATTTAATTTAAGCAATTCATTAGTGTATTAAAAATGAAGCTATTGCGCCATATTTTGACACTGAAATGAGTAGGGAGATTAATAAATAAAATGTATATTAATTGCAGTTTCAATAATTTCTAAAATATTTTGTTAATTTTGACAATGAAGAAGATAAGATTTATTATTATTTATTGATGAGAAATGAACAATAATATGTGAATATAATAGATAGATAGGACAACGAAACGATACTGATATAGTTTGATCAGTTTGATCAGGATATGGTTAAGAAAATATGTGATGCGAGTGTTGAAGACAGCAGGAATAGAGGGCGTTCACGATAGACCTGGCACAATCAAACACTACAAATATTGGAGGATGATCCTGTCAAAAGCCTCAACAGCCGTAGAGTATGTATTAGAAGATGTATGAATGTAGAGCCATTGCTGAAAGTGGTGCGCCAAGATATATGAATATGATGGTTTGTTAGTTAGTTGCACATTACTTTTATTAGAAAGCAGAGCACATGGATGACCAAGTGATCAAATATAAATATATAAATAGGTAAATTATTTACAACTGTGTTAATTTTTATTACTTTTCTAAATCATGCTTAATTTTCTAAATATTATATAAAACCTTTTTTATCAATTCATACAATATCAAATATATATTAACATGTATTTCCTTTATTTGTATATATATATCATTAATTTTTTTTTTTGACAATGTGTATGGGTAGTTGTATTTTTTATTTTCCTATTAAATATTTGCACCTTACAAAGCGAAAATATGTGAAAATAAATACATGTAATATTTTAAATATCAATTACTCGACGGTACAGACACTCAAAATAGTTTGTTCAAAAGATTGTGTAACTCCACCTTGATATTCGATTGTTAAAACGGGCATATAAATAGACACATAATACAAATACTGGATATCATAATTTGCATTGTGCAACTCTCAGTGGCACTAATTCAACGACGGCTCCAAAGTTACCTCAGTTAGTTTGAACCACTAGAGCGCGAAGCATTGCGTACGAGCAAAATAAAAGTCGACAAAAATGCAACCAAAAAAATCGTATTTAATTTTGATGCTGTGTTTCATATCATGTTGTGTCATCGAAACAGTTAGTGGAAAATCGATAGAAGAAAACTGCAAGACCTTGGAGGTTGAAAATATTCTCGAAGGTTGTTCGTTGATTAAGGGATTATCGATCAAATCGAGGGGAGGAACACTTGTGAACGATTCCAATTGTGATGTTCTTCTTCCGAAGAGAATTTTCGAAGCCGAACCCGAAATAAGACTACCCTTAGCTGAAGATGTATGTTGTTTTATTTATTATTTGAACATGCAAATAATTTAGATTCGTATTATCTTATTTTGTGGTAGTAGTTAATACAGTTATTTATTTGTCTTATATAAAAACATTTTTTCCTATTCCAGGGAAAAATATACACTTTATTATTTTTGGATCCTGACGCGGAAACCAAAGAGCCTGGAAAATTATTTTTGCATGCATTGAAGTCGAATATTAAGGTGAGTTCTGTAAATTTCGATGTTTTTTTTATAAATTCAGAATTTATGTTGAAATTTTAATTCTTAATAAAATTAACAATAACACACCTTTTATTTATATTAATTTGTTGAAATGTTATACATTGCATCCTGAAGAAGGAACCATTGGCCCCGAAACATGTTGATATTTCAACAAATTAGTTGTTAATACATAGCGTATTCTTGCTAATTATGTTAATAATGTCGCCACAAAGTCATTTTCCAGTTATTCAATTTTTAATATCCATTGCGAAAAATACTGTGGTAAGATATGTAAATAAAATTTAAACAGCTAGTTTTATAACTCACAGTATAAGTTTTATATTAAAACTATCCAATTTCTTTTTCCGAAACCGGTTTGGCTTTAATATGAAACTCATAAGGCGAAGTAATAAGTTAATTGTGTAAATTACATATTTTCTTATTAATGAACTTACTTTAGATCCAAGTATTAAACATAGGTACTTCACTTAGAAAATAAAATTTTTGACTCAATCAGTTTAGACGTTATATTTGAAATATGTTCATTTTGTGATTCAGCGTTTTATTTAATATTGTAAAAAAATCCATATTTTTTTATTTTAAAGAATGTGAAAAATAAAGCAACACGCGAAATACTAGAAGATGATGAATAAATATATTTATATACTGATTGGTGATGATTGTTACATGTAGAAGAATTTATGCACTTGAGTATGTTAGTTTGTTAGATAGGAATGAACTGGCTAAGATGAGTATCATTGACTGCAGGGAATATTGTGAATGGCGCGTTGAATGCAGAAATTTCTAATAAAAACCTGTCGGCCAAGGCTGGACAGGTGGTATACATCGGAGTTCTGGTTCTAATACTTGTATTTGGTGAAGCCTGGAGCTGGCAAAAAGGACGTATGTATGTTGCATGCGTGGAATAAGGAAAACGCTCAGTCGGAAATATCCATTTAGTGACGTATCAATTTAATAACAAATCAATTTTGATAGAGTTAATAATGTAACTGTTAGGAATAATGTAAGGCTAATCTCAGCATAGCGAAGAGGTTTAATAAATCGCTCCCTCGGGTGTTTGGCAAAGCGGAATGAACAAATTATACATTTAATATCGAAAAAAAAAATTCTTGGACTCATGCCCTGCCTTTTAAAAAACAATGTGTTAACGAAAAAACAATAATAAATTATCAAAAATTGTAATTTTTAGAAATGTTTGAATGAAAAAATAATGCATAACTTGAATTTACCAGTCATATTCGAAAATCGAAATTTTGCCGTTCTAACTATTTCACATTATAACAAATGAATTGTTTTCATTCAGGAACTAATAATTTATAACGCAAAGTGAAAATAAAATTAATGCAGTAAAAATTTGATTTAGTTATGAAGTTAAAATCTAAAATATATATATATAAAGAGTTAAAGTTTGTTAGTTTGGATGAAGACTATAATATTATGCCGTTAAAATAAAAGGGCTTTTCATGGTAACCTATTTTACAACTAAAGTTGACAAGAAAATGGTCGAGCAATGCGTTTTTTATGAATGCTGCCTGCTAAGAAATATTTAAATACTTTCTTCTACAGAGAAGTTTTAAAATTCAAAAATATCTAAAAAAAATTCCGCGGCGTCATATATGTTAAGGTTAATACACAAATTGATAAAATATGACTAAAAGTTACTGAAAACCTACGCGTGCGAAGACGCGGGCACAGTTATTTGAGTGTAAAGAAAAAAAATATGTTCAAAGAAGGTGTTAGTAAGATAAAAGAAGGATTATCCACGTAATGAGATGACTGCGAAAAATCTAGAATAATGAAATATACACGTCTTATGGAAAGTAATATTAAAAGATTTAAAAATCCTCAAAGAAGGAGAATATGTACAGACTGTTGTCGCTGCTGCAGTACAAACATAGTTTGTACGTTACCTCCCACAATGCGGTACAGTACTAAGCACAGAATAATTATCAGGAGTGAGGAGTTTTAAATTTAAATTCCTACTTAATTAGATTTCGTCTGTCCGCTCTTCCCTGTGCCCAAATGGAACATTAACTGGTGTTCGTTATATTCTTCACTCACAATTTTTTGTATAAATCTCTAGAAACTACCAAGTTTAATATCACCAGGTAGGTTTTAAATATATTAAACGTAAAATATGCGACATGTATTTTATTTATATTTTTTTTCAAAATTGCGATATCACTTGAATACTGGAAATGAATAAAGCACTAAGTGCCAGAATGCTCAATTTAAGGTACAAGGTAAAAAGTAAATATATACTTTTTCGCTCTTAATGTGCTATTTTACATATTTTTTCATAAATATTTACAACACTACGCCGGTGCCTCACGTGAGTTAGCCATTTAAATACTAAAATCTACAAAATAATAATAAATGTCGGTCGTTTAGTGTCTCATTTATAAAAAAAAATGACGCGGCACTTAATACTGGTGCGATATACATTCCCATATACTAGAAAAATTATCACAGATAGGACGTCAGTGTAATATTAAATGTATTGACGAAGGCATATACCTCTAATACTAATCTGTATACTTAACTAAAGAAAATATTTTTGGCCATCAATACTTTTCTAATTTCGAGATTCACTCGAATATCGACATTTAACTGAATAAAAAACTCGTCAAATAGAAAAAAAACAATAAATTCCAACATTTTCCTTTATATGGGATTATGCAAGAAAAATATTTTATTTATTTATTGAATTTTGGAAAGATAACGTGCTTTAATTATTAAAAAAAGAAACATTGGATTAAAAAATAATAAATAATTTTTTTTTTTTTTTTTTTCTGAGTATTTATGTTCTTTTATTGTTTTAATTATACTGATCCTGGTGCGATATTGAAAGCCCTTAAGAAATGGTGCAAAAGAAATATAATCAAAGCAAACCAAATATCAATTTAGTAAATACCTGACATAGTGCCTAAGAGAATTAGACAGACAGTAATTTGAAACCATTAAAATCGTACATAAAACATTATCTAATAACTCACCACTTCTCAAGAAAAAATAACGAATTACCATACTATTACTTCTTTATATAATTGTAAGTTTAAATGTATTGAAGAGGGACGTGGCTGTGGAAAGCAAATGAAAATACTGGAAATCAATTACCGATTTATCATAAAACTCACGAAGTCTCTGGACACGCATTTAATGTAAACACTATTCTTTGATTTTCGTTATTTTTCAATTAATCACTCATTTATGAATACACTCATTATGAACACTTTCATAGCTTGCTAGAATATTATATACAATTATCGCACGTAAATAGGGCATTTCGTTCGATAGCTGTAGTTTTGCATTAGTAAAACTGCGGTCACTGGTGTTTTATCGCTTTTTATAAGAAACACATTGATTTTTCGAACCTTCTAGATTATTCTACATATTTCTAGTGTTTACGAGAATATTACTGTCACTTTCAGATGCTTGTACATAATTTCAGCTTGTTTTGTAGGGCATTGTTGAAATTTCCATAATGTTGTCGTCTTTAACGTATTGACGATTCCGCGTAATTTATCCAAATTAGACGACAAAGACCAACGAAATGAAATAAATTCATGTAGAGGAGATATTAAATTAGATTTTTGTTCCATGTGTTTCATTTCATCTTATTTGTTTGATAATACTCAACAGCACTTAAAGTAATAAAAGCTTTTTAGTACTTCAATTATTACTACGGTGATAAAGCTAGTAAAAAGCTGATTTTTAAAGATAAAACTACTCACATATAAAATCGTTTAATTATATTGGTAAAAAAGGTGTACGACTGTACTGAGAACAGAATGTACGGTCTCCAATGCAGTGTCCAACTTCAAGGCAATAAGACCAAGTTGATTTGTTCTTCTTTGGGAACATTCAGGCTTTGCTTAGCAGTCAATCTTGCGCCGGGTCGTTAGACAAGTGTGAATGTCAAGAGTTGGAAACCTAACCCGAACAGACGTAAAAAACTTGAATCTAGAGTCAACTTTCTCTTCTAAATGCCAGTCGCTCAGTCAGCGATAACCAAGTGTTAAATACCGTGTGACCATATTGGAACGATACGTCTAAAAACAATTCAGGTTCTAAATGTTGATTTGTGTCGTAAAAATAAATATTTTCTTAACCTTGATAGTGCATTTTATTTTTAAGCAATTTCAAATGTGTCAAATTATAATTAATATCTATTATATATATTTTTAAATTTAATTTTAAATATATTTACTTATTTTCATTTTATATTACTGAATAAACATCCTATAGAAGGGAGCCTCGCTCATGTTTATAAAACATGTTAAATTATTACAACTTCTCAGGTTTTCACGACCGTTCAGAATCTTCTATGTATAGTTTTCTGGGATATTCTGCCGCGTATATGTGACCTCTCTAGCCGACGTTTCGGATCCCATTACAGGGTCCATCATCGGGGCTGATGTTATGTGATGTGTCACATCAGCCCTGATGATGGACCCTGCAACGGGATCCGAAACGTCGGCCAGGGAGGTCCCATGTACGCGGCAGAATATCCCAGAAAACTATACACATAAAATTTAAGTTTGTTTAAAACAAAGTGTTATTCATTTTATTTAGAAAGTAGGTTTATAAAGTTAATTAGGTACCGACACAAAGAGCCGTTAATTAATTATTTGTTTTTCCATTTAAGCCGTGTTTTCCATATTTGAACGTTTTTGTTAATACTTCTATTGAAAAAAAATTCAATCATTTTTGAAATTCAAATATTATAATGCATAATTAAACTAATAAAACAGTTATATTTAGTCCATTTTGAAGATCATCATGAATCTGTATACAAAGTTAACGCTGATTCCATCAATATTAACGAACATCTTTTCATCATTCATTCGAACTACATGACCAAACCACCAACCTTTTCTTAGTTCTATTGACTATTCTAAGATGCTGTACGCTGAAATCAGTTTTACCTTTGCTCCTAATTTGTTGATTCTTTGATATATCATAAATGCATTTGCCTTACCTCTTATACTGACAACATCTTACAATCATTAAAAGCCCACTAGGGAGTTCAATAAAAAATAAATAAACGAATAAAAAATGACGAGGCACCTGGTAATTTATTTGAATGTTTTGTGTAATAGATCAGTCAGTGCACGTCCATTCTGATAAAGATAAAGTGTTATCGCAACCATTAAATAAGCAAAGGTAATTTATTTAAAGTTTGTTGGTTTCTTAAAATAAAAAACACTATTAAATTTATTATTAGCTTCACGTAGCGCTTGATAATAGACTAAGAAAACTTGAGAATGGAGAGCGAAAAAGTAAATAAATTGAATGCGATTGTTTCAAAATAATTATTAAAACTGATAAATATATTCTGTAGATAGTAGAATAAATGAACAATTGTACAGTTGTTTGGAGTTGATGGAAAAAAAAGAATTGTTGAGATGAGGGGATAAAAAGAAATTAGGCGAGTAATAAGACAGACATTATTATTTTTGATAAAATATGTTTCTTCAATATTCGTAATAACGTTGTTTATGTTTATAAAATACAAAAAGTAAAATAATGATTTCCATTTTAATTGGGAACTCATTCTTCGGTAATAGAAATTACGTTATTCAAGTTCCATTGGGAAAGTTATACATATTGTAACGAGACTGTAGAAACAGAAAGACTTGCACATAATCGAGGATTTTTCAGCACTCTGGGAATCATGAGAAATTACTACAAAGGTTTAGAACTCAGTCGATCATACCCGAACGTTTGCAAAATGACATTACCTATATAAAAGACATAACCGTTACACGGAACAGTTTATTGCAACAGTCCGGCGATTCCATAGAAACAATTGTAGCAAAAGCGGCGACTAGTATGAATCGTAAGCGACCAGAGAAAATAGAATACGAGAGTACCTACCGGGCGTTTGTTAGTAAATGAGTGCGATCACAGACGCGCGAATATTCTGGAAAACTTAATGAAGTATTCCACAGACATGTTGAAGTCTCTGAATAGTGATAAATCGCAAGTATGCGTCCAGTGACTTTGGTGACTAAATAAATCTTTAATTAATTTCAAGTGATTCATTTGTCTCCCACTCTCTAAGTAATGTATTAAATATAAAAAACCCAAAAAAATCTAACAAAACTTTGTTCACGAAAACGCAAATACGTTAGCAAAAGTAACTATGTAACAAAAGTAACCAATTTGTACCAGGCGCTTATCCCGTACGACTGCACGGCATGTGATGCGTTATAATCTCCGGTGCTGTATTGTGAGATCAATTTTTTTAGTTAATCAACAGTCAATATTTTTTATCGTTGAACCGCAAAATAATAAAGTTAAAAGGGAAACTCTCCAGTCCCCTTTTATTGAGATGAAGATACAAACATAAAAAAACGATATTCTTATTTTTCTTCGACTGCATTCAGCAAGCATTTACGACAGGTATTTTACGCCAATTTAAAATATTTAACGTTTTGTGTTCACCCAGTTTTTACACGTATTTCTTGCCTTTGCACACAATACAACTCAATCAGATAAAAGCCATTTAAGCTTAACGAGTTTTACTGACAAAATAATATTCAACATAATTATCGCATAATTATGTTGAATATTATTTTGAAAAAATATTGTATTATAATTAAAATTTTAATTGCGCCCCGGTTACCGGAAATTCTGATCAAAGGAACGGGCAAATAAATTGCGTTTGATTAAATGGAAATTTCATAATTTTAATATTAATTAATTTTATATATATATACCCATTCACAGTATCCATAATAAATGTAAGCCTAATTGAAGTCTCTGTAATTTTAATGTTTTTGATAATTTTGATGGAATAAATTTCAATTACGTTTGAGGCAAACGCATTTTATTATTGGATATGACGATTTTGAACCAATCAAACTCATGGAGGCATTTGTTGTCATGACGGTGAGACTTATTTAAGGAATCTAAAAAAAATAGTTTGGTAAATTTTGTATACAAAAAGCAGAAGAATTTAATTTTAGTTGTGTCCCATTTAGTATCAGACGTCGTAATTCTTGTTCAAGTTTTAGTCTGGCTTTTTTTAAATGCTTTTCCAAACAATGCAACAAAAATTCATTTTCAAATTATTTTTTTTTCGAAATAATATTACGACACCCTCTTTCCGAATGAATGCACTTTATATAATGAAAATATACTAATATATTATTGTTCAAACTTTAAAAAAAAACTGAGTTATGTTCTGTTTTACCTATCCAGCTGACTCTACAGTTCTCTTCAGATCCACTGTTTCTTCTCCAGGTCATTTTCATCCTAAAGGATAAATTCATTTTTCTTGGTTGTCTGTCATATTCATATTTAAGTCAACACATAACCGTAGTGTATAAAAAATGATGAACCTTTGATCGGTAGAAATGTATTTCTTCATACACAATATTTGTACTTATTTCGATCTCTTTTGAAGTAGTCCTCTTGGTAATACACTCACTTCTCGCAGCAGTCCTACCGGAATGGTGTTCAGCTGAGCTGTCGCGTTCCGCATGTCTTTTCTTGATTCACATCGGGTACCTCACAGCGACTTTTTTAATTTGGGGACTAGACAAAAATCACACCGAACCAACCAATAAAGTAAGGAGTCTGGCTCGCAAATCGGGGGAATGGGAAACCAATAAAGTTCGAATCAGGTGCGGAAATGGGCAGTGTGTTCAAGCCAAAATCTTGTGTCAAAATAGAATGTACCGATATATTGCTACCCCCACCTCCTTCATTTTATTGAACTACGATACAATGTTCTGCATGACGAAAGTCAATCACAGTTGTTTCGGCTTATTGAAGGCCTACTGGGACTAGGCTCACTATCCACTGATGTGCGGCCATCTTTAAAGTGATTTATTACCATTCCTTTATTAGTAAGATACTTACAACATCGCCCCCGACATCCTGTTGGATTTCACGAATGGTTTCCACCAAAAATTCAATGCGTTATTGTGGCTCAAGCCGTCTCACAATAATTAACAATCTGATAGACAATAACTACGCTTCTTGACTTAGAGGCTGGCTGCCAGTGTTTGACTCTTTTTTGTCGGTGGAAAAAAGTGGACGCGCGCACACCTTGGTATCTCTACCAAAAAAACCACTTCCCGTGCTTCTGTTTGGGTAGAAAAAATGTTTTGACACTGTTACAAGCACAATGTATGTGTTTCATGATCGCTAACCACCGATCGAAATAATGAAGTGCCATTGGTCGAAATTGACGCACGAGGTATTCTGCTCCAGTCTTTTGAATATCTGGCCAGGATTTTTAACTTACGAAATCTGAAACAGTTGACAATCGGGTTAAGACGTTCCGTTGTTTATTATAATATTGAAACCATCGTGTGGCATCTAAAGTGCGGTGTATCCGAGGTTCAACATTTTAAGCCTTACGGAAATAGATGTGTCGATCTGTTTCCGAATTTGACGAAGCCATGAAAGTTAAGATTTAGATTGGTCAAAGGAGAAGTTTACCTGTGTCTTTTTTTAAATAAGAGGCTTAGATACTATGAGTTTCACAATTAAATAATTCTGAATCTATGGAAAAAATAAAGAATATAAAAATAATCAAAATATCATTAATAATAAACTAAATCCGGTCTCATTCTAAATATATTTAAAATATTATCCGATATTTTATGTCGTCACCATATATTCTGTTTTTTAATATATACAGGTAGGTAAAAGTTTTGCATAAGAAGGGTAAGTTTTTTATGTATTTAATCACCTTTTAAAACAAAACGACAATTTTCATTGGGATTACCGATTAGATAATATTATATAATATATACCTACCTATATAATAATGGATATATAGGTAAAACTCATGTAGCTACGTAAATAAGTTTAATAATAAATTAGGTTATTTTTGATGTGTAACATCTTTCCTCTCGCTTTCCTGCAATCTGTGGCAGTGACTTCGTGAAAATGGATGGAAATGCTTAACAGGAAATAAGCCGCGCGCAATTTCATTTAACTAATTAGCGATGAAAAAAATCATTGTTGTTAAACAAATAAATATCCAGCAAGTGTCATCACAGCGAACACGCATAATTCCAACAGCCAACGCTTCTGATCTTGTATATATGCTGCGCGGCTGATGTCAAGCGTGTGGATATAGTAACTTTGGTATATTTTGGCTTAACAATAACTACTCTTTATGATTTATATTCTCAAATTTTATGTAACTTATGTGACTATTTTTAAATATTTATTCAAAGTTTTCATATAATATGTATGGAGACACAATAATGCCATCTATGAAAATAAATAAAAATATATGATTGACCAAACACATTTCAAAATAAAAATGTGTATGTAGATATACGATACTTACCTAGTGCGGCATAATTCAATAATAAATAAATGCATATACTTTTTCTTTACTAGTATTTACTAATTAATAAACATATAGGTATTAGCATTTTTAATTTCTGTTGCTGCTCAATTCATATTTTTAGTTGTGAGATGTCAAATGTTACACATCATATGTGACTATTGTAAGGCTCGCTCGCCTTTTTCACCTAGAAAATGATTTTTAAATATTGAAAAATAGCCTTCCTGAAAAGCCATGCATGTCCCAAATATTGCTAATCAGAGATAATTTCGATTCATTGTCATTCATCTATAAACAATTTTTTTATTTTCTGAGTTACTTTTTATTCAGTTATTTTATTTAGTTTAATTAGTTTATTTTATACGGCTTTTCAATAAAACGAAGATAAGGTAGGCCCAAAGTTAAGTAGGACTTGTAGAGTTGTAGATCGGTGGGTGATGCTGAAGAGTTATTCAATGACAGAGTAGTCGTAATATAATTATCCATAAAAGTTAATAAACAAAACTATATCTTAACCCAATTTAAAAATAAGTAGGTATATACAGATTGTAACACAGCTATACTACTTTACTTCATTGGTAGATTCCTGCCTAAATTGTGAGTCGAAATTGTTCAAGAAACAATGTACGAATAATAGTTAAATCCTTGCAAAAAATCTTTAAAATAAAATTTCTATAAGGTCTGCAATCATTTCATTCGACTTTTATTAAAACGAATAAATTTTTAATATTTGATATAAGTTAATTTAATGAAATTCTAATTTCTTACAAAAGGCTGGTCACATGAAAAAAAATGCAAACTTTGAGGTTACTTATCTCCATAAGTATTTTTAGGACCTTGTTTTGATTTTCGACTTATAATTTAAAATATAATCTACCTGTAAAACATTGTGAATTAGCACTATTATACACCCTACATATTTTTGATATTCATAATAATTAATAAATGTTGTAAATATTTAAATATTTTTAATAACCATTCTCATATAGACATGAAGCAATCTTACTTCAACTATATTAACTTGTGGAGAAGATGAGAAGAGAAACGGAGGAAGGATGAATGAAGAAAAGGAGAAAGTACCAGATCTTGATTAAAGAGATTTTTAAAAATTGTTCCAGGGATCAGATCTCAAAAAAGGGTGTCTTTGTTCTGGAACGTGGATTCAACGTAAGTATTTCAAATACACATGTCTCGTTAAAAATAAATACAACTCGAATGTATCACAAATGTACAGCTTTGAAACCCGCCTTTTTCTTTGACAGCCATAAACGTTACAGTGCAATGTATTGAATTTATTATTTATCGAATACAATACCGAAGCAGGTGGAGTTAGGTAATCGCGTACAAGGAAATAGTTCAATAACTGTCGATGACGTTGAATATAGTCAATAATATTGCATTTTCAAACTTATACAAGAATTTATCACTAATATTATTTGAATAGAAATATAAAAATTATTTAATAAAAAAAAATAGCTTGAAAGTACATAATATAATATATTTTTTTACTTTTCCTATTTAAAAATCCTCGTAACCGTTCGCGATAATTTAAACAGAGGGTATTAGAAACATAATCGTTACTATGCATGTTATGGTATGTTTATGTTAATTTATATAGCGACGTTTTTGCGTAAGAGACGCTTCAAGGGCGCTTTACAAGTGAGACATACCGAAAAAATGAGTTTTTAGGCTCTTCTTGAAGAGTTCCTGGTTCTCCACAGATCGCAACACTGGAGGCTGTTGATTCCACATAAATGGGCCCGCAAAGCTAAAAGCGTGTTCAGAAAACTGGGTGGCTCCAAGTCTCCTTGGTATCACCAGCCTGCAGAGTGCCTCCGATTTAGCTGACCGCAGTGTGAGCCGTCTTCCAGTGATATTGTCTGGGATACAGAGGTCGATCAAATATTGTGATGCTTTTCTTTGAAGACTTTTGTAAACCAACAAAAAGAGTTTGAAATTTATCCACTCCGGCAGGCGAAGGCAATGTAGCTGCTTCAGCATTGAAGATATCTGCAAGATCTTTGTTGCCTTAAATATAAGCCTCGCCGCAGCATTCATTACTGACTGAAGTCTGTCGAGCTGAGTCCTAGGCTGTCCTGCTTATATTGAGTTACAATAGTCTAGCCGTGAGATGACGTACGCATTAATCAGTGACTTTGCTGCGTCTAGGGAAGGCATTTTCTTACAGACTCGATCTGTCTTAAACCATAGAAACTAGCGCTGACAGCTTTGTTAATCTGATTTCTAAGGCTAAGATCTTTCTCTACGTTGATTCCCAGGAGCTATACCTGTGACGAGGGTTTAATTATGATGCCCGTCATCGGCAGACTAATTATGATGACAGAATACAAGAAAATGTGTTTGAACGAGATTATCTGACAAAGAGTTTCAATTTTATAGACGATGGCTGATTTTAAAAGAAGAGCTATTGAGTACACTTCCTCAGGGGCGCGGGTACAAATAACGAGTAGTCCTCGGTGACAAGTTGGGCAAGCGCCTGGGACGGCGCCTTGTAATATCGCGACCAACCCCGGATTCTGCTGCTGGGTCCCCAGACCAGGTCCTCCGTGGGTTGCTGTCCTTTCGTCGCTACTGCAGTAACTACAGATTCCTCTACCGGGTCCCCAGACTAGATCCTCTATTAGTTACGTTTTGTAAGCCAGCTAGCGAAGGCACAGGCTCGGACTTAAGATCAGTTAAGATCTCTACACGACGTCTGCATTTTTACTGTTTTCACAACAGTACAGAACATACCAAAGCATTTGTGTTCTGTAGTATTTAAACATTTTTAGTCATGTTCCATTAATATTTTACCAGCGAAAGTGGCGCCATCTCTTAGTATAACTAGGCTGAATCTTTTGGGTACTTAATATAATGACAACCACCTTTCGTGTGTGGGTTCGTTAACTATGGCTGGCGCCATCCCTGAGCAGACTTTGAAACTTGTTCCTTATCTGTCAATCAAAGGTAGATAGCCTTTTTAGCGCCATCTAAGGAATTATTTGGAGAATAAATTATGTTGGCGTAACACGATCTAAATTTTGTCTATTGGATAGTGTCGCATTTCTTCTAATCCCCTCAAATGTTTTTTCTATTGTGTAA
The DNA here is from genome assembly GCA_016648135.1 of Agrypnia vestita. NCBI lineage: Eukaryota > Metazoa > Arthropoda > Insecta > Trichoptera > Phryganeidae > Agrypnia > Agrypnia vestita. The sequence goes on along the minus strand of JADDOH010000953.1, from coordinate 214,424 downwards.
CATGTTTCATCAATTCTGATGTAATACTTTAGTTACAGTGTTGAAACAACCTTGCCGCTATTACGAAAGTATAGTAATATATAACACGCTATCGTAATGTAAAACGATGATTTTCTTCAAAATATTCAAAAATAAAATTACACGAACGTTATTATCATCGTTCTATTTCGCTGGGTACAAAATATATATTTAAAAAACCAATACATTATTATTTAATTAAATCTCAGTCCACTATCCCAACTACAGGTGTCTTCGGCGTGCTCTTTTCATATATATATTTACATTTCATATAAACATTCATATATATATTTAGTTTATCAATGAAGTGTGGTAATATAAGAATATATAAATAAATAAATAATTTTTATGTGTTCAATGGGTTAAGGTCATTGTCAAGAAAGTGTCAACATTATTAGGATGCTGACTTATTCATAAGAACTCCGAGATTCTCATACGAGGTTCAAAATTTAAGTCAGACAATGAAAGAGAATCAGTAGCTCTACTGAGAATCTTGTGTACCACTTCAAGATCGGATATTTTCCGTCAGGACTCCAGTTTGTTCATTTTAAAAAAACAAGACGATTCTTGTAGATTCTGAAGAATTCTGTGTTAAACAGCTCTCTAGGACAAAATACGTAGAATTTTTTTGCACTCTTTGCAACATGTATAACAAGGTGTCCAAATTAACTGATAAATATTCCAAAATACTTCGAACTAGTGATATATGGAGAAATGTTGTGTTTTTTTTTTGGCGCTCTATGGTCATTATGTGCTGATTAATGTCGGTGAAGCATCGAAACTTATTCGATTAAAAATTATTTTTGATTAATCCAAAATTATGAAGAGTACAAATAAGGATATCGGCAATAATATTGAGTTGTACAGGAAGAGGAGACAGAATCAAGGGATCGTAATAAAAAAACCTGTACAACTGGTATGGGCAACATACGGAAGCTTACAGTTTCCATCTGTGCGTGCTCCTAGTGCTTATATTCGGAGCTGAGACGGAAACCTTTATTGCCCAATAAAATAAAAGTTGCCCAATGAAAAATGGAAAGGTCTGTGCATGGAATATTTATGAAAGATGCCAAAAGTAAAAATTCGCCAGAAAACAAAAGTAACAAATGTTGCTCAAACAATTAGCACGCTTAAGTGGAAAAGGGCTGGACAAATCTGTTAAAAAGATGGTGGAAAACGAAATCATTGAATAATTGTCTTCCTCGAAATCTTTCTCCCAAGTAAAGTGCTATAACCCACTGGTGCGACACGTCGCGGACTGCATGCCGCGCGCGATTTATTAAAGCGCGACAATATACATACTACAAACGCGGCAAGAATAATGTCTCGTTCAGACACGCGGGAATCGTGCGATTTGTGTCATGTGTTCAGACAGCCGCGGTTAAGAAGCGATTTGTGTGCGCGCGCGAATAATAAACGTTAGTTTGACAGCTCCGGTGCCATTCTCCACCATTGAATATCAGAGATAAATTTGATCATTACTTTGTGAACGACGGCCGTGTTCCATGGCAACACACAATAATATCATTCTGTCAGTTCATTTTTGGTGAATAAATACCTACTTACCTAAAATACTCTTTTTTTCCAACGTGTCTTCACCATTTCCAAATATCTTCACCAACTCCTGCCAAGCTCGGTTATTGGCAATTTTATTTGAGTAATCCTCACATTGAAGATCCCACATTGCAGGTCTTTTCTCATTTTCATCAATAAAAAGTTCAGTGTCCAAGCGATCCATAACGAGCTCACGCGTGCTCCTTTTGTGACAGGAGCATGCGGGCGCCGCGCGATTCTATTTTCTAGCGGTTGAGCGGCGGGCACCTCGCGGTTATGTCAGAACGATTACATACATATCTAAGTAAGACCCGCGTGAATTCCACGCGATTCTGAAACTGCGCGGTTCCCGCTGTGTCTGAACAAGCCCTAAGTGCCATAACCCACTGGCGCGGCCTGTCACACGCGGCATGCCACGGTTTTTTCATTTGCATAAAAAACCGCCTACCGCGCGTTTTTTTCATTTACATACATTTTGTATTGAAAAATGCTGAGTAAAACCCACAACCGCGTGCGACACATTTACAATAAGTGACCAGTTTACTTTATAACACTATATTATATCGTGACTTTCGTAAGAAATTCGGCTCATGGGTTGTCATTGAAACCAACTATTGGAATCAAATTCGGTCGTAGAAATCGTATAAATTCCAGTTTGAATACATTCTTTTTTTTCTATATCATGACACATACATATTGGTCCTCGGTTTTTGTTGCCAATTGGCAACAGGATGAGTTTACTAGTTATTATTTTGTGTCAGATTCTTTTTTTTTCACCGATGCATTCTTCATAAATAGCTCTTATTTGAGCATTTTTAATTTTATAATTATATGACATTCTATTTCTGACTTGATAAATTGAATGAAATTTTATGTTATTTATCAAAGAGGTTGTTTCAATGAAAAAATATTTAGGAATTTTTTAATCGAATAATGATCTACAAATTCACCGAATTTGTGTCATAGTGGCCAAAACATTATCATATGAGTTTAGATAAGGATTTATCCGTTTGTTGTAATATAATTCTGATCCTCCCTATTATCATTTATAAAGGGAATTCTTATATTTTTGCCATGGACTTATCTCTTCTTTGTTGTGGTGATGAATAAATATTCATAAAATATGAAAATAACAAAATTGTTTATTTTTAAGAAGTGTAGTATCACAACATTATATTTTGGTATAAATTAATCAAAACGAAATTGTTTACGGTTTTGTAAGATTAATTTTATTTTTATTTTTTAGCCTATCTTGGACCCGCGCCCCCCAAGGGAACAGGCGATCACAGATACATATTTTTAATATTTGAACAAGAAAAGGAAAACAAAGAGTCTAAGGAAATAACTAGATTAAAATTTAATCTGTCAACATGGGTAAAAGACAGTCATCTCTGTGGACCAATCGGCGGAGTGCAGTTTCGTGCAAGATATGAAATATAAATATTAAGAAATTATTAGATGATATTATGATTTTAGAATAATAATTTTAAACGCAGTTTTATGTTTCTAATCATTTTACATTAATGATGTGTAAAAAATAGTACACAATGCAATATGGAAGTACACTAGACTGAGAAAGAAAAGAAAATAGGCTGGATAGGGCCCAGACAATGGTGAAAAATGTCACTGCTAAAAAACGCGAATAGTAATGGGCGATTTTTCAAAACGCACGGATAAATAATATTTTTCAATGGTATCCAAGATAAAATAAAATAAAATGGTCTGTATTGATAAACAAAATTGTATATAACATGAACGACAAGTGTCTCATGTTATATACAAATTTGTAGAAAATATTATATGAATAAATATTTTACAGAGTTTGACGGAATTCATTTTCATCGTCTGATTATGCTGTTGGTAGACAGACAGACTTTACGCCTGTGAAATGTGAACGTATTTATTTTAAAGTTGAGATAAATAAATACACAATAAATAAATTATACATTTTTGTTTTTCTCACCTTGCCTCATTTTATTATAAAAAATTGAGTATGTACCGTTTAAGCACTGTTGAATTAAAACATCAGACATCATACTTATGAGAAAATTAAACCCAAACCCGTGCTAATAACAAATTAGTACCGTTTTTTAATTTATTAAAATCAGTTTTGTCTTTCATTTTTTATTTGGAAAAAAATACAAAATAATTATTACAGAGTGTAAGTTAAATTTGTATAAACCACTATCACTGGTAGTGGTGGTGGTTTATATAAATCAATGCTCATAATACCCATAAAGTTAATGATTAAATATTAAAAATATTTATAATAATACAAAATAATTTACAAAGAAAATTAAAAAAAGAAATAATCTTATCAGAAGAAGAAGAAATTTACAGTGGAAGCATAATTATTTGTTCAGATATATTCATTCCTTAAGAACCTATAAATGAAATTACACGTCTATTTTAATCAAGGCGAATATTAATAAATAAATATGTATAAATATGTATTGAGGAGTTCTAAATACTGACAACCCCTACGCGTAAAAAGTGTATTATAATATGATTTTATATTCTTAAAATCTTTTTGTTTTAAAAAATGTTATATATTAATTGTGAATCCATCATAAAAATATAGTATAGTTTAGTGAGTAAATTATCATGAAAAATTCAATTACAGAAATCATTTATAAGTAAAGCATTTATTAAAATATAAAATTAATTCAACTGCAAAAATAATTTATTTTCTTCCAGTATTCGAACTTTGAAACTTTCGATTCGTAGAGATAAATTTATCTACACAAAGTTATAATCAAAATAAAACTGTGTTTTTTTACTTAGATATTGAAAAAAAAACTTAAAATAAATAACTTACTCACGTACCCAAAGACGTTCATTCCAAAAAGCTTAGAAATATGATTCCTAAGTTAATAAAATATGTTTATTTATAATAAGGCACAGAGGGCTACATTGTCAAAAATTCTGTTATGGAAATATTTTCTCTTAGTGTGGATGTAACCTTTGAAGAATAATTGCTGTCGACAGACATTTCTTGGAGCCAGTGATGACACGTGAGCATAGGCAAAAAGGCGGAATCAAAAAATTACATTAGAAATTTGTTTCTAATGTTTGAATCGAGTGAATTCTTTTAATTGTACAAACCAAACATCACCATGCAAAATCTATGTACGTATTCCATTTCATAGATTATAAAAAGATAATGTAATTTTTGTAAAGTGTGTTTAATCAAGAAATGAATAGCAGAAATAGCGGGAGCATATTTTATATGGTAGCCAAAAAAGTGTGCAATCAGGCGGCGAACGAGAAGGACCGATAAAGGAGTTTTTTCTTAAAAAACGATCCTGGGTAAGCGGTAGGTCTGCCCTCATTATACTATTCATGGAAGAACTATAGATGTCGCAAGGATAGTCCCATCAAACATAACAAAGTTTTTTTCTTTTTTCAAAAACTTTTTTTTTACTGATTTTTCTCCTTGGTATTAAAAAGAGGTAAGGGTTTTTGCTTGTAAACCAATAACAAAATTACAACTGAATGACAATATTTGTCAAGAAATCTAAAAAAATATCCTTTTTAGTGACAACCTGATGAATGTTATTTTCCATTATAAATTGTTAAGAATAAAATAAATGAATGATATACATTTTCTTTTCCAAATGATAAATTTACTTATTTTTAACTTGAGAAATGATATAAAACATTCCCCTGCTCCATAAAAAATACTCACAGCACAACCGCCAAAGTACATTGAAATGCAGAACAATTTGAAAATTAGAAAGCGCGAAACGAACCAGCCGCAAGAACCGAGAACGTAAAAGATATCTGCTGATTTCAGATTTCTGTTCTACGTCGGCAAAGAGACGGACATCATTCAGGGGAGCGACATAATCTATCAAGATTCGCAGATACAGAGATTAATAAAGTTAAAAACAGATTTTTATTAAATTACTTCATGAAAAGCTCCGTCGCATGAATCACTCTACTCCACTTGTAACGATATTGGCCTATTCAAATAGACATTGCTGAAAAATTATACGAAAATATCTATCTGCTAAAGTTTATAGTAAAGAGAAGCTTCACAAACCGTTAAATACTCTATAATTAAATATCTGCCGGATAAGTAGGTGCGGGCGAGCGTTATTATTTCTGCACGCGGGCGTGTAAAGCAGGCTTTATGTTATATGATTCTGATGAAGCGAGCCAATCAAAAACGTTTGTCCGCGGAACGAATTCGGCCAATAAGAGGCATTCTGAGAGTTAGGTTTTACCTTGACACGTCGGTTGGAGTCAAGAATGGCGAGGAATTTAGACTATATAAGCCATACAAATTCGAGGATCGTCCTTCTTTCTTCAGCATCAACGTTGGCCGGAGGCTCTTGTGGAGAGAGGACCGAAATACCATCAGAGAGTCACAGAGGCAGCAACACTCGAAGATACAGCTAAGCATTTTCAATATTATTTATTTCTATTGCCCTTTTCGTGTATTCAATTTAGAACTTTCTGGATCGTAACAAATATTGATACATGTTGTGGATTGTTTCGTTACGTATTTTGGGCCTAGGGATAATTATTACTATACGCGCTTCAGATTTTAATATACAAGAAATCGTGATATTGCGACTGTGATAATTCCAGCGGGTGAATTATTGCATAACGCTTATGAAATATATAATTCTGTCGCTGTTCATATGAAAAATCATTTAAATTTGATATTCACATATTACCAAAGATATAAAGGCTTTAAAATGGAATATTTTACTGACGAAGGGTGTTTCGTGTTTGTTTGTGGGATTTAAAATTCAGAATAATTATGTATATTCAATGTCGCGAGGTTCGGAATGTACGAGAGATTCTTCAGGGCGGATGTATCCTTATGCAAAAGAATGCTTTGTTATCTATACTGGCGATTGAATACACGGATTTCTATATGATTTGTGTTATCTTGGGGATAATTCGGAGTATTTATGGGGTTTTGATATCACGATTGTCAGTGTGATATAAATTCAAATCGTACGAGATTTCCTCCAAATAATATATTTTAAAAATGCATCTGGATTTTATATTTATTTTATTAAAACGTGAATGTGTGGTTTATTTGAACTCGTTACATGTTTGTATTGCGTCATTGGGCAATCGTTCTAAACACAATTTATTCCTATCAAGTTCTTATAAAACGTATTTCGAATTGTACATGTTGTATAGAAATAATTAATTTAGATGCAGCCGGTCTTCAGCTGGGGAACACATTTACATTTTCTATTACGGTTAATTATTTTTACTATCGGACTGTATTCAGAGGAGTTGTGCGTATTCGGTGTCGCGGTCGCTTGTCTGATCTTGTTTCAATTAGTACGAGAATTTAATGTGTTTTGATATCACGATTGTAAGCGTGATATAAATTCAAATCGTACGAGGAATTCCCTACAAATAATATATTTTAAAAATGCATCTGGATTTTATATTTATTTTATTAAAACATGAATGTGTGGTTTATTTGAACTCGTTACATGTTTGTATTGCGTGTCATTGGGCAATCGCTTAAACACGATTTGTTCCTATCATGTTCTTATAAAGACGTGTTTCGAATTATATATATTGTATCTATTTAGATTAAGCCGCATTTATTAATTCTAGAAAGGGTTTTCTGCTTCGAATGCAAGATATTATTTACAGGTCAGCCTGGCATATGAATAAAAATTGTTATACTACCGCCGTCTGTCGAACTCAAACAAGTTGACCTTCGGTCTTCCGTAGCCGTGATAGTTTTCATATGACATTGTTTTATTCATTCAATATTAGATATTTGAAATGTTTTCTAGAACATTTTCACTATTGTGGGCAGTTCGCGGTGTGTTCAGGGGTGGTTAACCTTCGGCCTTCCGTAATCGCGAAAGTTATTCATTTGACATTGTTTTATTCATTCAATATTAGATATTTGAAATGTTTTCTACAACATTTTCCATTATTGTGGGCAGTTCGCGGTTTGTTCAGGGGTAGTTAACCTTCGGTCTTCCGTGATCACGTTATTTACTTATATGACAGATTGTTTTGTTTTGTTCGTTTAATATAAGTAATATCATATTTTTATGAGTTACCGTAATTATCTATCTATATGATTTTATTATTGAGAGTGATGCAACGAATGCTACTTTCATGAGTACGAATATCAGGCCTACTATTCGGTGAATACGAATGCGAATATTTCCACCAAGGTGGGGGAACTTGAACATACTTGTAAATATAATAACCTTGATGCAACGAATACTACCTTCATGAATGCGAATGTCAGGCCTACTGTTCGGTGAATACGAATGCGAATATTTCCACCAAGGTGGGGGAGAACGCAAGCATACTTGTAATTGTATTGTTTATGTCTGCTTGTGATATCACTATACGGCGTAGATGAACTAGTTTGAAAGGGTTTATGTCCTGTATGTGCTCGGCGTAGAGGGAATAGTCTTCTTGTTCCTAGGACCTAATACAGTTTTACAGGTGCTGATATTGAAATATATATATTTACAAGGAAAACACTATTCTGGGAATCACTAATTGGATGACAGATATTGCAGCACACATACACACAAGGAGGACGTTATGTTAAATACATGACTGGAAAGTTGTTATTGGAAAACACAGGCGTCCAGTCGGCGGGACGCAAGCATATTTGTAATTATATTGGTTATGTCTGCATGTGATATCACTGTACGGCGTAGATGAACTAGTTTTAAGGGGTTTATGTCCTGTATGTGCTCGGCGTAGAGGGAATAGTTTTCTTGTTTCTAGGACCTAATACAGTTTTACAGGTGCTGATATTGAATATATATATATATACAAGGAAAACACTATTTTGGGAATCACTAACTGGATGACAGATATTGCAGCACACATACACACAAGGAGGACGTTATGTTAAATACATGACTGGAAAGTTGTTATTGGAATACACAGGCGCCACTAGAAGATATGGGCAGTTTGCAGAGAACTTCAACTTCTGTCAGTTAAGGACCTTTTACTATTACTATTCTTTCGCCTTTTTGCATAACCGTGGATGAACTAGATTGAAGGGGTTTATGTTCTGTATGTGCTCGGCGTAGAGGGAATAGTTTTCTTGTTTCTAGGATCTAATACAGTTTTACAGGCGCTGATATTGAAATGTATATACAAGGGAAGTGAAGGGCTACACAGGCGCTGGTAATTGCTCAATTTTGGAGAGGACCCGTTATATTACTTCGGATCAGGATGCCATCTCAGAAGCAGACCAACTACAGAAATAAGATAAGAACCTTTAATATTATTTATTCTTTATTTTCTTATGTGTATCAAATGGAATGTTCTTGCTATATAATTTGTCATTGTCACATGGTCACTATTCATTTCATTACGTGGGTTCAGAGTTCGACGGCAACGGACGCGGTAACTAGTTGGTACTTGTCGGGGCGTGACGTCGGAATTATTTCTTAATTATCTTTAGGATAGAAGCGAGGTCATTGTACGTGCATTCTGCATTTCAAACGTCTTACTAACATATATAAATACATATTATTGCGTTTTACAAATTGAATATGATCGCGGGAAATAGGCATTTCGTCCGGTTATGCAATGTTAACTTCCAACGTAGCATAATGAGATCTTATTACCGGTGCTAGACTCTCGAGGTTAGTCACGTGATTGTTGTATAAATGGAATAGTGAAGGGGATTGAAGAAGAGATACACTCGCGATACAGATAGTTGTATGTAACTGGGATCAAATGACGGGGTGCGTGTTCTCGGTCCAGGGGATGAACGGGACTGCGGGGACACTCTGGGTGGGTCTAAGTAGAATTGCGCAAAGCCTCCACACAGTTAAAATGTGTTCAGTCAAGCAAAGGTGAAGCATTTCGAATCGGACCAGAGCGTCGTGCCTCAAACACAGCCGGAGGGAAGAAGCCCCTACGTTCTTTCACTCCCTTGGCCCGACGAGCTCGAATTCCGGATATGAATGTTCATGAATGTCAGCTAAAAGACTCAGGTAGCCGTACCTCAATCGAAACCTTCGTTCGGGACCTCATCAACGTACGAGACAGGGCGTTCCGCATGGACGAGCAACTATGAGAAGCAAATGAAGGGGATTGAAGAAAGAGATACACTCGCGATACAGATAGTTGTATGTAACTGGGATCAAATGACGGGGTGCGTGTTCTCGATCCAGGGGATGAACGGGACTGCGGGGACACTCTGGGTGGGTCTAAGTAGAATTGCGCAAAGCCTCCACACAGTTAAAATGTGTTCAGTCAAGCAAAGGTGAAGCATTTCGAATCGGACCAGAGCGTCGTGCCTCAAACACAGCCGGAGGGAAGAAGCCCCTACGTTCTTTCACTCCCCTTGGCCCGACGAGCTCGAATTCCGGATATGAATGTTCATGAATGTCAGCTAAAAGACTCAGGTAGCCGTACCTCAATCAAAACCTTCGTTTGAGACCTCATCAACGTACGAGACAGGGCGTTCCGCATGGACGAGCAACTATGAGAAGCAGGAAGCAATTTAATAATCTATACACTGCGCGAGGACATTACTAACACCATCATACTCATCATTCACCACCTTTTCTAACTTGCTGTATACAGAGACCTTCGGGGTTCTCCCTTCCCGGCCAGCGAGAAACATATCAGGAACTTCACAATCAACTGTAATAATCATGCTGTTTTACCATCATTTAATATCTCTAGTCAATAAGACTACACCGTGGGATCAATCACATCAACTATATTTGGCGATGCTAACATGGCTCTGACTGACGCGCTCAAGGGAGAGTCTTTTCCAGTCACCCAGTTAGTTCATTCAGCCCTTTAATCAGCAGTAAACATCATAATAATCCGGCTCATGTAGCCGCAACGTGGGATCCTCATCATTATACACCAGTCAATTTGACTGCCCCGCGGGACAATATACAAACCTTAATATCAGACGCGGGATTTCTTCCTGATATGTTTGTCGCCGGGAAGCGAGGACTTCGGGGGATTCCAGCAGGAGCAATAGAGTCTCGGCTTGATCTTGGTCTGCAGCTTAGTGTGGGAGGTTATGTCTAAACAGGAGTTAACCACCGGATGCGGCGATGCTCTGGGGCCGCATCCCCCTCCCCCCTACAGGGGGGGGGGGCATCTAGAATCCACGTTTGAACAGAAGTGGTTAGACACTTCTTAAATTTCACTTACAAAATCGTATCTTCCATTCCCTTAGAATCTCGGGCTCCGATAATGTACCGCGTGTGGTTGCGCTAACACTGTTCTAAGCTGCTATTATGAGGTATTGATAATCAAGGCGGGCGGAATCTTTAGCGTATGCTGTTAACTTGGCAACGATTGTATTGTTTTATATTTCAGTATTTTAAACACGGTGGTATTATAGTTATGACTGTACTATGTAAGGAAGTTTTGCTACTAGCGTTTATTCCTCAGCTACGCCGCATATAGTTGGCTTTTAGGCCGACTCAGGACGTGGACGATATCGGCTGTCTCTCGTATAGGCGAAACTGTAGAATTCTGTAACGGTTTCTAGAAGGGCCAAAGTAATTTCGGAAATATGTTTTATGTCTCTGGCATTTCGTCTATAAGTGTTCGAAGATTGTACGTGAATTTCGAGTCGATAACGGTTAGGCGATCTATCATCTTTAGTAAATAAATCCGTTATGTTATTTACGAGTACGGATTAGTTACGTGCGTTTGTTATTTCCATAGTTAGGTAAGAATTCGTTCTATATTAGTCTAGTCGCGTTAATAAGAATACGAATTTCACCACGTATCAAAAGAATTTTGGATAGCTACGGACACAACGGAGGGGGAATTTTCCTAACCACTAGATAGATCACGACTGGCCAATTTTGAAAATATAAATTCTTAACAAAAAAAAATAATATTAGCTTTCATGTAAATATACTTCCGAAGTTCTAAGTTCGACTTAAGTTTTATCTAGTAGCTTAAAGCATAAAGTGTGTGCTTAAAAGTCACAAAAGTTGTAATAAAGCTCGATGCGGTAGCTTAAAGTCTCAAGCTTTGGGCTTTTCGTAAAACTTATATTATTAAACTTTATAGTTAGGTATTTAGCTTAGGTGTACAGGTAGGTACTTTACAGTATCTCACAGCTAATAGCGAAAACTTTACTGGTGAATTCCTGCCTTGATAAAAAATTTCAATAGTTATGGAAATGTGCAAAATGAAAGTAATGCAAGTGCAAGCTTTGATATTGCATATCTCCATAACTATTGATATTGATATAAGGTCAGTATTGTTTGAACATTTTCGACTTATTATCAAGGCAGAAATCCTCGTCCAAAGTTTTTGCTACTAGCTATGAGACACTGTACAAACACTTGAGTTTATATATTTTAACAGCCTATTTCGGAAACAATCAATTAATTTATATTTTTTTTAAGTCACATTTAATGAAAGAATTATAACAACTAATATGTCATTGAATTAATAATTTTATCTCTCACAATTTAATGGCATAATTAGAAGAAAGGAGAATCCTTCATTAGGGATATAAAAAATGAGTCTTATCCACCCTTAAGTATTTCCAATAATTTCCGATATCTAAAGACTTTTTTATGATACTCACTTTTATCATAACTACACTAGAATAATATTTTAAATTCCATTCTCACTTTCAGTGCACATTTCAGTCAACTTTTTCATTCCATTTCTGCCAGCTCCAGAATTCCTTCTATACATTTCTTCCACTCCATTTTACACTAACTTATGTTTGTGATAATTTTTACAGCACCATTTTTGCGTGAAAGACGCTTCAAGGGCGCTTCACAGATGTGACATCTTGAAGAAGTAAGTTTTTTTCTTGATTTTTCATGGATCGCAACACTGGAGGATTCTGATTCTACCTAGCTGGGCCCGCAATGCTGAAAGCTCACTCCGCAAACTTGGTGACTCCAGGTCTCCTTGGTATTACCAGCTTGCAGAGAGCCTCCGATTTAACTGATCACAGTGTGAGCCGCCTTCCAGTGATATTATCCGGGATACAGAGGTCCTTCTAATACTGTGGTGGATTTCTTTGAAGACTTCTGTGAGTTTGAAATTTACACGCTCCAGCAGGAGAACCCAATGTAGCTGCTTCACCATTGAAGATATCCGCGAGAACAAGTGTATGCGTCATAGTAATACATGTCCATAGATGTATGAATATTGGTCATATTGAGAATACACTACTTTTAAATACGAGAATTACGCATTTTTTAAATTTTATTTAATTAGAATTCAAACAGTTTATTTGATATTAAGAAATAAAACATATAATATAATAATAATATTAAGCCATTTTTGAATTCACTTGATTAATCTAGAATACTATGTATTGTATACAACAGAATAAGAAGACATATTTAACAATTCAATAAAGTATTCAATAAAAAGATGAACGAAGAAAGAGTTTGTAATAAATATATTAAAAAATATTTATACATGAAGAAAGTAAGGTAAATTTATTTCCAGAGGGAGAGGAAGGAAGGGAAAATAGATTTAGTAAAGGGAAAACGTAAGTTTGTAAGCAATAATATAATATTATACCTATACTTATACCATTTTTGTACTTGCATTGCGATGAAAAAAGTAATACAATATTGTAAATAATATATTATAAAATTCAAACATTTTCTTGTATAAATTTCAAAACAATAATCTGTACGGTAAAGTACCCACAACAAATTAATTTTTAAGTGCTTGCCAACAACCATAAGAATTATTTGAAATTTATCCATTAACGAGATTAAGGACATAAGGCTTAAGTTAAAGTCTTATGTTTTTAATATAAAGTGGAAAATCTGTTTATCTTAAATAGAAAAAAAGTCTCAAACGGCGCGTACAGTACAGTGTGGGTACAGTGCGTAATACGCGCATTGTTTCTTTGTGTAAAGTTTACGGATACGAGAGGGGCGTATCCGTAAACTTTACACAACGAAACAATGCGCACATTACACACTATACTCACACTAACTCAATTGCAAGCTTACGTGAAAAGGCCTATAGGTACGGTATGTTTAAATCAGTCCAATTTAACTCAAGTAGATTACTTTTTTGAGTGAACGAAGAAGTTAGTTTATATTTAAAGGAGTTTAATCTCAAAAGCGACTTTTATAAAAAATAATACAGGATGCTTTGAAATTTTTTTGCAAGAACGATTTGAATATTTAACGGTTTTGGTCAGAAAATTAACTTTTTTTTATAAAAATTCTGAAAAAATTTTTCTTTATGCTGCATAATGATCGTAATCTTGTCAAAATTCCTAGTAATTTAGGAGTTGTAAAGATTATAACGTAATATTTTAGTTGCACTTATTATGTATAATATTTTTTAGAATAACTCTTTATTTAAATACAAATAAATCGTATGGTTGTATTACAATATATAATGAATCCGAAATCAACAACGGGATTAATTTATTAGTTTAAATTGAAAATTTATTAGTTTAAATAGCCATTTTTGTGAAAATTTCACCTGGTTTTCGATTAATCAATTTCGCGGCAAAAAATATATAAAAATGAATATTTAAACTTTGACTCTTAATTTACAAGTCTAAATATCAGATGCTGTGTTCCAGAGGGATGATGTGTTAAAAAATTGACATTTTTATTTGAATTATCCTGTATATGGAATTTATTTCACATTTGTCTTCGCGACATATGTAGCTATGCGATTGAACTTTTGAAAAGAGATTTATTGTAGGTGACATTTCACACTGGTAAACTCAGAATTGGATTAACATGACGAAAATTTCAACATTTTGAACAGTATATTTTCTTTACGAAAAACAAATAACACGCGACAGTTCATCTGCTGGAAAGTACAGAATACTAGCTGGAAAGCTCGTCCTAATACCTACCGGGGGGAGACAATAATCAAACACTCGAATGATGCTGGAATTGACAAAAAATCTTTGTTCAATATTTACGTAAATCTCTTTGGGAATTATTATTACATGAAAAATAAATTATTTTAATAATGCAAGTATCCAATAAGCACTTACAACTTCTTTATTTTAATAGCAAATCTAATGAATTTCAAAATTAGAACACCTGCGCAGGGCATCTTCCCATGTCTTGCTACATTTTGGTTTTATCGCCATATTTTACGATCAAACTTTACGCAAAAGACAATTTTGTTAAGTTTTTGAATGATGATGGAAGATTTTTGACAGATTAATTAAAATGTCGAACGTCGCGCAATTTTTGGCCTTGATAGCCATGTGCTTTGCATTGTAATAATTATATTCACGATTTTTTTTTTCATTATTCTTATAGTTTTGGTGAATTTTTAGAGGTTTATTTTTATTTTATGTCAACGAACCACCCTGAAATTTTGGTAGAAACTTGGATATTCATCGTAGATACTTCATTTCTAAATAAGTACATGACCTTATTTTCTGCCCCGGAAAAACGTGGCGAAAACAGACCAGAGAAAGTTACTACTCAGTCACGGCGGAGGAGCTCCATGGAAATGGTCACGACTTATATTATAGCGGCTTATATTATGGGAGAGACTTGTTATTTCGAAACCATAGTAGGGAAAAATAACTTAAAGTGTGTGCATTGTATTACAAAGCTAATTAAAATAACTAAATCTCCCTTTTTAGGTAATTTTTTTTTCAATAAAATAATTATATCATTCACATTATTTCTCATTGACTTAGTTCATTACATTTATGAACCCTACGAAAATGAACACTTCACGATGTCTCGACTGTCACATCGGCTTTGGCTGAAACTGACAAATTGCGAGTTGTTTAACTCGTGTCTTTGTATGGCGCAATCTCTAGTGCTATCTTTTACGAACATTTCCCGCTCGGAAGTCACTTTTCATACAATATCTAACATATTTATCACACATACAGCGCACTATAGCGCGACTTCCAAACAAAACACATTTGCGATTTGCAGACCATACTACACAGATTGCGACCAGCGAAATGGGATCCAGCATAAACCCCCCATATCGACCCAATTATTTCATCATCCTTATTGCCATACTTTTAATGCTGTAGTGCTCCCCCAACAGCGACTGCGCTGCGCGGCGGGGAGTCCACTAAACCACGTCATTGTGTCTAAAGAGCAAAAGTTATTTTTTTTAAAATAGCAGTTAAGCAATCGGCTAGGCCCTGTGGGCGGCTGTACTGGATGCTGCGCGGCCGATAGTGGCCGCTGCTAGTCCCTACGGGTGGCCATAGTGGCACCACGTGATCGATAGTGGCCGCTACATTACCATTGACGTCTGCAGTCGGCTCTTGCTGATTGCTTGCTACTGGATCCACTCTGTCCGGGAATAGCGCCACAAAGTTAAGAAATTTCGGTAGATACACAAAGTTATTTGTGACTATCGCATTATCAAAAGTGGATTGCTTTAAAAAATGGAAAAATATGTGCGTTAATCAATTAAAAAGAGACTACATATAAGGTCGAAAAATGTATGTTAATTTACCAAGCTGCCGTGGCGAAATTGGATAACTCGCCATTCCTGGATAGGGTGAAGGTCCGTTGGTTCGAATCCCGGTAGCATCTAAAATATTTTTTGGTTAATTTGTTTTATCTGTATGTCTTTTTTAATTAATTAATAAAAAAAATGTTAATAATTCACAGAACTATGTTCTCAAATTGCAACTTGACAATAATAATGTGTTTTCTTTAATATACCTATTTCTTCATTCTGCATTCACTTTTTGCCTAATATTTAATCTCACACGCTACTCTTCAGCCATATCTAGAATTCTCTAAGTAGAATGACAGTGAGTACATTGAAGTGTGACTTTTACGTAAACATGTATTTGGTAAAAAAAGAATCAAAATAGATTTCGTAATATTCACAAATTTTATCATCATACTTAGATTTTAATATATCATAATATTCTGCTACATAACTATTCAATTTCACTTATTATTTGAAATTATATGTTTACAAAAATGCCAATGTACTTACTCACTGTGAGCGTTTTTTGAGTTTTTTTGGCATATTATAAATATTTGAGAGATTATATTTGAAAAGAATGAAGATATTAGAAATGAATGTAAAGTTGATCTTAGCATAATTAATAGAATTGAAAAATGGTCGCTCAGGTGGTTTCATCGATTTCGGTTTCACGTGGCATGTTGAGCGAACGAATGAGGAAAGAATGGTAAGAAAGATATATAACGCAAGTGTTGACGGTGCCAGAAAGAGAGGGCGACCGCGGAAGACGTGGGATGGTCAGATTAACCAGATAAAAAAAGTTTCTAACATATATCTACATGAGAGATTATAGGGAATATCTTTGGCTGTACCCAACCGAGATTCTACAAAGTATGCATGGCTATAATAGTTTAGAGACTAGAAGTAATCAGTATTTGATTACGCATTTTTATAAATTGTTGCGCGGTACAATCGATAATCCTGAAATTATGCGGAGCATTAGTTGGTATGTTTCTGAAAATTACCTTAGACAGCGTCAGCACAGATTGTTTCACATTCCAATATACAGGACCAACCTGCCAAGGGTTACGCCTGTTGGAAGAGGTATTGCTATGCTAAACAATATCACTCTGGACATTGATCTGTCTCATGTCTGGGGGTCTTCCGAAGCGGGATTCTTCTACACCTTTGATATGAACGATTTTATATATGTTTAATATTTGATTTTGTTGTTAATATGTTTCTAACTTATTTATAATATTTACGAATTAAATTTGTGTTTATTATGTAAATGTTAGATGTATAAAAAAATAAATACATTGAAAAAAGTACTGGAATATGATGCCCTTAGAAGCCTCAACAACTGTCGAGCTTGCATGCGAAGATATATGAATGTGGATGAGGCAAGAGTCGTATGTCAGGACAGAAGTCCTCTCTGCTTTCCCCCAGGAGGAAACAACGTGATGGTAAGCAGATATTTGACATTCTTGGCCGTGCGTATCATTTGTGCATTACCTTTCTTCCGTAATATAAAGTCTGCGACTTGAATTCACACTGGAACATAACATTTTCCGTAAAAATATGAATGCAGTTTCATTAAAACAATAAGGCGGAAAGCGAAAACGTCAAAATGTCATCAAGTGTTTACACATTTGTTTGTACATGTATTACCTGTTATCTGCCAAAAACCCCCTCACTCAAATGTCATAATATCCAAGCCTTCTATAGTGTACATGTAGAGAAAATATTTCAGGTTTGATCCTATAACGTAAGTCTGGCGGTCGCTGGCTCCTACTCTTCGCACGGTACCTTCTCACAGCGCATCACTATAATTTACCATGTGCGAAATCTTCTCATATGATATATTAATTTACCCCTCCCAGTATAGTAACGAAGCCTCCAAGCAAGCCGATTCGGCCAGGCTTTGTTGGTTATTTAGTATGCGAAGTAGGTTCTGTAATTTCTTAATTTATTTATTCAAAGGGTATATTCATTGGGTAGAGTATGAAAATGTTTAATTAATACTCGACAAATTTACCCCAAAGACTTTCAAAGATTTACCACGTGATCAAATATTTAATTTGCTCTGGAGGAAACACATTTCGTTTGCGAGTTTCTATGAATAGACGTATTTCTAATTCATTCCGAATGAAATGTTTTTAAATTTTATTGTTATTAAATCGTTTTTACATGTAACTAAAAAAATCGAAAAACACTAATAAATAAGTGTATTTTTGTTTTTAATTAATATACAGTTGATAATAAATAGATTATCTTAAGCCCTGTTAGATAGTTTTTTAATGTAATATTAAAGTGAAACCAAAATACATAATTGTCTGTGTAACAATGTCCTCCACTTAAGATACTAAATGGTGCAAATAATGATGTGCTATTTTTTTTGTAACCACGTCCGTCAGTAGCATTCGCAAACCTACCACAATTTCGAGATAATTTTATTTGCTGGGAAAGTTAAAATTTAATTAGCATTTTCTTAAATATTGAAGCGAATAAAGTAGAATTCATGTTAAGTAAAAAAAATGTTTGAATTTTTGAGTCAAGAAATTTTTTTTTATATATATTTTATAATACAAAATTCAATATTAAAATAGCTTTATGGAAGAGAATTATATAATTACTAGCTGTAACTCGTCAAAAATGACGGTACTTTAATATGCCGGTTTCTAAAAAATAAGTATTTACTTATTTATAGTCGACACATTTAGTAATAACGACTTTTATCAAAATATTAGAACCTTATTTTTTATATATTCCCTGCCGGCAGTTAATGGTAGGTACTATTGTAAACTAAACACGATACTGTCATTTGATGACAATTTAACTCGAAAGAAGGCATAATTAAATAATTAATATTTTAAATAAAATGGACATCAAAACAAAATCAAAAATATAAAGAAAATATATTCCGGTACCGGGAATTGAACCCGATCCTCCTGGGTGAGAGCTAGGTATCCAAGCCACTACACCATATCGGAAAATTCACTGGTCTCGGAAAAATGTTTATAAAGCCAGTGAACCTAAACGAAATATATTTTAGAAAATACTCGTTTATTTTGCCTTTTAATATTTGTATAGGTAAAAATGGTTCGCGTTTTCACTAAGTTCTATAAATACTTTTTTTTACGGATTACGCACATGAGATGATGGTAAAATTGCTATCATTCCCGCCTTCAGGATTGCTGGCCCGAGGTTCAAGCCCTGTCTCCGGCCGTATAAATTCGTTTTTTTAACCGTCAATTCGAACGAAATTACAGACGCTATTTGAAGTCACAGACAAACAGACTGACAGGCAACGAAATCATTATTATAATTGGGATAGAGAAATAACCCATTAATTCTGCTGCAATTCAAACACAAAATATCCTTCAATTTCAACGGATTAAAATAATGTATCCTGCTAATGTAGGTATAATAATTGAAATTAAATCTACATTTGGATTTACAGTGAATTTGAGAATCTGTAAATTTCACTTCTAGAGATTTTCAAATGACAATATTGAATTTTGAACGTAGGGGTTCAGTTATTATTTGGTGGAAAACCTTCCACCGTTTATCATTGTCATTTATCACACCTCGTGATTTATTTCCACACATTTCAATTTTATACACATTTTTTTAGTGAAAATTATTACCCAAAATGCGTATTATCACTATGAAGCTGTTGAAAGGTATTTTTTCTAAGACACGCTTTGAAACGGTAATATCATTTTGAAACGGATGAACCGACCGCTTCAGTGGATCATTCTCGGCCGAAAATGGCGTCATAAATTCTCTTACAAGGCATTCATTCCTACCCCAAAGCCTTGGCCGCCCTCCAAACAGGTAAAAAAGACCTTTCCAAGTTTTCGGACCTCTACCAAACAGGGTAATAACACTAGAAAGTGAGATTTGAAAGAGAATTCTTACCCTTGTTCTAGAAAATGTTTTTTTTCGCAACCTTGGCTGAATTGAGTGAAGGTAAACCTCTTTCCATTTAAGAAATACTATCGAATTAGTATGTGTTAAGTCCTGAGGAAGCATATTGTTTCAATGTGTTGGTGTTTACGAGTATAAACACCAACATAACGAAACAATTTGCCTCGTACGCACGGCTTATGTCTATGTCTTGTCTTTGGTGTACGACGCCTCGAGTGTGTCCGCATATATTCAGTTGGCGCATTGATATCGAAGAATATATCGCCGTCTGTTTCTATAACTTTCCTCTCTAGCAACGAATAAGTAAACAAGACGAAGACATAAAATTTGACAAAATACAAGAAAAACACCAACGCAACACTAGAATTGCTCAAAACTATCACATAACACACGCCAAAACAAAAACAGGACAATTCCGACTAATTTGCAACGGACTAAAACTGTACAATGACCTGCCACAACAGATGTGACAAAAATATTAAAACTCGGCCAGATATAAAAAAATTCCTTTGTATCTAAATTATATTATTATATTTTCTTATATTGAATCATGTAAAAATGTTACCCATAAACCTCTTACGTTTCCATTACTTTTTAAATAAAAAAATAAAAAAATATAACAAAAGTGCAATGTTTATCCGATATTGGGTTTAGACGTCTTAGTCCCGTCTTGAAAGAGCACGATCTAACGACGTATTACCTCATTTGAAGGTTTTAAACGAATATCCAACCTTAAGAAAACGAACGGATTAATTATCCAGCATACCTTGGAATTATTAATTAATTTTATAATTTAAGGATAACATATTATCACGGAATCGAGGCTGCAAGAGGCAAATGAAACACTTTAAATTCAGAAAAGTTTTTAATTTTATTACACAAAGTTAATGAACACGAATTTCATCGGAGCACTATTCTAAACTCATAGTAAATGTTTCTTGAATATTTCACATACTGATTAACTAAGCTCGTTCTAAAAACCTCGCTGCACTTCCGAATAACTTGTATCTCATATACCGATGCACGTTATTTAAATCACTCAGGTTCGCACTAGAAAACTTCTCGCTTATTAACGGTGGGTACTTTCTTGATTTACTATCGTTGGAATCACATACGCGCTAGCAACACACGCCGCACGATTTCACTTTCTATGGTGATAGCCCGCTATCAACTCTGACATACGAGTACGTCATGAGTGCGTAGTAGCCGATCGATCTCTTTTTATAGGTATTGTCGCTTTCTCGATGTTTCCAGATTTTACGAGAATATCCCAGAGGATTCTATCTTGTGAAAAACTTTCCAAGTAAATAGTGTTAACGTGATTTATTTGTAACTTATAACTTTAACTTTGAATTACAAGGACTACGGTGGTCTGCTACCTACCGTATCCTGAATTGAATATCCTGAATAGCAGGAGGGTTCTATTCAATACGGTACTGGGAATGTAACTGTGCTCATTGTGAAGCTAGGCACCTCCAAAAACAGGGCTGAGATAAAAAATACACCACTGAATTTGAATCTTTAGCAGAGTTGGTTGAAAAGGAAATTGTCGCCCAAATTAGTAACAGCAAACTCTGGTTTATACAATTCGGACTCTACCCTAAGAATCATAGAAGTAAAGTAACGTATAGCTAACAAGTACGAAAGGTACAAAGTAGTAATAATAGACACCCTCTTTGACATACTCGCTGTAATTTATTGTTTCAGGATTACAACTCTAAACGCATATAAACGTCCAAAGAAGGATGGAGAGTAGGGGAACGGCACGCACTACATATACCACTTTCCATTTAAGAAAGACAATCGAATTAGTGTGAGTAAGCCGCGCATATAAGGCACATTGTTTCGTTGTGTTGATGTTTGTACCAGTAAACACCAACACTACAACAACATACTAATTCTATTGTCTTTCAAACGAAAAGAGGTTTCCCTTCGTCGTTTTCCTCGTTCTTGGTCCCGCTTTTCGCGTATATTGGTAAGGCCTTTGATTAGTCAGGCTACGCCTTTTTAAGGCTCGTTCGCGCTATAGGTCCCAGATCAACACAAGTTCTTAAATTGTCTATCTCTATTTAAAGAAAATCACAATGTTTTATTCCTTTTTTTACTCCCTTTTTATTAACTCGTGGCGTCTGCTCGCTTGCTTGCCGGCTTGCCGTAAAAAAACTTTGGATCGATTTTTGACCCTTTTCCCGTGATCCAATCAAGCTGAAACTTCGCAAGTAGACTCGTGGCAACGATAAAGAAGATCTATTAAATTTTCGTTAAAAAATATTAATTATTATAGTATAATTTCGGATTTTTAGAAATTTTATTGGTTTTTTCAAATTGTAATCATTAGAAAAGTTGAATTACTAGCATAGCGGCCCGATAACATCGCGGAATATTTTCTAAATTTGAATTACTCCGTCGGTATACATAATAGGTACTTCACTACGAATGTCGAAAATTAGTTTTTAGAATTTAATCTTCAAAGCATGAAGTGTCTTATCAAAGCTCAAAACATCTGACATTTTAGAAATATGTTAAATTACTGTAAGTTTAGTGTTATGTTATATGTTTTAATTCGTCTTTAATTGTTGTTATATTTTACAAAGAAAGGGAGTATAATAAAAACTTTGTTTTTTATGGGTTACTTTTTTTCAAAATGTAGAGGACAAGAGACAAAAAAATTACAACAAACAATGATGTCAAGATATATCATAGATGTCTCATAGAGACGAAGCCATTTCTTATATGGGAAAGTAGGTATGGAGGTATTTTTTCTAGGGTGTTCATAGAGCTGACAACTGTTCACGGCTGGCTTAAGTGAACACTTTACACAATATAACGTTCACCAATTTCACGAAGTTGTATATAATATGTTTACCTTGCACACCTTGTTTCGTATGTGAGTTGTCTTTTTGCAACCGCCACCTGCAGTCGAAAACTTTGTCATTACCATAATCCAACAAAGATATCGCTATTGATAATGAAATATCAATATTCCGATATCTATATTCTGGATATATTTAAAAAAAATGTATTAACCTTTATTGCCCTCTTGCCAAAAGTCTATTTGTTTTTCGATGCTTCTGCGATAAAAACTATCCGGTCTTGACCCGAAATAGTCGAACGTGAGCAGTAGGAGGTGTCGAAAGTGCCCATTTTTGTCTACTTAAAATTCCATTTTGAAGGTCTATAATTAAATAATAAAATAAATGTAATGTAAAAGCAAACGCAATAGAGGAAGTTTTCTTTCTAATAAAGACTTTTACCATTTCGTTTCACTTTTGGGGCGCATTTTAAAATTAAAAAAATACATAGTACCTACATTGTAATTTTGACCAAAAACAAAGTATATAGGTACCTACCTATATACGATTAACATATTCCGCCATTTAATTTTTTAACGCAATATGAATTTTGATATCATTGTCTGGTGAGTCATTGTACAGCAATCTTTTTACTTGTACCAAAATTATCATTAAAATTTTGAGAGCCTGAATAACCTAAAACAATTTTAAATATATTAAAATTATAAATTTATAATATCTTTTGCTTAACAAAACAAGCAAATCTCCAGTACATTGTGAAAATATGTTAAGTACATAATAAAAATTAAAAGGTTATTTTAAAAAATCTAGTGAAAAAGACGCGTAAAATTAGCTTATTGGACTAGTCACACACGTTGTTTGTTTATTGAAAAAAAAAATACTTGTTTTGTTATTGGCACAGCCCTGAAAATCCCTGACGTGTAGATAGATGCCTACTATCTATAACACTACAAGAGTGGTCGATCTTCGAATCTACATTCACTCCGTTCACTGATCCGCGTCTATTGAAGCATGCACACTTACTTCTGCCCGGGGTACAGGGTGCCCACAAAGGAATAAGAGCTCACGATGAATAGGATCCCGACAATTCGATGACTGTTGTAAATCAATAATGAATACTTTTGAGCCATTGTCTCGAATATTGGGATTTCGGAAATTCGTTAACATGAAAATTTCTCAAAGCATACAATATGACAATGCTTTTGTAAAAATATCGCTGTGAATTCATTATAAGAAAAAAAGCAATAGCATTGTAAAATCTGTAGTGAATCATCAAAATACAAGATTTTTTATTTTACAATGTCGCCATCAGATGGTTTGAATAATAGTTAGGTATAAAATAATGATGAAGTATTAAAAGCTAAATAAGTTGGAGGACGGCCATGTTGAAGAATGTGGTCGAAGTAAAAATGGTGTGCCGGGTTAGAAGAGTGTGGCGTTCTATTCTCTCTGCCTACATGGTGAGGAAACAGCGCGATAGTTAGTTCAAATAAATGTTCATTCAAAATTCAAATTTCCCACATAATTGCATTAATTATCACATACTATGTAACTCTATTTTCTGCTTATATATTTTTATGTACTATTAATTTTACTTTAATTATGCATTAATTATCTCATATTATGCAACATATTTTCTTCTTTATATATTTATGTACTAAAATATATATATATATATATATATATAGATATATATATATATCTATATATATATATACGTTTAAATAGAAGTTTTCGCGAAGAGGTATATATATGCATTATGAAAAGGTTATTTTTCGGGAACTTCGCGGATTTTTAAAAATATCTTATTTTTGCGCTATATTTCGGTTATACTTGGATAACCATTTTCAAGCTGGTCTCTCTGACAGTTCAGAGATAAATATTCGATTTCTCTGACTTTGCCGTAGGGATGGTGGTAATAGTGGCGAAAGCGGGAGTTTCATTTATATATATATATATGAAACTCCCTCTCCAGACACAAGAGTTAGTTTTTTTTTTGGAGAAGTACAATGATAAAAAAAAATTATGTACCTAAATTTTATTTTTATGTATCAAATATGTAAATATATAATGATTTGTGTTTAATAAATAAAAAAATAAAATAAAAAAAACACTATTTAAAAAAAACATTAAGTTGAATTCCAATATCAAAAATCATCTTGATCCAAATTTTGATCTTTAATTTTTATCAAAACGTTTTAAATATTTAATCAAACGTTACGCTTTTTTGATGAGCGATGACTGAGCTGTAACAAATTATTTTCCTCTTCAGTGCGAAGATTACTATACTCTACAGCATATGTCTCCACTCTTCCATTTCCTATTTTCCAGCACACCGCTGTCTATTGATCAACACTTTATACATTCAAAGCCTTTTCCAACTCCTCGCTGCCAAGCAGATTGCTTTCTCCATTCAATACCTACTTCATACATTCACAGGTTCCACTTTATTTTCCGCCCTTCCTTTCAATATCATTCATTCAGTTACTAAATTAATATTTGTGTAATTAATTAAATGAGTCACCACAGACAGATACCTCAAATGGACTATACAAATATAAGAAATAATTTAATCAAGAACCAAAATGTCTGGCCAGCTCCATAAACACAACGAAATCACATCAATGAATATAAAATTCTGATATATAATAGGCATAAGTCAAGGGCAAAATAGGATATTTTATGATACCCTTCTAGGGACGTAAAATTAACTTCTGGACACGCGTAAATAAATAAATAAACAAATTTATTATCTTAAATTTGTTTATTTATTTATTTATTTACGGAATCTCAATTTTAGAATTGTGAGTGAATGACAAATACAGTTGGTAAACTAATGAGAGATCCACCACAAAAAATGAAATAGTTATGCAAAGAAGATATAACAAAAATGTCAATATTTTCACGTGTGGCTAGGGAGGAATGAATGAAATCACTGGAAATTAATTTGCGGTTTAATAATTAATGATTAATTAACTATTGAGTTAAAACGAATTAAACTTAACGCTTTTCTTTCAATTACACTATTTCGCGAAGTATATCAGTATAATACATAGTAGTTAATATGTTCTCAGGTTTTCACGGCCATTCGGAATCTTCTATGTATAGTTTTGTGGGATATTCTGCCATGTATATGTGACCTCTCTGGCCGACGTTTCGGATCCCATTGCAGGGTCCATCATCAGGGCTGATGTGATGAGTGGGTGTGATATATAGGTTAAGAGTATTGTCTTGCAATACAGTACCAAAGTCAAAAGAGGAAGAAGTGAGGGTGGGGGCTATGTGAAATAAGTTATTTTCATATGTTGACTAGAGTGCGCACATGTAGTGCGCATTTATGACACAGAAACGCGTGATATAGATTCATATACGATTTTTTAGAGTTGAGATGTTAATAATAAATATATCAGTATCGTTGAAGTGTTCATTGTATATGAACTAAATTTGTGCATTAGAAGTTTTATTTCTGGGAACACAGAAGAGCACACACCCTGATGGATCCTGGAGAGAAACCAGCCCTAGTTGGACAATCGGTATGTCCCCAAAGTAACTTGAAGAGAAGTATTTGATCAGCTCGTGCTCTTATAAAATAAATCTAACAGTTAAGAAATGCGCGGCCATTGGTGTCTGCAATACACTATCGGCTGTACTGGCCTCTGCGCAGCCGATAGTAACCGCTGCGCGGCTGTTAGTGTTCGCGATTGGATATCGCCAATTGCCTGCTGCTTTTCAAACGATTTCATATTTTTTAAGACTGGCCATGGAATTTTTGCGCACTGCATGCATCGTTTTTGGAGCAATTATAATAAAAATAAGACGCCGTGTAGTGCCGAGTTTTTATTATACTCCCTTTCTCATTGAATCAGGTTTCGTGCCTACTGCACGCGTCGAGGTCATTACTCATTTGTATTGATTACAATTTGAAAAAAACATTAAAAAAACATTAAAATATATATATATATATATATATTTATATATATATATATATATATAATATTTCTACATTAATGAATATATAAATGTATTTTAAAATATTCTACACACCTCAGTTCTTAAAAAATTCAAACAATCCATATTTAATCCCTTGCTTGGTTCTGGTCGGAGTCGCAACAGATCAAGGAGATGTTTTCTTTAATCACAATGATCTGCGATCTGGTGAGAAGTGATCGTTTCTTGAAGCACCTTATCACACAAAAGAATTAATTATTCGATCCTTCAAAGGATCTGAAGGGGATATTTCCTTAGTCACAGATATCACCAAATGACTTACAAAAAGGGTTATAAAATATAGAGATGCTTCTCTTCTTAGCCTTTATTGTATTGACATTAAAATATAGAACTTTCTGACTCCAGCTTCCAACAAATGTCGCCTCCGGGCTATTAAATTAATATTATTGAAATATCTTATATAAATAGTTTAGAGCATCACGTGTATATCGCCCTAACAATTTGGTTATTTTTTTTTGGGTAACCACGTATTGCGTATTGCGTTTTTGAAGCAATCATACTTGAAACAGTTTACCAAACAATACAGCAACTCAATGTCAATAATATAACAAAGATTGAGAACTTATTTTAGCTTGCTAATAGCGAAATACTAGACGAGGACATTAAGTAACTTAAAAAACTTGAAAACCATTAACACCAAATAAGAACTTTCCAGAATACCAAATCACTCCAGCCACAACAAAAATAGGATTATCGCGACTTATTTGCAACAAACGTAATACTCTTACCAAATTTTTTATTATAGGTTTATTTGAAAATAACCCAAATGTAGCGTTTCCAAGCAATTTTGCAAACAGGATATATTTTAATATTGTTGCTTCATATATGCATACTTGTTGTTTCTACTTATGAAATCCTCTAATTGGCTTCTGTTTAACCATTTTTTATTGTAGCTATTAATTTTTCTGAAAATGAATGAATGAATTAAAATCATCAATCGACTTACCTCAACTGACAATACAATCAAACATTGACAGATTTAAAAAATAAATGACAAACATACCAAGACATAGTAATGAACAAACGAAGCAATGGTTTTTTATGATTTATTTATCTTACGTCATTTTTTTAATGTCATATACCTACCTATATATTGTAGCTTCTTTAATTTACCCCAGAAGAAGGAGGCACTGTGGACAGTGTCCGCGCCTGGTTTTGTAATTCGAACATAATTACACGCTTTTATTTACTTTCACTTCTTGACTAACAATCACACAGAAATTTGGCAGATGCGTATTCCGGATGACAATAAATAAATCATTTAGTAATTTTACAAAATCATTACTTAAATCGCAGTGAAATTTTTAAAGAATTTATATTAGAATTGTTTATCCTTCTAATTCGTATATAAATAAAAAATACTCAGATGTTTATTAATTATTATAATAAGTTAGTAAACAAAAGTGTCGAGCGACTGGCGTTGATACATATGTAGCAGTAGAATAATCGGTCTTGCCGCATATAGAGTACTCAGAGTATCGTAGACTCCAAGGAATTGTAAAAAAATAACACGCTAAAGCTTTCAGATCGGATTTAGCCAGCCAGTCACCTCCACGTACAGAGTGTTGTATTTTTCGCAGTATCTCATGGGGTCAAAAGCGTCATTTTCTATTTTTTCTTTACTTGTTTCATAAATTTCACCTTATATATAAATAAACGCACTACCTTATAGCAATGAATGGACACCACCGCTTTTCCAGGGTCGTTTTATGAGCGAAAGCTGACATATCGATCCTATTAATACGTCGCCAGGTTGACAATTTTTTCTCTAAAAGGCCCTCTCCGTGTCACGTCGTGTAAAGGGCGACGCGACTCGGAGAGGCCTGCAAAAGTCCGCCTCACTTCATTCACACAGAATAAACATTTATTAGAGAAACGTACATAGTATTATCAAATATTAAAAGTTTAAGAAGACAAATATTTACAGTAACAATAGATGAAAATAGTTATTAGAGTAAAATGAAGAGCCAATTGAAAGAAAAAACAAGAAAATCAAAAGAAAAGACACGTAGTTAGGGCGGAAAAGGGGGACAATGAGGGGGTGAAGGTACACAGTCTCACTCCCTAAACGGGAAGGACAGATAACACAATATAAAGAAATTTGGAATTTGAGTCTAAGTGCCATGGGTCCACAGTCCACAGAGGTTTAACCACGGAGCAGACCCCAACGCAACTCCCACGCCCTGACGAACTCTCGGAAGAGTACGAGGCTCCTAGCATTCATGATGAAGTCACACTAACTCATAGCAGTTTATTTGTGCGAGTACTTTCATATAATAAACCTTTGGGGAAGGTTAGTAGGTCGTGGAACGAAAGAGTGATGAGCCAGTGAGTGGACAGGTAAGGAAGCAGAACTAGACTGACTGACTGACTCTCAACTGTCCGAGTGAGTCACAGCCCGTTGACCCTTTATTCGTTCCGCTTCCAGTCGGAAACCTTATCGCTGTCGATGGACTTGGAATTTCTGGTTCAAGACTGGTATTTACATATGTCAGCAAATCCAGACAATGGAAACACTTGGACAATGGATTGCTGACGCTATGCGGACATTACCCCGTAATAATAATAGGACAATGGAAATGAGGGTAATGCAATATCCTCCGGACTGTTAGTACTTATGTCAGAAAATCCAGACAATGGAAACTATAGAGAAATGGACTGCTGATGCTATACGGAAATTGCCCCCTCAAACATATTACATTTTCACATTAAATTATGCTTAACATATATATTAAATTTTCACAACAGTAAATTTTAAAGTATTTTTTCACTTTGTTTTAATTAGTTTCTTTTTTAATCTAATTAAGAAGTTTGTTTAGTTTAGCAGACTCGTTTTTTTCGTTCTGTCGCCGTACAAATTATTTTTTGTCTTATTACTAACATATATCATGATTTATTACATTTTTATAATCATCACTAGCTGTAATTTACATATCGGTTCCTATGAAATAAGTATTTATTTATTTTATTTTTAAAAAAAAATTCGGAAAAAAATGTTACTAAAATAAAGAAATTACGAACGTTACACGAAGTTACGGGGACAGACAGACAGACAAACAGGTGGATGGACGGATGAACGGACGGACAGATAGACATCGAAATTATTATAATTTGGATTCCAAAATTCATCTATTATTATTAAAAAATATCTTTATTTTCATTTGGCGAAATTTACAGAATTTAAATATTTAGTTAAGATTGTGTCTACTTCATGTCAATGAGCCATCGTTTTTTTTAAATTATTTTTTGAATTCTTAGCTGTACTTTTTCATTTTATCGAGGTAAGTCTTAAATTTCAATCTACACCTACGGCCGATAAGGCTCCATCAGTCCTGATGAAGGACCTGACATATCGTAGACGCATAACAGAATACCCTAAAAATCCCAACCAGGAGAAATGTAACTTATTATCACAAAGCACACTTTTACGGTAGATAAATTAGAAAAAATATTGAAAATAAAATTAAGAGTTATGTTGTATATCGACAAGTCATGTGAGATATAAAATCATTGCGTAAGTTTAAAGTGCGTTTACGTACAGTCACCAGATATCGATGCTAAACGAACGCTCTAGAGTCCAAGCGGAAGAAATGAAGTGCTTGAAAGGAGTGACAGAGATTAGGAAATGGGATCGAATAAGAAACTCGATGATTCAAGACGATCTAAACATTGAACCACTGCTAATCTTCATAGAAAAATCGCAACTGAGGTGGCTTGGGCACGTACTCAGAATGTCTGGATGACCGATTTCTTTGGACAGAGGCCGCACAATCATCGCAAGTCAGGGACAAATGTAACGAAGTGATTCATCAAACACCGAAGGGTTCCCGGATGCTAGAGGCGAGTCACCATCGCACGTGCATATTCCATATTAACCACAGATCACCAGAATATTTAAACATGAACTATCGTAAATTTCTTGGTACACGGTCGGGTCCGCGGCCGGTTGTTTAAAAAAAATACCACGAAATTACTGCGCTTGTAAATTATGAAACAATTATGAATAATTCAAACTAAACGGGTACCTACTCTTAAAAAGTATCCAAATACAATAATTTAGTTGTCTGTCCGTAACTTTCTGGAATGACAACTTTAGACAATTAGAGTGTGACACGCTCCCGTCGCGCGGTCACGCAAGTGTCGTTATTGTTAATTGTATTATTATTATTTCTCGTGATTTACCCGGATGTACTAGATAGTAATGTCTTATTAAATAAGTCGCACTTTAATACAAAAAAAGTTTTCCTTAAAGAGACTCGGATTGAAAGAAAATTTAAAAAAAGAATAATAAAAAAACAACGTCTATTGTAAAAAATACGTTTTGTTTACTTGGGGATTTAATTTTGCAAAATAAATACTTAAGCTGCATTTTAAATGTGTCTTAAATATACGCGAGGGGGCACACTTCCGCTGTGAACCGATCCCCTCGCCGAAAGAAGGGGTTTAGTTTGTCTCTGTACAATTTTGAACCCTGTGCACTGGTGAGCCTTTCCACCTTAAAGGGATGAGCCTCTTCACACCCTTAGAGCGGCCCTACAGCCTAAAGTGAGCCTCTATCTCGTCTTATATCCATAGTTAGTCACGGCCACCATTGCCATGTGGGAGAAAACTCGTCTTGCGTCCCCGCGGACTCTTGGCGCTGAACGTGTTAAATTCCACTTTTATTTCCACGGAGCGCAGAAACGCTCGTGATATCAAAAAACATCTGAAACGTTACAGAACTTCAGTACAAACAAATGCTTTCTCCGGAGGGGATTGCTTTGCCGCTACGTAACGCGAAAAGCTCCAACGTGACCGAAACAGATCCGGGCAACATAAAATATAAGGATTTAATAATTGAAAAGTAAGCAAAACTTTGGTGGGTAGACTTAATAAACAAATCGCAAACAATCCCTTGTACACTTTCCTCCCGAGGGAAAAAACCATTTCACAATTTTAACATCAGGTTTTACTGACGTCATATACTAAATGTATTTAATTTAAAATTATAATCTACACCCAAAATCTAGATATTTACACAGCTTATTTCGTTTGCAATTCCGGTGGCGACGATAAAAATGATCTAACAAATTTTTATTTAAACAAATTTAATAATTATAGTATAATTTTGGATTTTTCGAAATTTTAACGATTTATATATTGTTTAATTTTCGAGATCGATGCGTGGAGTAGGCGCGAAACCTGTTTCAATGAGAAAGGGAGTATAATAAAAACTTGGTTTTTATGGGCTGGTTTTTTTCACTGTTTTTTCAATTTTCAACTCGCAGCAACATCTCCGCCATCAGTTATAATTCTTTAAAATTTCCATTTTTCTAAAAAAAAATTGTTTGCTTCGTAGTTTGTTTTTGAAGTAATACTTCTTTAGGCGCGTTTAGGTGAAATTTCAGCTGTGTAACAAAATACGTGCGCATCTCACGTCGGAATATTTCACAGCATGTAGTTATTCGATCTGTTTTCAACTTTACTCCCACTATTTGGCGAACTCAGTATCTGCGAATGACGTCCATCTGTTCTCAGGTTTTCAAGGCCGTTCAGTATCTTCTGCTTTGTGTTTTCTGGGATAGTATGCCGTGTTTTTACAACCTGATAGAAGTTTCGAATTTCACTACTAGATCCATCATCAGGGCTTAAGTATTGCTGGCAATATCCAATATTGCAAGCCTGTACTTAACCACAAAATAAACACTGTAATCTCATCATCTGTTTGCTGACGTAGGACAGGTACTTAATTTTGCGGATACCTCTTTAGTTGTCAGTTTTTGCAGCTGGTTCTTTTCGCGCTTCCTCACGATCTGCATTTCGTTGTACTTTTTCGATTGTGCTTGTGAGAAGTAATGCGCTAATTATTTTATGTATACCAAAGAAGTACAACTTCTGACGCGCGTGTTTATAAATACATGCACCCGAATTTTTTCAATGACAAAATGAGCACTTTCAAACAATACGTGCTTAAACTTAATAATCAGTTCAGTGCTTATATGCAGACATGAGTATGTTCTGGCCTTGTAAGGAAATGTCGAGGTTTTATCTTTGAGCCGGTTTTACAAAATGAATTCTTTGTATCTCTATTCTTTGTATGCTAAGATAAGTATCTCAAGATTTATTAAGAAATTGAGGCCTTAGTGATTGAGCCGTGTACAGGGGGTGAACGAACAGCAATCACCAGTAGAGCGCAGAAGCTTAGGAAGGCCAGAGCTAAGATAAAGCGACAACGTTTTCAATGAGCTATCTTAGTAATTCAGAACAAAAGAGAAAGTGCGACTAATGGTAGAAAATAATTTTATCAAAGAAATGGACTATCCAACACATTGCACATTCGAAGAATTTAAAGTGTTCAAATTTAATATTAATAAATATATTCTGCGCAATGTAGGAAAAAATTCGTCCGTGTACTCATTTGTGCACGCGGTAGAAGTTATGCTTAAAAACTAAAATAAAGAAAAAATATATATTAATGACGCTCAAAGTATCGAGTTGTAAAAATCTACACTGGTCATTGTCGATTAATTTATCGAGTTTCTCAGCAAACAAAAACTTTCTTAAATGAATGATTCACGTCTTAGATAAGCCCTGCTCTTAATCTAAATATAATAATTTAGTTGTTTGTCCGTAACTTCCTGGAATTCATGGCAAAAACCCAAATTGGAGAAACAAAAAAAGACGACTGAAGAGAGACTCGAACCTCGAACACGCGGACCGCAGCGCGAAAACTGAGCCAAGTATAGTAAGAAAAATGGCCGCAATATGAGCAAAAGCATGATAAAGCATGACCATGCTTGGCTTAAGTTGCAAACATACTTGGAAACACTGAAATTGGTGTCCACTGAAAAGTCCTACTCCACCCACCGTATTCTCCAGACATTTGTCCTTAATTAATTTAATTACCACTTGTTTCGATCGACGACTTGTGGTCTATCTGAGCAATATTTCATTTTTTATGAAGATACCAAAAAGTGGGTCGATTCGTGGAAAGCCTCAAAAGGCAAGTCGTTTTTTCGACATGGTATCCGTAAGCTTCCAGAAAGCTGGGAAAAAGTAGTGGCTATCGATGGACAATACTTTGAATGATCAAGTTGTAACCACTTTTTTAAAATATAGCTGCAATTTTATAAGAAATTAATGATGCACGGTTCTATACAAATTTATATAAAAAAAATGTTTTACTGCTTTGAAAATTATCTGTTCTAAGTTCTTTAAAATAAAATAAAATAATTGAAAAGGCAATGACCCACCAGATACTGAAGAGCCGATAGTGATAATAAATAGTTTTTCAATTGATTCAGCACCATTGTAGCTTGACATTTAAAAAAAGTAACCCATAAAAACCAAGTTTTTACCACACTCCCTTTCTTTGTAAAATATAAGAATAATTAAAGACGAATTAAAACATATAACATAACACTAAACTTACAGAAATTTAATATATTTCTAAAATGTCAGCTGTTTTGAGGTGTCAAGATTTTGATAGATTCAATTATCATCAATATCGTACTTTATGAATTTCCAGCGTCAAATGATTTAGTCAGAATCAGATTTGAGTAATGTAGAATTCTTCAAAACTAAGCAGAAATTTAATAGAAATAAATTATTATTTGATTTTTTCCCAAAAAACCCAATTTTGCTGTCATCTGTGAACCAATTGTTTTGTAAATTTTCGAAATTCGTAGTGATGTACCTATTAAACCGACGGGCTAATCCAAATTTAGAAAATATTCCGCGACGTTATCGGGCCGCCGCGCCGTTGCTAATCAATCTTTTCTAATGATTCCAATTTTAAAAAACCAATAAAATTTCTAAAAATCCGAAATTATACAATAATTATTTATTTTTTTTAACAAAAAATTGACAGATCTTCTTGATCGTCGCCACGAGTCTGCTTGCCAAGTTTCAGCTCGATTGGATCACGGAAAAAGGGTCAAAAATCGATCCAAAGTTTTTGTTGACGGCAAGCAAGCAGACGCCACGAGTTAATATAAAGGGAGTAAAAAAACATTTATCTTATTATTTTTATGTATCCATCTACTTATATTATTTGATTAATTACACCTACATGAAAAGACATATAAAATACCCTGACGATGGAAAGGTTTTTCCGAAACATTTAGGCGTAATTAATTAAATAATATAAGTAGACACATACAAATAATACAATCAATATTTTTTTAAAGAGTTTTTGTTTTAATGTTGACTAAATATTTTTTTAAGACTTGATTTATTTCAGTTTTCTTCTTCTAGCAAGCGTGAAATAAGAAATAAGGGAAAACGAAACTAATATATACAAGAACCCAAATTTCGGGCAAAGTCGGGTAGTACAGCTAGTAAAATATATTATTCTCGTACGTTTCATAAGAATATTTCATAAGAACACACACTGAGAACATTTACGTATACACAAACATACTTGTATGCTAAAATAAGCTTGCTACAATCCAATTTACGTCGAAAAAATGAATAAAATACTGTCTCAACTGAATATTTTATCGTGTCTCACAATGTGATTCAAAACCTTGGGGCAGTGAGATAAATATCTGTCGACTACATCCGTATTTTTCTGTCTGTACTTTTAGAAATGGGATTATGGAATGAAAATATGCAAAAAGGAACAATTCTGTCTTCTTTACTAATTTCTCATTTTCTTGCTTACAACGAAAATTCTCTGCCTTGTAAGAACGGCGATATTATAAAGGCCAATATACAGAGAGTAACAAAGCTGGTTTACAACGCTTAAAGGTCTCTGCCCACTACACCGTATCATGCCATGACCGTAATAGGAACGTGTCTGGCACGGAAAGTAACACGTCACGGATTACTGTGCCCACTAGAACGTATCAATAGCGTACCATACCCGCGCAGTGACGTACCATCCCGTATCATGCGCGTGTTCTATCCGTACGGTTTCCATTCTCTCGGTTCACTTTAGGAAAGCCACATGCATTTGTGTGAGTAACAGTGCGTTTACAAAAACTCGTAACATTTTATTTTAGTTTTTAAACCTAAAATAGGCATAGGTGCAAAATTAATATGATTTCAAAATTGTTATTAAATAAAATGAAAACATTAACTATATGCTTTTTTAAATAAAATACTCTAAATTGGATTTTTTTAATATTTCAGTTTATTGAAAATTAAAACTAAGAAGTGAATCCATTATCTACTTTATCGCACATGTCATTGATGTCAATCACTAATCAAA
This sequence comes from Agrypnia vestita, assembly GCA_016648135.1. Classification (NCBI taxonomy): domain Eukaryota; kingdom Metazoa; phylum Arthropoda; class Insecta; order Trichoptera; family Phryganeidae; genus Agrypnia; species Agrypnia vestita. Next base: position 178,523 of record JADDOH010000953.1, on the reverse strand, counting down.
ATATATAATTCTCTACGTAACAATGTCTGTCACCAGAACGATACCAGAATGTATTTAACTGTAACTTTTTGCGGATATTTTATACGAACCGTATGTTTTTCCGAGAAATGATTCTCGATGTTTCGTTGAATTCTTATTAAACGTCATCAGGAGGACGACTTTTACTTTAGAGAGGACCTTAACTCTTTGATACCAGAATGCTCAACCAATAATGTGACATAATAACAGTCTCAAACTTTTCAATATAAATAATATTTTTTGCCTGACATGCTCCTATTACGGTCATGGTATGATACGGTGTAGTGGGTAGAGACTTTAACAGGTAGATTCCTACCTAAATTGGACGTAGTTATTCAGAGAGCATCCAACCAACAAAATACTAAAAAAGTAACCCATAAAAACCAAGTTTTTACGATATTCCTTTTCTCATTTTCGGGTTTCGTGTCTACCATATGCGTCGGAATCTCCATACAACTTACTGATTTGTATGAAAAAACCATTAAAAATTTGACAAATCCAAAATTATACTATAATTATTTATTTTTTTTTATGAAAATTTGATAGATCTTCTTGATCATCGCCACGAGTCTACTAGCAAAGTTTCAGCTCGACTGGATCACGGGAAAAGGGTTAAAAATCGATCCAAAGTTTTTTCGTCAAGCAAGCAGACGCCACGAGTTAAAAGAAAGGAAGTAAAAATGAGTTATATATGGGTTTGGACAGCTCAGTTCGATATATTTATGTGCTGAAAACACTCTAAGTGATATAGTTTTTTGTAAATCCAATATTTTTCTTACCACATCACAACCGTCCCCTTATATTAACTCTAAAACTTAAAAAAGTAACTATTTTCTGTGGCTTCAAAATTACAATACCTTGCCAAAAAAATATATCCATGGTCTGGACGCATTATGCAACTTTTTAATTCTAGTGTTACGACACGATAATAATTTTGTAGAAAACATCTAAGGGACTGAACGTTTCCTACGACTCAGATAATACTTTTTACTTCATGCTTTATCAAATTCATAGAACATAGAATCCACATGTAAAAAATTGAGGGACATCCGGTTGGAAGGAGAAGAGTCGGCAGATCTAGGCTACGGTGGTAGGACGAGGTCAGAAGGGATGCGAACCAAATAGTGCGGGTAATGGACTGGAGAATCACAGAAGAAGACAAAAGGAGTTGTAGGCGAGGACCGATGGAGGCCGAGGTTCGATATGAGCTGTAGAGCTATTAAAGAAGATGGTATAAAATATGTATTATACATTCATTCGCTTTAATAAAAGTCAATTTAAATAAATATAAAAATATTGGAATAAACTTTTAGAAAAATTCTGGTGCATATTTCTGCAAGGTTTTATCATTTTGTTTGACAATTGTGTGACATGTTATTTGTATTTGTTATTTGATGTTCCGACTAGTCGGTAAAGCCGACTAATCCGGCCATTTTCGTAGTCGGCGACTATTCGGCAAAGAGCACCGATTATCCGGCTTCTTACTTTGTATGTATTTCTCAATAAAATGTATATAAGTGGAATTACATTAAATAAAAACATTGATTGTTAATTGATATTTTTATTTATAATCAGTCTTACACGTTTCGAAATGTAAATCAACTTTTCCTTTGGTAATCGTGTAATCAGCCCGTAAATTACTTACGTGTAAAGAAAAAATATCTATGACATTTATTAAACAAAATTACATAATATATTCTTATCTTCAATAAATTTATAAATATTTCTTCTTATTTAAATAAAAGAGTAGGATTTTTTTTATTAAAGAACTAAGTAATATTAAACCAATATTACATGTACATGATGTATCTACTGAATAAAAAATTTATAAAAATTCTAAACATTAACTGCTTCATAAAAACAAAAACAATCAGTCTAACGTACTTATATGATTTTGACTTATATGATTATGAATTATTGTCCAATTGGTCAAAAAAATCCATACACGAAACTTTCTTTTTGACATGATTAATTTTTAATGGAGCTCTTTCACTTTAATGAACAATTACAGAATTTTCTTTATTTTTGTACACAAAAACACCGCTCTGACCCGTGCAAAAGCAAAAATCAAGAAAAAATGCGAAGTAAACAAAACACTTTCCGACAAGCTCGCAGGCGGCGATTGCGACTTGCGTACTAATCAGCTGTAAACGAAGCGTTACAGAAATTGCCGAAAACCCCCGAAACCATGAATGGCTTGGCCGACTAGTCACTTTATACTAGCCTTTATACAACCGACTAATCGGCTAGTTGGCTAGTCGGCCAAAGTCATAATCGGCACATCTCTAGTTATTTGTCTAAAATCGTGTGTTTTAGATTGTCTAAAATGTCACAAAATATTTTTACAATGCATTTTAATATCACACTAGGACTATCAATCAAGATCATTGACGACCTGTTGATAAGCAAAATGTTTAAATATACCAATACATATATATTGTACACGTATACGTTTCTGTGGAAACTTGTAAGATGGTCTCTATACTGTTCAATAATCATGTATAATCTCTTTATATGTACTGTTAGTTTCCCATAAATAAATAAATAAATAAATACCAAGGAAACCAAGAAGAATCCTCCTGGTACCAAGAAAAATCCTAAGACTAAGCTGGGAGAAACATCAGAAAAATGTGCATGAAAACAGAATGGGTCTAGAGTGATTGACTCGTGCAGAAGCAGCGCAAGATAGGGGAACATGGGAACACCTTGTCGAGTCCTTGGGCCCCCGACCCTACTAGGACAAGGGGATGAAGATTTAGATGTAGATATATATTGTATTTTATTACAGAAATTGCTTATTACAGAAACATTGGCCATGGTAGCGCATCGAAACGTAAAGAAGAAAAATGTATGTTTCTAGGGACCCCAGTTTATTTCACTTTTCCTTATAACGAAATCAGACATCCATCACCCTGTAGTCCGCAGTAATCCCCGGTTGAGACGACTCGACATTTCCCACTGAGGGAAACTAATTTTTTTTTCGCCCAGGCAATGGAAAATACTACACTAAGCCGGTACGATCGATTCGGCAGTATTTTTTTACTGACATCTGTTGTCTGTTGAAATACCAAAAAAAATGGGATAGTTTCGCCAGCGACGCGAATTTCTAGACATATTAATTCATGGCAGTCAAAGTTTGCATTTTTTTCTCAATATTTTTGGCTTATTTTTTGTAAAACGTTGGACTAGCATTACAGTAACTTATTTCGATTACAAAAAATTCATTTGTTTCAACACAAGTTAAATAAAATGATAAAAACCTTAAAAAATTTCCAATTGGAATTCAAAGGATTTTATTTTTTTATTTGATTTGTATTAAAGGAAAGGAATTTTACATATTCGATATAAGTTACTATAATGATAGTCCAACGTTTTACAAAAAATAAGTCAGAAATATTGAAAAAAAAATGCAAACTTTAATATCGCATATCTCCACAATTATTGATTTTAGGTCATAAGGGCTTGAACATTTTCGACTCATAATTAAGGCAGGAATATAGTCCTGTGAGGTTATCAATGTTTTCCAAATAACCCTATATATACGTGATACAAAATTCAAGAGAAGACATAAAAAACATAACATAACAGACGTAACACCGTAAAGAAATAATACTTAAAAATAGAAACGAAAAATTGATTCATATTGAGAACTGGTAAATATTAGAAACTTTCAAACGATGTATTGATATTATATAAAGCTCTGGGGGGAACCTTTTTGAGCATAACTCATTAGTATGGTCTCCCTATAACAATGTTGTTCAAATAACTATTGTCCTAGTCTAACTAACTATTGTTTTTAATCATAAACACAACTAAATATACTCGTATAAGGAAGATCGGTGGATTGGTACTCGCTCAAATAATCACTTAAAAAACTAACCCATAAAAACCAATTATACTCCCTTTCTTATTGAATCAAGTTTCGTGCCTACTGCATGCGTCGGGGTCATTACTTATTTGTATTGATTCTAACTAACTAACTAACTAACCATCACGCCGTTTCCCTGCAGGGGTAGGCAGAGAGGATTGAACGCCACACTCTTCTATCCTGGCACACCACTTTTGCTTCGGCCACATTCATACATCTTCTCATACAAGTTCTACGATTGTTGCGGCTTTTAATAGGGCCATCCTCAAATACTTGTAGTACCTGATCGTGCCAGGTCTTTCGCGGACGCCCTCTATTCCTGTTGCCTTCAACATTCGCCTCATATATTTTCTTAACCATCCTTTCCTCGTTCATACGTTCCACATGACCAAACCATCTCAGCACTCCTTTCTTTACCACACTACAGCCAGCATTGCATTCACTTCTAACTTTGTTCATTCCTCACTCTATCGACCAAAGATTTTCCACACAAGCGTCTTAGTGACCGCATTTCCACCGCATTCAGTCTACTTTCATTCCTCTTTTGCCAATTCCAGGCTTCACGTCCATACATAAGGGTTGGCACTAGAACGCCATTATGTACCGCTAGTCTTGCTTCTTTTGACAGATTCTTATTGGCCATAATTGCATTTAGTGCACCATTAACTTTGTTTCCCGCAGTTACTCTCCTTTCGATATCATTCTCAGCCTTGCCGTCTCTACTAAACATACTTCCAAAATACACAAACTCGTTCACTTGTTCTAAGCATTCGTTGTTTATAATTACATCACACTTAGTCACTCTTTCGTCTCTCTCGAATACCATCACTTTCGATTTGCTGACATTCATCAAAAGTTCACTCTGCATGCATACATCGGACATCCTGGATACCAAGCACTGCAGATCAGCTTCACTGTTAGCCACTAATACTGCATCGTCTGCGTATAGCAGACAGGATATGGTGAGTCCGTCCAATTTCGCTCCAACTTCTAGTTCCTTCAGTTCTTTCATACAATTATCCATATACAGGTTGAAAAGCCATGGTGACATTACGCATCCCTGTTTGACACCTTTTGTAATATCAAACCATGATGTGAATGTCCCATTAATTCTCACGCAAGCACTACTTCCTTCGTACAGGGATGCAATTGCCTGTATGAGTTTACTCTTCACCCCATATTCAGACAAAACCTTCCATAACTTTCGTCTTATCACTCTGTCATACGCTTTTTGGAGATCCACAAAGGCACAAAAAAGTTTTTGGTTCTTTGCCAAAAACTTTTCGGTCATCTGGCGCAGTGAGAAAATCTGGTCCATGCATCCTCTTCCACTCATGAAGGCTCCTTGTACATCCCACACTTTTTCTTTCGTTGTCAACCTCACTCTTTCTATCAAAATTCTCGCATACAGTTTGCCAACAGAGCTCAATAGGCTAATGGCCCGATAATTCGCGCAGTCCATTCGCGACCCTTTTCCTTTGTATAGAGGCATGATAACAGCTCTTCTCCAATCCTTAGGAGTGTAGCTGCCCTCTAAACATTGGTTGAAGAGTCTATGAAGCCACGTGAGTATTACTGGACCACCACCCTTAATGTACTCGGCAGCAACATTGTCATAACCCACAGCCTTGCCATTCTTCATGTGCTTCAATGCTCTTTTAATTTCTTCCACAGTTATTTCATTCACACTGTCGTCACTATTCATAAATCCGTTGGACGCCTCAAAGGAGTCCTCACTCACATTCCCATTACTCTCATACATTTCTTCAAAAAATTCCTTCCATCTATCTTTTATTTCATTCTCGTTTCTAAGCATCTTTCCATTCTTTGACATAATAGCATTCACACAACCTCTTTTCGTACCATTGTGTATTGATTCCAATTTGAAAAAACCATTAAAATTTCAAAAAATCGAAAATTATAATATAATTATTTTAAAAAATTAATCGAAAATTTGTTTGATCATTTTTATCGTCGCCACGAGTCTGCCTGCAAAGTTTCAGCACGATTGGATCATGGAAAAAGGGTTAAAAATCGATCCAAAATTTTTCCGGCAGACAACAAACCGCAGACGCTACGAGTCAAAAGAAAGGGAGTAAAAAAGTAACCCATAAAAACCAAGTTTTTACTATACTCCCTTTCTTTGTAAATTAAAACAATAATTAAAGACGAATTAAAACATATAACAGAACACTAAACTTACAGAAACTAAATATATTTCTAAAATGTCAGATGTTTTGAGATGCCAAGATTTTGATAGATTCAATTATCATCAATATCGTACCTTATGAATTTCCAGCGTCAAATGATTTAGTCAGAATCAGATTTGAGTAATGTAGAATTCTTCAAAACTAAGCAGAAATTTAATAGAAATAAATTATTATTTGATTTTTTCCCAAAAAACCCAATTTTGCTGTCATCTGTGAACCAATTGTTTTGTAAATTTTCGAAATTCGTACCTATTATACCGACGGAGTAATTCAAATTTAGAAATTATTCTGCCACGTTATCGGGCCGCCGGCACCGTAATGAAACTTTTCTAATGATTCCGATTTGAAAAAACTAATAAAATTTCTAAAAATCCGAAATTATACTATAATTATAAATTTTTTTTAACGAAAATTTGAAAGATCTTCTTGATCGTCGCCACGAGTCTGCTTGCCAAGTTTCAGCTCGATTGGATCACGGGAAAAAGGTCAAAAATCGATCCAAAGTTTTTGTTGATGGCGAGCAAGCAGACGCCATGAGTAAATAAAGGGAGTAAAAAATCGTTCGCTTCTGTAGTGTATTCCCGCCTTGGAATGCAGTGGTGGGTTACAGGTGGAGAAATAACCAACTGGTATTGCTACAGGATTTATTGACAATACGTTTTGCTGTAATTTTACAATGCGTTTGCGTATAAGTCACAAATCCCGGGAATGGAAAGAGCCCCCGGCTGCTTGGCTACTGCTTCTTCCTCTTCTTCCTCGAACCTCCAACAAATCTGACAAAACCTCCAACAAATTAATATTGGTGGCCACTCCCGCCGTGAGTATACCTTTCTTCCACTCAATTCTTAATACAGCGTAGGTAGGTCGGTCGGCAGCAAAATGTATTGTCAACAAGTCCTGTGGTGATACCAGATCGTTATTAATCCGCACGAAATCCACCACTGCATTCCCAGGCGGAAATATAGTACAACATTTCGAAAAATATTTTTTCTTCTGTATGAAGGCTTGAACTTTGTGGTGACGTTATTATTAAAATAAAACACAAATCATTTTGTTTTCACCACTTTACTAGATAAAACAATCTACATGTTTCGAGAACAGTGTTCTCTCCTTCAGGATTATTGGTGTACTAGAATTGAAAAAGTAAACCATGCAAAATGTGTTAAGGTGAAGGGATTGATGAGGGGGGGGGTCAGAGGTGTTAATTATTATAGGTCATCTGGAGAGGATGGAATGTTAAGCTTCTATATCTTATATTTGAGCAGGAGCCCTCATGAACCCCATCACGCACTTTCTGGGTGTTTCTAAACTCTTCTCGATAATGCTATATTGAACGGGATCATTATATTCCGTCAGTATTTTGAAATAAATCGCATGTAATTACAATTCATAAGAAAAAATCGTAATAAATATGTATTTCGTAATTTTCCCTTCTGAGTTTATATCAAATTATCCATATTTTAATATAACGCATTATTTCTATCACACAAATATTTAATTTCGCATTTTTCCAAAATTCTTTGATGTCAAAATTGGCGGTGGTACTACGTACTGTTGTGTTTTGTATAGTCAACATGTATCATACACCCCCACACAGTTTACAATATTCTTTTTCGCCACACCCCACCTTTTATAAAAGTCCATCTCCATCCCTTCTAGAAGCATATCCAAAGTACCTAGACAAGAATCTTTTTCCTACGCCTATTGGAGAGGCTTTCTTAAGGAGTTGAAGAATACACCCATTTGTTTGTCTCGTTTTCTATGGTATACGTAGCATACAATACTACAACTCCAGATGCTTGTGAGTATGTTCCTTTTTTTCCTTCTCTCGATTCATATTTCACAAGAAGAATTGATAAAACAATGTAATAAAATAGTTTTACTACCAAATAGTGGACATTGATGTTTTTGCTGCGATGTTTCAGTCTAAATTTGATATCAACTGTCACTCTATGTATGAAGCGGACTTTTTTCATATGACACATCCTTGGGGTTTGATTGGTTGAAGTATGTATTCAATATTTTATATGGAAATATGATTTCGGAAGGGACAGAGCTGTATCTATACAAATGTATAAAGAAGTAAAGTTTGTTAGTTTGGATGTAGGAAGTAATCTCCGAAACTGCTTATCCGATTTCAAAAATTCTTTCACCAATATTTAGAATCAACCTTTAGGGTAGACATAGGCTATATATTATCCCGTTAAAATAAAATGGCTTTTCGTGGTGACCTATTTTATAAAAATGGCCGAGAGATGCGTTTTTTACGAACGCTGCCTTAACGGTTAAAGATATTTATATACTTTTTAAAGAGAAATCGTAGAATTCAAAAAGTTCTATATGTTAAGGTTAATACACAAATTGATAAAATATGACTAAAAGTTACTAAAAAATCTAACTACGCGTAAGAAGCCGCGCGAGTTATTTCCTATGAAATCTCAAACATAGTAATTCTAAATTGGTAATCCTCTGTGACTGCATTAAAAAAACTAACCCATAATAACCAAGTTTTTACTCACTTTCTCATTTACTAGTGGAAACTGGTTTGGTGCTTAACCTACGCGTTGTGCTTCGGTCGGGCGACGCTACCAAAGTGAGTAATAAAAAATTTCCAAAAATCCAAAATTATACTATAATCAGGTTTAGTGTCTACCAGATGCGTCGCAGTATCTTCAAAAAAATTACTAAGTGGTATGAAAAAACCATTAAAAATTTCTATAAATCCAAAATTATACTATAATTATTAAAAAAATTTAACGAAAATTTGATAGATCTTCTTGATCATCGCTACGAGTCTGCTTGCAAAGTTTCAGCTCGATTGGATCACGGAAAAAGGGTTAAAAATCGATCCAAAGTTTTTTCGTCAGACAAGCAAGCAATCAGACGCCACGAGTTAAAAAAAAGGGAGTAAAAATTTTTTTATTTTATTTTGCTGCATTTGCTTTATATCCCTCATATAATTGATCTTTAGTTATCCGTTGTATCATCTAAATGGAGAGGTTTCGTTGTATTGTGGCGGTAATATAAATAAATTGTTACACGTGTTATGATCCCGCAGGGATTTGTTTCGCGCGACAGCGATAGGTGTTTACAAGTGTCGCGCAGTCGGCTGTGTCAGTCACTTAACCATAATTTGACACTGATGTCTTTAGCTGACACAAAGACCTGTCACTGGATGAAATCCCAGCTGGATCGCAAATCCCTCGTGACGTCATATTTATAACAAGAACCTTATTTATTCTTTAAATCATCTCATAAAAATCTAACAACGGATTTCTTATTCTTTTAATCTTACCTCTCCAGTGCTGTAAACTAAATTGACATTGCTTCTAATTAAGTGAACATCTCTGTAAATATACTAAATACAAAGTACATATAATAGGTATTCCTCTGTACTGTACCAAAAATAAACTATTTTTTAAATAGGTAAAATATGTAATATACTGTTTCTGGATTGACGTCTGTCTGAGCGCATGAAATGGACGGGAGATAGAAAGAGAAAATGTGATAAAAGGGGCGCGGGCACGCTGGTTTTTTACGAAAGCACCGACGTGGAGAGCTAATAGGAACTGATATTTGTATACCATGTTGCGATATATTATTGTAATTTATACGTAAAAAATAAATCAAGAAGAACATTATGAAGTTTAACTATGGATGCCAGATTTACTGACCATAATAATAATAATAATAATAATAATAATAATAATAGTTGTATCATTTATATAGCGCCGTTTTCGTGAGTACCTCACCTCAAGAGCGCTTCACACAAAACTGCTTACTGGCTAAAATCACTTATTTACTATTACGTATTCACTAGATAACATTGAAAAAATGTAATTAACATTTAAATCTATAATACTTGGGAGTGCCAGAAAGAATCAGGTATTTTCGTGGAGTCCATACTAGGAGTGGGAAACATTAGGTAGTATTGTGACGGTCTGATTCTACAGGTTTTTATATGATTGTCTAACCAAGTGCGTCTTTAATTGTTTTTTGAACTGTGGTAAGCTGTCTGTTTGTCTCAATTTATTAGGTAGGCATACCCTTCCAAAATAAAAGATGGACGTGACATTTATGTAGACAATAAAAAAAAATGTATACAGGGTTATTAATAAAACGTTAATAACCTCCCAGGATTATAATCCTGCCTGAGTCAAAAATGTTCAAACAGCCATGACATAATATGATTCGTTATAGAGTTATGCAATATCAAAATTTGCATTTTTTTTTCAATATTTCTGACATATTTTTTACAAAACGTTGAACTATCATTACAGTTACTTATATTGATTACAAAAAAATCATCAATCATTCGTTTCAATACAAGTTAAATAAAATGATAAAAACCCTGCTGAAATTTCAATTAGAAGGTTTTTATTATTATATTTGACTTGCATAAAAGGAGACAAATTTTTCATATTCGATCTAAGTTACTTTAATGATATTCCAACGTTTTACAAATAAAAGTCAGAAATATTGAAAAAAAATGCAAAATTTGATGTCGCATATCTCCATTAATATTGACGAAACGAAACATGGTGGCTAGATCATTTTCGGCTCATCATAAAGGCCGGAATATAGTCCTGCGAGGATTAATGTTTTCTTAATAACCCTTTATTATGTAAATTGGATAGTTTAACATAATAAAATTAAATAGATTTTTTGTCGTTTCGATTGTATATATAGGGACTGTCGATATAATATTATAAGAACTCCTATCAAAGTTGTAGGAGAATCCTGCTTCGGAAAACCCCTTCGGAGACATTGGAACAGGCCATTATCCAAAATGATACTATTCAGCATAGCGGTAGCTGTTCCAACAGGCATAACCATTGGCAGTGGAATGTAAAACAATCAAATGTTGACGCTATTTAGGTAATTATCTAGAATACGCAAACCAATGCTCAACGTAATTTCAGGATAATTGATCAGAGCGTGCAACAATCGATAATAAAACATAATCTAATACATACTCCTTCTAACAGAATGTTAGTTAACTTAATAAAAACCACTACCAGATTTAGAGTTTCCCGGTTTCGAGACGTACCCGTCTCTTCGTCAGAACCAACACTATACTACTATATTCACAACACTATATACCCCAACTTATTGTTAAACTTTCACCAATATTTTAACAATACTATGGTTGGCGTGTAAAGTGTTGTGAATGCAGTAGTGCAGTGTTGTACCTGTTGAAGAGACGGATACGTCTCGAAACCGGTAGACCCTAAATCTGGTAGTGGTTTTTACTAAGTTAACTAACATTCTATTATAATGTCAAACAACAAAGTTAATGCTTTAAATATAAATAATATTAATAATATCATATTCCTTCTAGTCTCTAAATTATTAATAGCTGGGCATATTGATCTCTCATGAGAGATACCTCAGAAATTTCTTTTGGACTTTCTCCACCATAGGACTGTATTTAAGGTGTGTACCTTCCAAATCATCGAGCCATTCTCGAGTCTACTTCGCACCAAGTAGTATGCGGATATTTTTGAGAACCCTGACAGTACACAGAACGGATTCTAACATTCTCAATGCATTTATGTACTCCATTTTCGCAAGGAACACGTAAGCGAATGATTAACATTTTGTTGTCAGACATTCTCATTAATTTTCTGATTTTCCGCAAAGAAAATGAAAACATTCAATTTCAATAACGAAAAACTCATTCGTGATTTTCCAAATGGAATGCGATTTTATTTTATTTTGTAAACAGACCAACGTCGGAGACGTGCAAAAAATGTTAAACAGATACGCAAATATTTCAGATTAATTCCACCCTCTCTTTCTTCGCCTTCTTTAATATTTAATGCAGATGAAATTACGTCTGAACTCATACCTAATTAAGAGCGACTTAAATTATATTTCACGTAAAAATTAAATTTGGTTTGGTAAGAGCTATTATTAAAAAAAAATTAATGTGTTCACAAAATATGTGTACAAAAGTCTGTGAATTAGAAATGTTTTTCTACAATATCTATGTAAATTTGTGATTTTTTAAATGCATGATTTATATTTCTTCTTCATATGTTTATAAGTTATTACTAATATTTATCTTAATCGATTGCAAATGGCCGTTTTTCTATAATTATAATAAAATTATCGCCATAAAAGCAGTTCACTAAAAATTTATATTTGTAAAAGCTTTACATGTTATGTACTGACTTATCATTTATATCTGTACAGAAATAGGTATATTATATAATATCTATCGCATATAAATCGCATCAGAAGACAAACATAATATATGTAGTAAAAAAGGCATATTAATTTAGAGATTTCCAACACCATGTACAATTTTATCAGTTAGTATAATTTAAGGTATTGCATATTTTATTACTGTAACGCACATTAAGTCAATTGAAATTGTCCATCCAGTCAAGATATTTGACCCATGAAAGAATTCTGGAATGCTGAATTTTAGCGTGGACCTTGATATTATCAAATAAAATAATTGGCAAGTATGTAACCACTTATTGTAATTTAAAGTCAACGGGTTTCGAGACATACCCATCTCTTCATCAGGATAAACACTACACTAACATATAGTTTCATCTTCAGGACAATTAATGTACTCGATATTATTGTTAGAGTTATGGTTGTTATTACGGTCGTTAAACATATTTAACTGTAATTTCGGATATTTTTTACACGCACCGTATGTATTACCAGGAAGCGAATCTCGACGTTTCGTTGGATACTTATCCAACGTCATCAGGAGGACGACCTTTACCCGCGGAGGTGGAGGTCGGACTGATTAGGTGCTGCTTTCTAGGCGTAAATTGTATTCACTTTGTTGTGGAGTGTTCTCTTCTTCTATAATAGAGGTCAGTGTGCAATATGTACTAGTTACGTCGGCGGATTTTACTGCGACTTCTCTCAAGGGTTAAATCAGTGTCGTTAGAACAGGGCGCCAAATACTTGATAGTTTGTAACTGTCACCTCTATTGAAATTGGGATGTTTGTATATTTCAATGGACTCCCTCACTAATCTGGGTATAAGGTAGATACGGTTTTGTTGATAAGATTTTTGCCTTGTCAAATCTGATGATGTGACAGAGATTCTCTTTGGATGCATGTTCGCAGATTGCCGATGTATTGGAGTTGTTGTTTTTAATTGCTCCAATGTGTTCCTTCAATCGTGTAGCGATATTGCGTTTAGTTTGTCCTATGTAGAAAGCTCTTGCTCTAAATAAAATGTCAATCCCTAGTTCATAGATCTGAGGTTTGCTAATCATTTTACGTGGCGTTAAAGATGATAAAATACTTTTTTATATAAATATCTTGGTAACGGTAAGTTTGACAGCAAAAGTGATATATTTTTATGATACGACTAACCGATGTACAGCTATACATACAGCGCTCTCTAGTATGAGATGTCTAGTATTCACTACTCAACGCTGTGTTGACAGCAATGAGCACTTTTTTCGTCTAATTTGACTGGACTATACGTGAAAGCTAGTCTACAACATAGCCGATCGGCTCAAGCCGGTAGGCAACAGTGCCACGTGCCGATAGGCATGTTCTGAGCGCGCTCACTGAACAATGTTTATTTATTTTCGCGAACTGCGGGAGCAATTTATGACGCATCCGCTCTGCACTTCGTACAGGGCCGCACCGAGCATTTCTGGCGCCCTGAGCTACTGAGAATTATCGCTACGTTGCTACCGGGATATCCGGTATCAAGGTGCTTTTTCTTCTCTCGCTTCGTATACCAACTTCCATTGAAGACTAGCAACCTACACCTAGATGAATAACCTCACAGGGCTATATTCCTGCTTTAATAATAAGTCGAAAATGTTCGAGCGAACATGACCTAATATCAATAGTTACCGAGATATGCAACATCTATGTTAGCATTTTTTTCCAATATTTCTGACTTATTTTTAGTTAAAGGTTGGACTTTAATTACAGTAACTTATATCGAATATGAAAAATTCATTCCCTTTAATACAAACCAAATAAAAAATAAAAATCTTTCAAATCCAATATCAAAAACATTCCAATTGGAATTTCTGCAGGGTTTTTATAATTTTATTTAACTTGTTAAATAACTGAATTTCTGAAACGAATGAATTTCTCGTAATCTTATAAGTAATTACTGTAATGATAGATCAACGTTTTATAAAAAAATAGTGATAAATATTGAAAAAAATGCAATGTTTGATACAAAATAATTAACTATCGTAGGTGCGTGTAATACAACCTATCATAAATAATATTCGCAATATTCGGTTTGGCCATAGACCACCAAAATATACAGATATGAACTAACGTAAATTTATTGGTGTACAACCTAGTACCATGGCTGGTTCTAATATATTCGACATCTTTAAAAAATTACTATGAGCTTGTCAATTTTGAAACAATTATGAAAAGGTCATAGTAAATACTCTTATAAATATAAATTCTTAGTTTATAAGTCGCCCTTCATAACAAGAAGACGTTTTTATTTAAGAGAGTCGGTTTGGAATGAAATTTTTAAAAATTAAAAAGCAACGTGTATTGTAAAAATTACGTTTTGTTTGATTATTCACGAATAAATACTTTTAACTACAGCATTAATTTGTGTTAAGGACACGTGAGCGGGGACATTCTTCCGCTGTGACCCAACCCTCTTTCCAAGTTTAGTTCATCAATTTTTATACTCGGTGGGTTTTGCCAAGGACCGTTGTATGTCACGTGATAAACTTCGTTTATCTTGGAAAACTCTCTTTGCGTTTGCAAGCTGATTTAATATATCTTATAACTTGTTAATTTATAAAACAACTGATGTGGATCCCGGTGCATCGACCTGAAGTTGCACAGCTGACGATCGCGCTGGCTACTAAGGTCGAGGGATAAAGCACACACTGTAATTCGAAAATAAATAAACACTTTAAAACCGACCGCGGTTTTCTGTTCATATCAGCTGTTTTTCATCCTGTAATACATTGTACAAAAGTAGGATCCGAGACCCGGTACCTCACAAACTTATTTTCTACGAGTGAACAACGAATTTCCATAAAACATAGTGTGATATATGAAATACACAAATTTCTTTCTTAATCATTATTCGTGGTACCAAAAGAATTTTTACTTTTATCTTTTCTTTATAAGATAAGTTTGGTTGATTAATGATAAAATTGATCACACCTGTGAATGAAAAATGACAACTTCGCCCTAGGACTTTCAAAAGTTTGGTTTAAATAATGAAAAAAGTTTTAATAAATAGAAACAAAATATAAATGGAAGCAACATCGCGCGCCGTTTTGACGCCCCGAGCTGTCCCCCGTTCAGCCCGTTGCCTGAGCCATCACTGGCTTCGCATTGTATGAATGTTTAAATATTCCCACGAAGAAAAGAATTTCCTCTGGTGAAAAGAAAAATAAACTTTCCAGAATATTTTCCGTAACACTGAATTTATAAACCGGGATAGAATGTCATATTTACGCAACAGGCAAACATAACATCATGACTACATTGCACCATACTTTATTACAAGACAAATAATTGACTGTAAAAAAGTAATAAAAACATGTGTCAAGCAATAATGATATCAAACAGCATCAGAGCCCTTAAATCTTGATAAACCGTAGTGGGTGGATATTTAACGTAATGTTTCTCATTCATAAATAAATTAATGTGGTGACGTTTACTTTCCGGAAATCCATTTTAACAATTATGAATAAAACACTATTTTTTTCCTTTCCCTATTTATATATAATGATTAGAATTTTTTCGATGCTAACGCATCATCTACAGTGATGTTACAAATACTAAACTTAAGACTAAAGGAAGTCGTGAGGAGTAGGGTGGAGAAAAACGAAAAAAAAAATAATAAAAAAAGTGTTTCTAAAATAAGTTAAGGACGTTACAGGAAGTTACATACAGATAGACATGTACAAAAAACTACAGCACTTAAGCTTGGACGTTTTCAGCACATAAAAATATGGAATTGAGCTGTCCAAACACGTATATAACTCAATTTTAGCTATTTGTGGGTTGGACGTGGGTTGGAATTTATCTGTAACGCATTGTGGACTAGCTCTCTTATATCCTGTATAATACATACACGCTGAAGAAGCCGGATGTTAAAGGTAGACCCATTCATATACAACTATACACTGATAACCTTGCACTACAAATCATCTTTAATCAATATATATATATATATATATATTAAAAGAAACCCGTGTTTCCCTATCCGCCAAGTTTTCTCCACAACCAGCCACAACCACCCACCGGTGGTTATGGTGGTGGATAGCCCTTGGTGTCACATCGAGAATATGCGAGTTTGGTGGAGGTGGCTAAGCGTGGGTGGGAGTGGGTGACGAAAATGTGCTTTCTAACACATTGTTTCGTTATGGGAAGGCCTCAAATGCTTCAGATTGTTTCAAAATAGGCACGTCGACCGTGTCGGTGAGTCTAGAAGATTCCGGAAAAGCCTTCTCTAGAAAGTTCTGGAATGAGAAGGTTTTAGAAAATTCCCGAAAGTTCTATAAGGTTCTAAACTGAGTGGCGGAATGTGTCGGTGTGTCTAGAAGGTTCCTGCACATTCAGTAAATTTCTTGAAAGTTCTGGAAGGAGAATGTTCTAGAAGGTTCGAGATAGTTCTATGACGATCCAAAAAGTGTACTAAAAATATACGCGTGCGGAGCCGCGCAGGCACAGCTAGTACTTCATACAACTTTATAAATAAGCTTGGTGATTTTGAATACTTATGACATTGCATTCGATCCGAATTAATTATCGCCAGGTGAAGCGTGATCATCTGGGATTTCTTGATAATTCCACGCTCCAATTATATCCATCGTCCGTCAGGTATTCACGGACCACATCGCGTCTGGAACATCTGTACGTCCCATTTATCATCTCGTACATTAGCACATCTCGACCTTGCATTTCTCCCATCCATCACTGCTTCTTACTTCGTAGACGAAGATGAAACAACGTGGAATTCCAGGACATAACTTGATGCTTACCTTAAAATTATTCTCACGTTACAGTAGTCTTTGTTTTTCTACAGTTATTTCTTATTCAGTTTTATCTGCATTTGAAAAACTTGTGAAAAAAGTTCAAATTTCAGACATGTTTATCGATTATAAGTACTGAATGATGTAACTAATTAAAGGTAGACTCATGCAGCGAAAATTAAAACAAAAAATGTTTCAAACATATAAATAAGAGAGGGATGTAATAAATTTAACAGAAAATATGAATCATGAAAATACGTTTATGTTTTTAATTTTAAAAATATTAAATAATAGATTTTATCTCTGATTTTTAAATAAATCTCATTTACGAAACACTAGTGAAAAAATATTTTAACAGCTTACCGGATAACATAAAATTACAGACAAAAAATGTCTACTAAAAGCATCTAAAGACATTTTTATCAAAAACCATATGCTTACTTAAAATCGACCTCATTGAAACATAATGATAAAAATTATCAGCAATTATTAAAGCACCGAAGTGCCTGCTGAATTCAAGACCGACAGGGCGAACGAGCTTAGGAAGGCCATAAGATGGAGCGACAACGTCCTCAAAGACATATTTGCCTTGGAGATTCTGAACTGGAGAGAGCTGGCACTAAACCGAGATGAGTGGAGGAAGACTCTTGAAGAGGCCAAGACTCACCAGGGGTTGTAGAACCAAAAGTGAGCCAAATTATATAATTTCAACATGATACTCCTCTTCTAATTCTCTCTCTTTTATAGGAGTGAAACGTCAAATATCTAACATTTGGTATTAATATAAATAAAATATCAAAAATATATCTCGTGTAGTCCATGCGAATATACAATATTTGGAAAATATTAATAACCTTGCAGGGCTATATTTCTACCTTAATTATGAGTTGAAAATGTTGAAGTAGCCATGAACAATAGTTATGGAGTTATGCAATATCAAAGTTCGCATTTTTTTCTATATTTCTGACTTATTTTTTACAAAACGTTGAAGAATCATTACAGTAACTTATATCGATTACTGAAAATTCATTCGTTTAAATACAAGTTAAATAAAATTATGAAAACCTTGCAGAAACTCCAATCCGAATATTTTCCAATAGGAATTCGAAGATTTTTATTATTTTATTTAACTTGTATTAAAGAGAATGATTTTTTTCATATTCAATATAAGTTACTGTAATGACAGTCCAACGTATTACAAAAAATAAATCAGAAATATTGGAAAAAAATCAAACTTAGATGTCGCATATTTCCATAACTATTGACATTAGATCACGATTGCCGTAACATTTTCGACTCACAATTAAAGCAGGAATATATTGGGCAAAGGCAGCAATATCTAAAAAAATTGAATTCAGTCATCGATGATTACTAATTTATAATGTACGGAGTTCGAGAATTCAAAGGAAATATGATTTTGGAAGTGATAGATTCATAAAATTGAGAAATCACTACATTTCAAATTAGTGATCATCGATGACAGCATTCAAAACATTTTTTTAATTTTTTGGATTTTGTGATATTTACAGATGACTTCTAAATGGTGGAACATGTCACTGACAAGAACTTGTTAAATATGAAAGAAGAACATACCTATGTATAAAATAAAGGATATTTTAGACACAATAACTACCGTAGTTGTCATCTGATTTCAATCAAACATGATCTCAGATGAGCCTGAGCTGAGCTGGCCTGATCCGGCATCTCGTTCCAAGGTACCAATAGAGTAAGAAAGTTATTTAAGATAAATGGCACAGTCCGTGAGAAAAATGGGAAAAATCCTTCCATGTTCCTGCGGCCTGCATCAGTAAAGATTTTTTCCTCTTAACGTGGAAAGAAAAGTCTATTTTCCATTTATAACTTTCCGAATAGAATGCTTTAATATAGCTGACTTCTGTCAGACATCCCATAATTTCCAGTGTCCACAAATGATATTTTCATCATGTGAAAATCTCTGAGATATTTAATTTATTAAATATGTATGGGCTTTGCATACACATATCTTGATCAAGTGAACATTCCACGAAATATGTTGATTTATTAATAAATAGTAGTTCGTTCATTTTTTTATTAATAGAATAAATATTTGTATTTGATACCATTGCATTATTGTGTGAAGATTGAACGAATTAGAAGTGAATGTAATGATGGCTGTAGCGTAATAAATAGAATGAAGAAAGTATCGCTTAGATGGTTTCGCCATGTGGAACGAACGAGCAAGGAAAGGATGGTAAATACATAAATAAAAGTTTATGACGCGAGTTTAGAAGGCAGCAGAAATAGGGGGCATCCGCGGAAGAACTTGCATGATCAGATAAATCAAATATTGGTGGATGGCTTTGTTATAAGTTTCAACAACCGCATGAGAACAATGCATGAGAAGATGTATTAAAGTGGATGGGGAAAATCCGGTTTTCCTTCTCCCCTTTCCCTCTTAGAAACAGTGTGATCAACATGAAAATATCAACATGTGTACACGGTACTTATCTAGATTTATCTCAAGTTAATCTCCGAAACTTATTCAATCCGGTCTCATTCAGTGGACACGGGTCCACGGAGCCCTTTTAATCTCATGGACCTAGATTATCCTCCCACACATTTGCCCCAGTGTTCACATTTCCTTTGATATTCCCGATATTCACCAGCGCCCAGAAACCAAACTCGGGAGATGGCTTATCTTGTCGGTCTTATTCGCTTTGTTCTTAGGCAGTCCGGAGATGCAATTAGCTACAAATTTCACGCTGTGATTCATCTCGTGAAGGTAAATAACTTTAATGGATAGATCCAGTATTTCTTTATTAGCATTTTATTATTAATAAAAAATATGTATATATATTTTTAACTATATTTTTGTATACGTTCTGAGAACATAATTACGGCATTTTGTCAACAAAGGGATAATCATTAATTAAGATAAATTACAGAATTCTCACAGGCGACCTGCAAATGTTACACGAAAAATTGACATATTGTCATGAGAGCCTAAAAAAATACATATAACTACCAGGGGCACATAGTGAGCGCAGGGTAGTGAGTGCATGGTAGTGAATGCAGGGTAGTGAGAGCAGGGTAGTGAATGCAAGGACATGCATTGAAGCATAACTTTTCCTTAGCATATATTTTATTTATTTATTTATTTCAATTTCACGAGCGTCAGCTCTTTTATGAAGAGTAATACGATTTTATTGTATGCATTATTTTTTTATTTCAATAAATTTTGTACCATGGTATGTATTTATAATAAAGAAAAATTATAATATAATAAATACCTAAATAAAAAATAACCGGACAAAAAAGTACCTTTTACGTAATAGTTTAAACAAGATAACAAAAGAGTAGAAACATAGTATAACTTAAAATTATAGTAGGAATTGTCAGTATAGAGTACAGACAGTTGTTAGAAGGTTTGAAGCTTTTATTAAAGCATCATTTTGAAAAAAAATCAAAATAAAATATATTCTCGTAACATTCACTTCACAATAATTATCATACTATTCAGGTTTCAATAGTTCATTATGAATATTCAGATAAATATTTAATTTCAATATTTTTTCTCCAATGTGCCTATGGGAGAAAAAGTCATGCATCAATGTTGTCATGCAAGCGCCTGGTAACTACACACTAAGGAACATAATCGGAACATAAGTCTTTCGAACAGTCTACGGAATTGACTAAATTATTCTGGAGTATTCTAGCAGCAATGGATTACTCTGGAATATTCTAATTACAAATACGTGACGAGCTACTGCGGAGCTCAGAGTTGTTTGACAAGCGACAAAGAAGCGACCATAGAAGCGAGCGAATACCGCAAAAGTAATAGACAAGAGTAAAGCGAGTACCTTCCAGCAAGCAAGAAGTTTTCAAGGGTTCCATACGCATAGTGATAATCAGCGCAAATCACGAAATTGGCATGAATGAATGCGAACCTGTGCGGAATATTCTATTGGCAATTAGTGTGAACTAAAGAAAGGCGCTCCGATTAAGTTTGTATCCAGTGACTCTGTTTAGTAAATAAAAGTTTTAATTATTAATTATGTAGAAAGAAAAAAAATCTTTAAATAAACGGTCGTTTTATTTCGGTGTCGCCCATCCCTACGTGTGTTGTACACAGAACTTTATGAAAACGGACATAAATAAATATAAATTAATCTAACAGAATGTTAGTAAACTTAGTAAAAACCACTACCAAATTTACGGTCCACCGGTTTCGAGACGTACCCGTCTCTTCGTCAGGACCAACACTACCCTACTACATTCACAACACTATACACCCCAACCATAGTATTGTAAAACTATCACCACTATTATTCACATGCGTGTTAATCTTGTCAGAGAAATTGAACTACTGGAATTGAACTACTTTCTACTGGAATTGAACTACTTTCTACTAATTGAACTACTTTCTCTGACAAGATTAACACGCATGTGAATAGTGGTGATAGTTTTAAAATACTATGGTTGGGGTGTATAGTGTTGTGAATGTAGTAGTGTAGTGTTGGTCCTGACGAAGAGACGGGTTCGTCTTGAAACCGGAAGACTGTAAATCTAGTAGTGATTTTTACTAAGTTTATTAACATTCTGTTATTATGTCTAACCACAAAATTAATGCTTTAAATATTAATAATATTATAAATTAATCTATTAAATTTGTTTTATTGGGTGATATTTTTCTCCGTTTTGCTTTAAAGACGCTGTTGAGCGTGTTAAATAATTTAACCTCAAATCTCCAACACCATCTAAATATATCTACACGATCTTTTAATAAACCCTTCACCCGACATGTTTACATGGCAATATATTCTATTTCCCATCTCGTCTATGAGCGTCTATCCAAGAAGACTAAATAAACATTTTTATTCGCGTTGAGATCGGTAAATAATAATTTCTCATTAGTATCACTCGGAGCAATCCATTAACGCGATCCAGCATCCAGAATCTTCGAAACTCTCCGGCCAGACTCGCTCAGCACGTGTATTTTTAAGAAATACTTTCATAATTTAAGGTAGCAGCTTAATCTGACTTATAATAATATTTTAAGAAAGTTTACGTTTTATTTGTTTTTATAACTATCCGTGAGAAATGTATAATGAGCAACATCTAACTTATATTGTAGGTAAAGGTCGATTTTTTACTTAATGTATATTATAGATGTCTCACAGACATCTGTGGTTATTCAAGGGGAAGGAAAAACCTTTGGTGCTAGCCGCTAGGGGGTCGTTAGAACCTACATGTGAAACGTGGCGCAAAAATTTAATATATATACAACTTCCAAAAAATTAATAGACATGGTATTCTATCATGGGTGGAAATGGCGAAGGAAATGGTTACATATGTGTAAAGTGATCACCTAAGCCAACCGTACGATAGGTCGTAAGTCCTACGGCCACCCAAAAAAGACTTCTATACCTACCCTCCCTTGAAAAAATACAGTTTCGTCTCTGTGAGACATCTATAATGTACATTAATTGATTATTGATGTCCCTGTGACAAACAATCCAGTTTTGTTCAGAAAAATTTGGACATACTCAAAATATTCCGATTTTTTACTCACGACAATAGACAGTCGGCCACTAACGAATCTGTCGTGTGTTTTTTATTTTTTATTTTTACAATATCACATCAATATTAAGAATATCTCAATATTATACACAACATCCATTTTCTAAACGATGACCTGAACCTATAGATCCATTAAATTAATTATTTATTAAATTGATTTAATGGATCTATAGGTTCAGGTCATCGTTTAGAAAATTATTATACAATACACATAAATGTACATGTAAAATATACTTAAATGCAAAAATACATGTTACTAGAGCGTACCGAAGACACTTGCAATTGAGATAATGGGCATAGTCTTCATTTATAAGTTTTATTATTAGAGTATCATGTACCTATTATCCTGTTAGTGTCTCTAATAAATATTTAAAAAAATTAAAAAAATAACAAAAATAGGTAACTCGAGATCCAATAGAAAATGAACTGGGTATTCCGCAAGGATCAGTGTCGGGACCTATACTATTTATTTTATATATATTTTCACGGGTCGTGTTTATAATATTTCGCAATACATCACTCGTAAATAAACACTTTATTATCGCTGGGTAATACTTTTTATCACTTGCTCGAATATTCCGTTCTCACACGTATTATTTATCGCTTATTTATTTCGCCAATTAAGTTAGTGGCTCGATTATTCGCTCTGGTGTATCGCATCGATCCCCTCTGGCCATATTGGGCGTCGTACTGCGCGTATTTCGCGGCCGATTTCAACTGTCAACATGACAACAACACTCGCTCAGTGGCCGGCGCCGGATTTGTATTTAAATGCTGATACTTTCTGGATTATTGTGGAGTTTAAGAAAAGATCCTCGTCGCTTCTCGGCTTTTCTAGGCGTTTCTCGAATGTTTTAGACGTTTCTCGAAGGTTTTAGATGACTCTAGATTGTTACAGACCGTTCTCATTTCTTCCACATATTACCGGGAGTTCGGTTAGTGCGTAATTTCTTTTTAGCGAGTATATTCTTACATATAAACAATATATATATGTAAGACTAATTATTATACTCGTGTAAAATTAAATGCGATTTATGTTATATGGAAGCAAGACATAAAACAGTTCTTGTCTTCCAATCTCCGCAAATCGGGCGACACTACATATATTCAGTAAATAAAATTCATTCATAAAAAAAATTAACCCATAAAAACAAGTTTTTATTATACTCCCTTTCTTTGTAAAATATAACAACAATTAAAGACGCATTAAAACATATAACATAACACTAAACTTACAGTAATTTAATATATTTCTAAAATGTCAGATGTTTTGAGCTTTGATAAGACACTTCATGCTTTGAAGATTAAATTCTAAAAACATTTGTCAATCAATTTAGATTATCGACATTCGTAATGAAGTACCTTTTATGTATACCGACGGAGTAAATCAAATTTAGAAAATATTCCGCGACGTTATCGTTTTTTTTTTACGGCGAGCCGGCAAGCAAGCAAGCAGACGCCACGAGTTAATATAAAGGGAGTAAAAAATGTTTTTTTTTAAATATGTACAAATAAGTTTCCGCCGTTTGACAAAAGTTGGTGCCACCAGTAAGTTATGGTTAAATTGTCCGATACATAACGTCATTATCGTAAGGTTGGACATCTGTCAACAACGTAACCTTAAAATATTAGTGATTTTTTATCAGTATAATATATTCTTTTGTGTGTGAAAATGTCGAGTATTGAGCCGAATAAGCGCCATTTGCGGAAACTTTTGATTTACTTCATCAATTTGAAGAAATCTGCAGTCGAGGCTATGGATTGCTTGTAGAAGGCAAAGAACGTAGCGGAAGGCCGAAAGTGTAC
Source organism: Agrypnia vestita (assembly GCA_016648135.1). Taxonomy (NCBI): domain Eukaryota; kingdom Metazoa; phylum Arthropoda; class Insecta; order Trichoptera; family Phryganeidae; genus Agrypnia; species Agrypnia vestita. The sequence goes on along the minus strand of JADDOH010000953.1, from coordinate 154,095 downwards.
GAAGACGAACGAAACCATTACTGGGGCTGTCTACCAAACACAACTGATGAGATTGAGTCGAGCACTCAAGGAAAAGCGCGCCGACTACTACTCCAGACACGACAAAATTATACTCCTGCATGATAAGCTCGTCCACATGTTGCGGCGCCGATCAAAACCTATTTGGAAACACTCAATCGGTTTTACCCCACCCACCGTATTCACCAGACATTGCTCCTTCTGATTTCTATTTGTTTTGATCGATGGCGCATGGCCCGTCTAAGCAATACTCACCTCACATATGAAGATACCAAAACTTAGGTCGATTCGTGGATAGCCTCAAAAGATGAAGCATTCTTCCGACGCGGTATCCGTGTGCTGCCAGAAAGATGAGAAAAAATAGTGGCAAGCGATGGACAATACTTGAAATAAAACAGTAGGTTCCGATCTTTCTCAAAAGATGTCCAATTTTTTATATACAACGGCGGAAAATTATTTGTACACATATATATTTTTATGATCTTAATAAAAATATATAAGTGTACAAATAATTAAGTGGGTTAATTATTATTATTTTAAATCACATCTCAATAATCAGGTAAAAAAAATTTTTTAGTTAAAATTGAGTAGTTGGTGTATTAAACTGCATTTATATAATGGATAACCGAGCACGTTAAATGATAATTATTATCAATGTGTTGAAATTACATTAAAAGTAAAACAACAACACACTGCGCGCGGTGTACATAACTGATAGCACGCGTCAAGTGTCTAGAGTGAAGCAACTCGTATAACTTTCATTTATCATTTATCAAAAATCGTTAGGACGTTTATTAAAAATCATCAATCAATATATACATAAAAAGAAACCCGTGTTTCCTTACCCGCAAGTTTTCTCCACAACCAGCCAAAACCACCCAACGGTGGTTATGGTGGTGGATAGCCCTTGGTGTCACATCGAAAATATGAGAGTTTGGTGGGGGATGGCTGTGCGTGGGTGGGAGTGGGTGACGAAAATGTGCTTTCTAGCACATTGTTTTATTATGGGAAGGCCACAAATGCTTCAGATTGTTTTAAAATGGGCGCGCTGACTGTGTCGATGAGTCTAGAAGGTTCCGGAAAAGCCTACTCTAAAAAGTTCTGGAGGGAGGAGGTTCTAGAAAATTCCCGAAAGTTTCTGAAACTTCTGGAAGGAGTTCTAGAAGGTAAGCGAAAGTTCTAGAAGGAGTTCTAGAAGGTAAGCGAAAGTTCTATGACGATCCAAACAGTGTACTAAAAATGTACGCGTGCGAAGTCGCGCGAGCACAGCTATTATATCTATAAAATATGGCGTCCCGGTTAATTCTTTGACATTTAAATAAAAACTTGAAATCATCATAGCTGTTGCGAATGATGGTGAGAGCCAAAAATAGTCGAGTTGACTTATAAATCACATAATCTGTGAAAAAACCTCGACGCTAGAGCTAGAGATTACAGAGTTTTTGCTGCTTCGCACAAACAGATTTTTGGCTTCATAATTAAGGTTTTAAATCGAGTGGATAGTATTTCGAATTTGAACACTTTATATGTTGATTATTTGAATTCCGTTGTTATTTTGTCGGTTGATTCAAAACACGTTAAATGACGTTTTCAGGAAAATAAATCCCTTCAAACACGGTCGAGTGAATGAAACTCATAAATTCGGTTCATAAATCTAGGACAGTGGTTCCTAAACTTTTCACGTCGTGGCACGCTTTTTAAACGATAAAATTTCACGGCACACCACAATACATATTAACTCTTAAATAAACAGATGCAATTTTTGGTAATAAAGTCTTTATTTAATTTTTATTATACGCACGTACAGTCGACTACTGACGAATGTCCTTATTTAAAAAAATTATTATTTAGATTTATTCAGTGCTCAATTGTTTTATTGATTTTATATTTTATTATATTAATAAAATATAAATATCGGAAAATTTTGAAAATGGTTTAATAATAATAATTATCAATGTGCTAAATTTACTTTTATTTTAAACAACAATCACTTGTGCGCGGTGTACATTACCGATACTATTCGTCACTAATGTCAAGTTGTTGTATTACTATCTAGCGTAAAGCAACTCATATAACTTTGTATCTTTATCGCATAGACATCACTAATGTACACTATTGTGTGATCAATACATCATTAGTAATAGTGTTATAGTGATAATACTTTATCAATTAATATTAGAAAGAAAAACATAATTTTATTTGAGCATAATTCTACTCAATCTGTGCTTTTCTTAAAATAGCAATATTGGGATGTCAGATCTTTATTCCAACACTTAAGAGACGAAAAATAAATAAAAAATAAACGAGACAGGTATACGATGGCATTCGGTGTTCGTCTTAAACTTAAATAAGAAGAATTGTATATTTTCACGTATCTCTCTCAAAGTAAAAACCTTTATTTACGATGTCCACTTTCTCCGGTCTGATCTGACAACTGCCGTCCGCCGCAAACGTAACCTCACAATTCTCATGTTTCGACTAAAATTACATGAAATATGTACTAATGCTGTATTTAAAGCTTATATAAAAAAAGATTATTTCATATGCACTTATTCATTTTTTCCCTCTCAGCGCGAGCATCCTGACGTAAAATTATGGCAAAATTGTCATCGTCACGTTGGACCATAGAAGAGAGAAACATTGTTGGACTCTATCCTATAAAAACCTATAGAATCTGACCACAGCAACGCTAGCTAATGTTTTCCACTCCTATTGTGTACCTCGCGAAAACACCTAATTCTTTCAGGCACTCCCACCTATTATAGTAATCAATTTTAATTCCACTTCTTGTATGCCACCTAGTGAATAAGTAATAGTAAATAAGTTTTTTCTTTTCTAGCAGTAAGTTGTCTTGTAAGATAATAATTTCTCTGTGTAAAGCGCCCTTGAGGTGAGTATTCGCGAAAACGGCGCTATATAAGTTATCCATATATTATTATTATTATTATTTATATTTGACGTGTGTGTGTGACGGATAACCGTCATGTACTTATTTCTCCCTCTGACTACATCACTGACGTATACCTAAGGCTCATTTATTTTTTATTTTTGACTATTAAGTGTTGGGATAAAGCACAGAATAGACGACTAATTTTTACTGTATGCAACAATATTAAGACACTGGAAATGATAGCGGGCAAAACTCTGAGGAATCGCGTGAGGAACACCGGAATAAGAAAGATATGTGAGGCTGAGGACATTGTTAGATGGAGTAGACAGTGAAGGTGGGGCTGGAATGGTCATGTTCAAAGAATGGACAGCATCAGACTACCATCACTACACAAGTACACAGTAAGCCTCACGTAACCCACATCGCGGAAGACCTCCCAAAAGGGAGAACAAACCACTATTGTGTCGGACAAGAAAAAACCGGTGGCCCTTAATCGGGCCTTTTTTACCAATCTCCAAATGTTGGCACTGATGAACATTTTATTAAAGAAAAAAGTGATTTTTTTGTATTTTGATTTTTTAGAATTAATTATTGCATTTTTTATCACATGAATTGTGAGCGCGAGCGCGCAGATGGGCAAGAATAAATAAAACTCTTTGGGTATGCCTAGCGCGCTCGACGCATTTTTTATTAAAAATAACCGAAGTTATTTATTGTAATTTTTGTATGTATGTTTTTTAAAGTTTATTTTTGACATCACTGGGAGGACGTTATCGGATTAATTTTGTTGTTAAAAATGTTTTTGTGTATGTTGTAAGCGATGTAAGAAGAAATCGCGGCGGCATGATTTGATTCTTGAAAAAGATTTTAATCTTCCCAAATCGTAATATTGGGCGACTGCAGTACGGTATCGCCACAGTCCGGGGGCATCGGTTTTACCCTCTAGCGACATCAGTACCGTGCCGAAGTCGCCATTTTATCGATACCGTGCCAAAGTCGCCATTTTTATCAAACACAATTCAGTACCCTCTTGCGACATCGGTACCGTGCCGAAGTCGCCATTTTTATACAAAAATTATAAAATGTAAAAATTAATATGATTTTGTTCGCAATCACTTGTATATGGCTTTACATAATTTTATGTAGAAAAAATATTGAATTTGTGTAGCCAGGCTCGCCAGAGAGACCAAATATACGAAATTATTGCACCCAGCTTGGCGAGTCTGGCCCCCTTTTTATCGATTATCTCCATGAAGGATGAACCTGAGAGACATTTGTTATTGAAACAAAAGAAAGATATAATATAAATGTGTAAAAATAGTATGTTATAACTATAGTAGAATGTTTAGTTACATGTTTATTAATATTTTGAATACGGGACCACTGCTCATAGAGCTGCGACTCGAATTATGAGTAGTGATCCCGCCGTCAGACAGAGGTCGGTGTCGTCGGTTTCCGAAATGCCGACCTCTGACTGGTCGTTGAAAATGCGCCTGGGCGTGCGGGCCCTGATTTTTTGATGAAATAAATTACGTGGCGCAGGAACCCAGAATTCAGTTCTGCTCCTGCGTTCACCTCCAGATCTACTTGCGACTTTCTCTTCTTCTCTACTCGACTCCTGCTTCAGCCTTTGGACCGCTCTAAGATTCTCAGCGAATTTTTATACGATCTCGCTTTCGTCTGAGAATCTGCGATATCGGTGCCATCAGGTTGACCTGACCGTAAGGCGGTGGAATCACCCCATTTTTTTGCGCGTTCCCGTCCGGAACAGCTGGTCCTTCGAGCCGGATCTCCGTTCTACGCGTCAGCTACACGTCACCAGCGACAATGTCACGATCAGGACTACGATCGGGTCACGCCCGTGACCGAGAGGAGGAAGAACTTCATCGAGATGAGTCGGAACAGGCCGGTTCCGACGGAGACCGTGACTCCACGAGGGAGACACGGGATTCCGTGACGACGGAGGACACCATCCGCAATTTGAGGGCAGAGCTCCGTCGACAGCAACAACACGCAAGAGATCTCCAACGAGAGCACGCGGATGCGCTAATCCGCGTGTGTACTGCCAGCCAGACGACGATTCCCAGGATGAGCGCAGCCGGAGCTGCGACGAGAATCGACACATCTGGTAGCCCTGAAAAGGGCCTGGTGAGTATTGAGCAGCAACCACCTGGTGCCCCGAACAAGGCACCTTCTGTGGACGCCGCGGCCAGGCGTACCATCCGAGATGCGGCTGAAACCGCAAGGGACGAGGCCTTACACACCTCTTCCAACCCATCAGCACTGCCGGAGCGGTGCCCAGGAGCGAGTGCGTTCACCCGAGATTGGGTTTTGAACCAACCCGACCCTGAAGAAATGGTGACTTCTTGGATTGAAGAAGCCATCCGAAGAAACCGCCAAACCGAGAGCCCCCGATCGCACACTGCCAATGGAGAAGCTCAAGTGTCAGCGATTTTGGCACGACAATCGGGAGCCAAGGAGCTTCCACACTTTACTGGGGATCCCTTCGAGTGGCCAACTTTCTACGCTCAATATGAGCAGTCCACGGCGCTGTGTGGACTATCAGCTGCTGAGAACATCATCAGACTACAGATGGCCCTGAAAGGGAGAGCACGAGAAGCCGTGGCTCCACTGCTGGTCGATCCGTATAACGTGCCGGAGATAATTCGGACGTTGAAACATCGATTCGGAAATTCGGAAGATATTGTGGATAGCATGCTGGAACGAGTGCGCCGCCACCCTCGCATCACTGAAGATTCGCCGACCGACGCTCTGACGGACTACGCCATCAGCATCAGGAATGTGGTAGCAACTGTGCGCGGATTTGATGCCAAGTACCTGACATCACCACAGTTGCTGACCGAAATGGTCGGAAAGTTACCTATGTCGGCAAGACTCATGTGGCTGAACTCGAGGAAGGGCGGATCAACCAACATTACCATCCAAGATCTTTCAGAATGGCTGGTGGGCTTGATGGAGATGGCCCCTTATGCCGGATGTCGATCAAAGAAAATTGCAGTTCGCCGAAGCGGACATGTGAATATGACAAGCGACAGTGAAACAGTGAATCGGAAGTCACCAGAAATTTTGTGCAGTATCTGCAAAGTGGCGGAACACCCCGTGTCTGAGTGCGGAGTGTATTCGCGAAAACCAGTGGCCGACCGATGGGCCATAGTGAAAGAAATGGCCATTTGCTTCAATTGTTTGGTGAAGGGACACCGGTCCCAACAGTGTAGAAGCAAGCGGTGTGGTGTAAGCGGTTGTCGCGCGCTACACCACCGCACGCTACATAGTGCGCCGCGCGCGGGAGACTCGGGTGCTCCATCGAATATGCCATCGCGCGGGGCATCGAACGCGGTCCCTCCGAATGGGGACACAGTGGGCCTCACGGGAGGCCGGGAGTACCAGCAAACAGTGTTTTTAAAAGTGCTTCCGGTGATCGTGAGTGGCCCCCTAGGGCAAGTCAAAGTGCACGCGTTACTCGATGAGGGGTCGACGGTTACCCTCATCGAGGCCGGTGTGGCCAGCGCTGTCGGGGCCCAAGGACCGGTCCGTGGATTACGTATCCACGGTGCCAACGGGATGTGTTCGTCGGATGACCGGTCTCAACTTGTGAATGTGACAGTTCGGGGCAACGGGGCCGACCACCCGTTGCGAGCGAGCACCGTGCGACGACTCGCTCTACCACCCCAGCTGGTGATGAACAATCGAAACGAAAAATCGCGTGTGGGCCATGCCGGGGCCAGTGAAGTTCGGCCGCAATTACTTATCGGTCAGGACCACGCTCACCTCATTGTAACACGTGAGGTCGAAGAAGTTCGCGGCGGCGGTATCCGCTCTCGCACGGCCCTCGGATGGGCCACCCATGGAGTACTCGGAGACCAGTCGCACGCCGGTTCCGCGATAGTAATGAGCATTACCGGCACTTTTGAAAAAGAAAAAAATAATACTTTGGAGGCTCTCGTCCGTGAGCACTTCGCAGTGGACTCATTGGGAGTCACCGCCGTGGCCCGCGTAAATAAAGAAGATGCGAAAGCCACGACGATTATGGAAGCCACCACCCGTCAGCTGCCCACTGGCCGGTGGGAGACAGGCCTACTTTGGAAGAATGAGGGCAGTCAGCTGCCCGAAACCCGCCAGTGCGCCGCCAACCGCCTGGCCGGTATTGAAAAGAAAATGAAGAAAAATCCAGTGTTCGCCGAAGCGTACAGAGCCAAAATGGCAGATTATTTGGCGAAAGGGTATGCCCACTCCCTTTCGCCCATTGAAGAGGCACGACTGGAAAGAAAAAACTACTTGCCACATTTTGCAGTGTTTAATGCAAATAAACCTGACAAAATCAGAATAGTGTTTGACGGTGCCAGCAAGTGCCGAGGAGTGTCTCTGAACGATGCTTTATTGACGGGACCGGACATGTTGAGTTCATTACTGGGGAATGTGTTCCGGTTCCGGGAAGGGAAAGTGGCGCTGGCAGCCGACGTGCGTGAAATGTTTTTACGAATAAAAATTAGAGAAGTGGACCAAGCTGCGCAGCTGTTTTTGTGGACAAAACTGGGCGAGACGGAACCGACGACCTACCAAATGTCGTCGATGGTGTTCGGATTGACGTGCTCGCCCAGCAGCGCGCAGTATGTTCGCAATAAAATCGCAGATGCCAGCGCCGCGGAATTTCCGGCCGCCGCAAACGCGGTTAAACGGACCTTTTATATGGATGACTACCTCGACGCCTTGGACACAACCGAAGAAGCTATCAGAATGATGGAAGAAGTGTCCGAGGTGCTGCGGCGAGGTAGCATGCTCCTAACGAACTGGGCGTCAAATGACCCACAGGTGCTAGCGCATATCGATCCCGCTCTACGGGCTGTAGAGCCAATGCGCATCATTGGAGAAGATACCACGACTGAAAGAGTGCTCGGGATAGCGTGGGAGCCCGCCTCCGATAAATTCATTTTCAAGTTTGTGAATTTACCAGAACTGTCGGAGGTGGCCCACCCGACCAAACGTCAGTTATTAAGTGCAGTGATGAGAATCTTCGATCCGGTGGGCTTCCTTGCTTGTCAGATGATACGATCGAAGATACTACTTCAGGAAGTGTGGCGCTCCAAGGTCGGGTGGGACGAAGAAATCCGCCCCGAGCACGCGAAAAAATGGCGCGCGTGGTACCAATTAATTAAAGAAACAGTGTGTGTGATCGCTCGACCATGTCTTTCGCGTCGAGACAGCAAAGTTGTTTTACATGTTTTTAGTGATGCTTCGGAAAAAGCATGCTGTGCCATTGCGTATTTTGCCGAGCAAGGAGAGGGCGGCTCGGACGTAGCCTTCATATCGGCAAAATGCAAGGTGGCGCCTTTGAAACCCTTGTCCATTCCACGTATGGAACTTCAAGCGGCACTTCTGGCCGCACGATTAGCGGCCACCATAAAAAGAGAACACCGATGTGAAATTGTCAAAACTCAGTATTGGACCGACTCTACAACGGTCCTGTGCTGGATACGAACCGATCCTCGATCATATTCAGCGTTCGTAGCGAACCGTCTGGGGGAGATTGACGAGCTGACCGAAGTCACGGACTGGAAATGGGTCCCTACGCGTCATAACCCGGCGGATATCGGCACCAGGGATGGCGATCCTCAAAACCTGTCAGCGGACGGTATGTGGTTTGGCGGTCCTGACTTCCTCCGAAGAGGAGAATCGGCTTGGCCACGAGAGGCCTGCCGACTACAACCATCAGAAAGCATGTTGGAGATGAAACCCGCGACCGTACTGGCGGTCCGGCATGCAAATACGGGGGGAGCGCTGCCTGACATAACGCGCTTCTCGTCGTGGACCCGGCTGGTCCGCGCCACCGCTTGGGTGAGGCGTTTTGTGGCGAATTGTCGTCGCCACACAGGAGACCAGCCCGGTCGAGATATAACCTCGGCTGAAAGAATTGAAGCCGAGCGTGCCTGGGTCTTACAAGCCCAGGCAGACGCCTTTGGGCCCGAAATCAGGACTCTCCAGAAAGGAGGACTCCTGGCCAAAAATAGCCGAATCCACCACTTGACGCCACTGCTAGATGATTTCGGCGTCATTCTGATGGGATCACGGCTGGCAGAAACCACGGTGACAGATATACCACCAGGATTGAGGGCGCCCGTCATTTTGGACGGCGCCCACCCATACACAAGAATAATGGTAAAACATTATCACGAAAAAGGAAATCACCCGGGCACCGAACGAACCGTGTCTGATTTACGTGAAAACTTTTTCATACTACGACTAAGACCGACAGTGCGACGTATCAAGTTTGAGTGCCAAGCGTGCCGAGTCCAGAGAAGCCAGCCGCGCCCTCCGTTGATGGGGCAAATCCCGGTCTGCCGGCTGGAGCATCACACGCCGGCCTTCCACCGATGTGGATTGGATTATTTTGGGCCGATGATGATTACCATCGGCCGACGAAAAGAAAAACGGTACGGCGCGTTGTTCACGTGCCTAACAACACGCGCCGTACACCTGGAGCTGGCTGAGTCGCTGACAACTGACTCAGCCATACTCGCCATTAGAAGAATGGCAGCACGCCGCGGTCAACCTCGTTTCATCTACTCGGATAATGGAACAAATTTTAGAGGAGCCGAAAAAGAAATGGCCAGGGCATTGGCCGAATTGTCCGAAGATAAAAGAATGCAGGAGCATCTAGCGGGGAGCGGGGTGGAGTGGCACTTCAACCCTCCCCTCGCCCCGCACATGGGCGGCGCGTGGGAAAGTTTAGTACGCGCCGTAAAAAGGGCATTGGAAGCCACACTAAAAGAAAGAGCGCCACGAGAAGAAATGTTGAGAACGGTGCTGGCCGAAGCCGAGCACACCGTGAACAGCCGTCCACTGACCCATGTGTCAGTGGACCCGAAAGATGATGCCCCCCTCACCCCCAACCATCTTTTATTGGGGATGGCAGGCCACAACTCGCATTTGGCCATCTACGGCGCCCTTGACGAGAACGTGTGCCTGAAAAGGCAGTGGCGAGTGAGCCAACAGCTGGCCGACCTATTTTGGCGCAGATGGATGCGCGAGTATCTGCCCACGCTTGCCCGAAGGCATAAATGGCAGGAATCTGCTCCCGCCATCAAGGAAGGCGAAATAGCGGTGATCGTTGATCCCGCACTTCCCCGAAACACGTGGCCCAGAGGAATAATAATGGAGGCGAAGCCGGCACCGGACGGTCAAGTTCGGGTCGTTCGTGTACGGACCGCCGCCGGTGACTACACCCGGCCCGCCACCAGGATCGTGACATTGTCCAAGATTGCGACAGAGTAAAGTTATGACGAGATATCTTGTCCTCCCGGTAGCACAGGCAAGCTGCACGAGGGGAGTGTGTCGGACAAGAAAAAACCGGTGGCCCTTAATCGGGCCTTTTTTACCAATCTCCAAATGTTGGCACTGATGAACATTTTATTAAAGAAAAAAGTGATTTTTTTGTATTTTGATTTTTTAGAATTAATTATTGCATTTTTTATCACATGAATTGTGAGCGCGAGCGCGCAGATGGGCAAGAATAAATAAAACCCTTTGGGTATGCCTAGCGCGCTCGACGCATTTTTTATTAAAAATAACCGAAGTTATTTATTGTAATTTTTGTATGTATGTTTTTTAAAGTTTATTTTTGACATCACTGGGAGGTCGTTATCGGATTAATTTTGTTGTTAAAAATGTTTTTGTGTATGTTGTAAGCGATGTAAGAAGAAATCGCGGCGGCATGATTTGATTCTTGAAAAAGATTTTAATCTTCCCAAATCGTAATATTGGGCGACTGCAGTACGGTATCGCCACAGTCCGGGGGCATCGGTTTTACCCTCTAGCGACATCAGTACCGTGCCGAAGTCGCCATTTTATCGATACCGTGCCAAAGTCGCCATTTTTATCAAACACAATTCAGTACCCTCTTGCGACATCGGTACCGTGCCGAAGTCGCCATTTTTATACAAAAATTATAAAATGTAAAAATTAATATGATTTTGTTCGCAATCACTTGTATATGGCTTTACATAATTTTATGTAGAAAAAATATTGAATTTGTGTAGCCAGGCTCGCCAGAGAGACCAAATATACGAAATTATTGCACCCAGCTTGGCGAGTCTGGCCCCCTTTTTATCGATTATCTCCATGAAGGATGAACCTGAGAGACATTTGTTATTGAAACAAAAGAAAGATATAATATAAATGTGTAAAAATAGTATGTTATAACTATAGTAGAATGTTTAGTTACATGTTTATTAATATTTTGAATACGGGACCACTGCTCATAGAGCTGCGACTCGAATTATGAGTAGTGATCCCGCCGTCAGACAGAGGTCGGTGTCGTCGGTTTCCGAAATGCCGACCTCTGACTGGTCGTTGAAAATGCGCCTGGGCGTGCGGGCCCTGATTTTTTGATGAAATAAATTACGTGGCGCAGGAACCCAGAATTCAGTTCTGCTCCTGCGTTCACCTCCAGATCTACTTGCGACTTTCTCTTCTTCTCTACTCGACTCCTGCTTCAGCCTTTGGACCGCTCTAAGATTCTCAGCGAATTTTTATACGATCTCGCTTTCGTCTGAGAATCTGCGATATCGGTGCCATCAGGTTGACCTGACCGTAAGGCGGTGGAATCACCCCATTTTTTTGCGCGTTCCCGTCCGGAACAACTATTAAATCGCACTTTTCATAGATCACTAGGTCAATTAAAAGGAAGAAGAAGAAACAACAATATATTGCGGCACACGTGCCACGGTACACCGGTTGGGAACCACTGATCTGGGATGAAACGAATTTTATTACTTGATAAAACTCTTAAACTTTTTATTGCTAAATTATCGCGATAAAATTTTGAGACCTTTTAATGCTCAATTATTGTGATAAAACACTTCAACATTTTTATGAAACCTAAAAAATATGTCGGAAAGAACATTTTCGAAAACGCAAAATGAATTTAACAATGTGTTTTAATTTCTCTAATTTGTAATTACAAAATTGAAAATGTTATTACAAAGTGGAAAGTTCCCGGGTAAAAAGTGTCACGAAACATAGCTAAAAAAGCGCGTTTAAAATTAAAAGCATTTTATATAAAAATAAAAGATTATCCTCTAAACTTAATGAAATTCGAACGGTATGTTTGAAAAGACCAAATCATAATAATTCAAAATATTGTCACTTGATGGTAGAATCAGATAGACTTACAATTGGTTTTACAGCATTATACGTTTTACACTAAAATTAAAAGATACTAGAAGATTCTTAGATGGTCCACACGATTCTGGAATCATCTGGGCTATTCTCATAAACTCTGGAAACATCGAGAAAACGACATTATAGATCTTTCCATTTAAGAAAGACAATCGAATTAGAATTAACGTGTTCGTTATGCTGGTGTTTATATATAGATAGTAATTCAATAAAGTACCTACCGACGAGCGAGAAGCTTTTTGGTGCGAACCTGAGCGATTAAACTAACGTGATCAGTATATGAGAGATAAGTTATTTATGAGTGATTCTTAATGCAAATAAGATAAAAAATGTATGGAAGATTCTAGAAACATTTAGTAAGAATTTAGAAAAGTGCTGCAGTTAAATTCATGTCCAGTGACTTTGTGTAAAAAATAAAAGTTAAAATAATTTTTAGTATTGCATTTTCCTCCCACAGCCATGATTCCGTGACATTATATGTATATGGTGCTAGGCGAACCAGAAAACATGTATACAGGGATGGTATAGTTCATCTGCCTGAAACAACGCGTTTTTAATATAGAAAGCGTTTATTAACAGTCCCCCATTAATTTGATGGTGGAGATTTGAACATTTGCATTAGAAAATTTCGTTAACATTTTTATACACTCTCACTCTTCACTTATGTTTTATTTTTACTTGAAACAAAATAAATTTTTTAACAATTAATGATACTTTGCCAAAACAAAATAAATAAATAAATAAACACACAAATACACACACTCACACAAACTCACTATTGGACATGTTTTTTCTTATTTTTTTATCGATTGTATATATGTGTTTTCTTGTAATTGGCCCAAACCTCTGTACATCAATTATTGTTTTTTTTCAAGATTGATAAATTATATGGCTGTAAGAAAACCAATAAATGAAAATAAAATAAAATAAAAAAATACAAAGTAACAATTAACAGAACATCGGTCAACTCAAAAAATTACTAAGATTTGCAAGTTAAATAACCAGCCACGTCGTCGGTACGCGGATAGGGTGGATGTGTATAGAACTTCTTTATAAAAAGTTTTTGTTTACCAATTTTTTTTTTTTTTAAAGACACAAAACAGTAATACAATAAATTTTTACATGTATAACAATATTACGAAACTTCCGGCTTAAGCATATTGACTTCAACTTTTTTTGTGTATACCAGCTATATGACATTATTTTCTTTAATAATTCAATATTTTTTCATCGCTGGTAACGCCTCTTTTTATTGCATTTTTAACCGTTTTCTTTTTAATTACTTCTATTTTTCTAATATGCATTTCTTTTTAGTGTAAGTGCATGCTGCTGAGACTCTTAATTGGGGACTCGACATTTATTTTGCTTGAATTTAAGATACATATTATCAACGTCTCTGTGTGCGTCTCTTCAATTTTAATAAAGAAATCATATGAACATCGCAAATTTAAAGACGAGTATTACTGTTGTTATCCCTGTTAAACTTTGTAACGAGCCAGTATTAATATTTATATATTCCCCTTGTAGGGCTTTCGGGTTTCGTTTTTCCGATGGAAAGATTTGTATTTTTATTGAACACAATTATTTGCTTTTCTATACCAGAAAAAATACTCCACCCCTGAGATATTTTACAAGTTCATATTTATAAATGAGTACCTAGTTGAATATCAAAACTTAACGCCATAAAATATTTTTTGACAAATCAAATATAACTCTTTTACATCTTGTTTATAACTTTAATTAGATGAAATAATGAGTAAAGGAATAATAAATTGAAAATAAAATAATTAAATAACACAACGTTAATGAAATATATATACTTCACGAGTTATATCAACATTTAAAAGAGACTTTAATTTTGAAACCATGGAAATGGATTAAGGTTACTTTTGAAATTTCGTCATTTGAATTTAGGTTGATTTTGTAGTTCAAGGAAATAAATATATTCATTGCATTATCAGGGGTGTAGTGAAATAAAATTCTCAGTATTGTAAGAGTGTAAAATATTATTAAATGTATTTGAAATTTTTATTAAACAATGAAGTATTCATATTTAATTCTGGTGAATTTAGATATAGGTTATGATAGAGGATATGAAACTGAAGCTGATTTTTAGCAAGCAATAACTTATTACGATAGCTATCTAATATTGAAAATTTAGAAATGGGCTTAGAGAATGTATTGACACTCAATTCTAAAAAAAAATGGTGGTTGGATAGTTTTGATAATCAGCGATTCATAGACGATATGACTACAAATAAATGTTCTAATCAATATATATATATATATATATATATAAAAAGAAACCCATGTTTCCTTATCCGCCAAGTTTTCTTCACAACCAGATACTACCACCCCCTGGTGGTTATAGTGGTAGATAGCCCTTAGTGTCCCATTTAAAATGTGCGAGTTTGGTGGAGGTGACTGAGTGTGGGTGGGAGTGGGTGACGAAAGTGTGCTTTCTAGCACATTGTTTTGTTATGGGAAGGCCGCAAATGATTCAGATTGTTTCAAAATAGGCACGACGAGTGTGAGTCGTGTCGGTGAGTTTAGAAGATTCCGGAAAAACCTGCTCTAGAAAGTTCTGGAAGGAGAAGTTTCTAAAAAATTCCCGAAAGTTCTATAAAGTTCTAAACTGAGTGGCGAAATGTGTCGGTGTGTCTAGAAGGTTCCTGTACATTCAATAAATTTCTTGAAAGTTCTGGAAAGAGCGTGTTCTAGAAGGTTCGCGAAAGTTCTATGACGATCCAAACAGCGTACTGAAAATCTACGCGTGCGAAGCCGCGCGGGCACAGCTAGTTATATAAACAATATTATAACATTATATACCTACCTATATGATATCGCTACAAAAATATGTTCTTAATTACATTCTTCGTAAGCAGGTAATACATGAATGTAAAAAATTTCGCTGAAGCATGTTAACCTAAATAAATATAGCTATTATTCTACGCTCATATAACCGAGACAGCCACTGCAGTGTAAACGTGAAAAGAACAACGAATTTTCCGCCATCATTAAACGAGGCTTTTGTTTCAGCCCCGGAAGAGCGGCGGAACCTTTTAGCATGCGAGCCCGACAGCTGTTGCATAACATCAGGGGAAGTTTTTATTATTTTTTATTTCAGCAAATTCGGACACTGCGCGCGCTGCCCATATTTATGAACATTCGTGTATCATATTATACCACTAATGAAAAAAAAACACTTGCTTTTTATCACATTTTTGATTTTTATGAGACGCGTTTCGCTTTATGAGGCCATTATTAATCTCTTATTATCTTGATAATGCCTTCTTAAGGCAAAAAACGTCTCATGAAAATAAAAAATGTAGAACTTAAAAAACAAGTGTTTTTATTTCCATATGCGTAATTATGGAGTTCTATAATCTTACCTCCTAAACAATAAAATTATACTACTAGAGTGCCACCACTATAACTTGGCGAGCGAGGGAGGGCGCCCCTGTCGCGAAACAGAAGTTGCCAGGTTGTAAATTTATTACACAATACATAATGTACTGAATGTCCGGTGACCAGTGTCAAAGCCTTCAATTTGGTCGGGTAACAGCGCGCTCCGCGGCGGCCGCCCTATCTGTCAAACTGTCAGACGGTAATATCGGTCCATTATTTGCTTTTTCAGCTTCGCAAAACTTTAACTTCATTGGCAACTGTTCTTGCATCACCCCGGACCCATAATAATTCAGTGTATATTGGTAATCAAGATATCACAGCTCCCGAGCAAATACAAAATTGTACTGAATGACAGGGCGAGAGATTGCCGCCGGGTGCGGGCGGGGCGGGTTTCAGTTCCAATCCTGCCGCACGCCAAGTTATGTTGGGCAGGCAATAAGCATGTGTCCGAAAAGGGCATAACTAGGATGGGTACAGAAAATAAAGACATCATTTTTAGGCCAAAATGCTTCTTCTACGATATAACGATAAAAAATTGTCACATTGCTAGCTTTTTTACACCTTTATTAAGCTTCACTTATCTGTCAAGATATTGAAAAACCTTTTAATCAATATTTAACCCACTTCCTGACCAATAATCGCTCTGGAATTTGGCAAAATAAAACATTGTAATCAAGTAAAAAAAATATTTGAAAAAATATACCAAATAAAGAAAAATATTATTCGGTATCTGTTTTTATTTTTCCGAATACCGCCAAATTTCCACGACAACATTACAATTTTCCCGCGTGAAATAATATTTTATGCATACGTAATATAATGTTTGAAAGCTTTTTTCAGTTTTATTACGAAATTTCGCGAATAAATCTAATTTCTGGGTCTAAACTCGAAGGCTGGTTGGCGGAGCACTTTTGACCTGGTGTTTGCCAAACATTAACGACACCTATGAGATTAAAATATACATTTCTTATAACGTACACCCTTACGACCTTTCCAGCAAAATATCTACGCCACCGAAAGAGCGAATTTTTTTTTTTTTTTCTAAAGGAATTTCGGGACTTTTTTTTTTCAAAGGGGACATATTTTTTGTTGTGTAAAAAACATCTTGGCTTGTGAACCCAAAATAAAATTAATACTAGAGCTACCCCAAAAAAGGGTGCGACAAAAAATAGGTCATCCTCGCTACCATTGACAGTTTATTGACAAATTCTTACAATATATATTTTGATTTATTTATTTATCTTGAACTTATTACATGTTGGTTATAAAAGGAGCCACTCGTTTTACTAGGACAAACTTGTAGGAGCCGGGATGTCACGTGGGGTGGCTGCGGGAGGAATGAATGGAAACGCTGGAAATCAATTAGCGAATTATTAACTACTGACAAATTAACTATTCAATATACAAAGTCACTTAATACTATTAAACTTAACGTCATTCTTTAAATTACATACACTTTATTTAATATTTACTAGAACATATCATCCAGTTATCCTGCTTTAATCGCTCCGGTTTCTTACGCTACTTTTAGTTAAGAACTTCGCTTGCGTATTCGCTTGATATATCGCTTCAAAATTTCAGGTCACCTTGGGCGTCGTCCTACGCACTTGCCCGCTTCGCGGACGGTTTCGATTGTCAACGTGACAACAACCTACAATCCAACGCTGAAAATGCTGAATGTACCATACATTCTTGATTATTCTAGTGTTAAGGAGAAGATTCTCGTGGCTCCTAGGCTTTTCTAGGTGTTTTTCAAATGTTTGAGATATTTTCCGAAGATTGTAGATCACTTTAGGCCGTTCTCAATTTTTCGATAGTGTTGTGACAAGTGACATTGTTGTAATTCTTTTTAGCATCTCGATAAAATAAATAAAATAATAAAATAATCAGTTAATTGAAGATATAAATATAAAATATAGATATATATAAAAATCAAGTAGATATTACTGAACACAAAAGCAATAACACAAGTAAAAAGAATATATAATATGTAAAAAATTATATGTAGGTACGTATATTCGCGTTATAATGAAAACTTACAGTTTAATGAGCAAAAAAAAATTTAGAACTGTTTTCGGCAGTTGGATGTTTTTGCAAATGGAAAAATGGATACCAAAAACATTTGGTGCCACGAATAATCTTCGCAAAAAAAGGAAAATGATTACAAACGACTCGAATGATTACTAACACACAATGATTATAAACAAACACATAACATTATTACAAACACACAGCACGATCGGCCGTATGGTGAAGATAGTAATCCTTGTTGTTTGGGTATCTTTATTATTGTCTTGATAGCTATATCATTGGAACGCCGTCAACTTTGACGTTCTTAAGTTTGACCATTTTGCAATTGATGAATTCAGCCAATCAGAAAGTTCTAAAACGTAAAGAAATACTTGTTTATACTTAACAGCTTTCTGATTAGTTGAATTCATTAATTACAAACCTATCAAACTTAATAACGTCAAAATTGACGGCGTTACAATATTATACAATAACCAATAATAATAATATTATACTGTCAAGTTACCGAATTAGCAGTGATTGCTATTTACCCGTGTGCCCAGCCGTGTGTCACGTTTTTCCAAGTTTTTGTTCTATAGTAAGGATAACTCTTTTGCATTTAGCCGTGGTCAAAAGTAATTGAAAAATAAATTTAAAAACTTTAAAATAGAGGTTTCACTTGTTCTTTTTATTTTTTAACATTAACAATATACCTAAATCGCAAATAAATAAATGTAAGTTTTTACATACTACACAATTAATAATAAAAATAAATGAAGTAATAATAAAAAGCGTCTTAAAAATAAAAGAATTAATAAAAAAAGTGTCTTAATGATAAATAAATTGTAAATACTATTGTTGTCCGATATCACTGAGGCAAAATTTACACACGACTCCAAATTATCAAAATGGTGAAAAAAAAAATACACAATCACACACAGTTATACGACATGAAAATACAATATTCAGCTATAAAATAAGAGAATAACCAATTAAATAAGTCAAAAATGCACCACATATGTGCGTACCTACATAACCGATTAGGCTGGCGGAGCGCACCATTGCTCATGTCAAAATAAGTACGGTATTGATAGGGATTCCCGAAATTTCGCGATTCGGGTTGTTCATAATTTCGCAATTTTACATGTTCGTGTGACCTGTGACCTGTCAAAAATGGCGGTTCTTTTAAATATCTGTTCCTAAAGAATAAGTAGGTATTTATTTATTTATAAAAAGAAAAGAAAAAGCACAAACGAAAAGAAAAAAGAAGAAAAAATAATGAAAAAAAAGAAAAAAGTGTATAAAAGAATTAACAGACTTTACAGGATTAAATTACAAAGAAAGACAGAAATTATTATAACAGAAAGTTAGTTAACTTAGTAAAAACTACTACCAGATTAAAGCTCTACCGGTTTCGAGACGTACCCATCTCTTCGTCAGGACCAGCACTACACTACTATGTTCACAACACTTTACACCACAATCATAGTATTTTTAAACTTTCACCAATATTTTTCACATGCGTGTTGTTAATCTTGTCAGAGACAAGCAAGTATGCAATTATTTTATTAATGTATTAATGCATACAATTATTATTATAATGCAATTAACGCATGCAATTATTATTATAATTGGGCGTTACGTTATATTATTGAGTTGATAGAAAAAATATTTTATCATTTTATAAAGAATTTCGAAATATTAAAAAATCGAAATTTATCCGAAACCTGGTCAATGCGAACTCAGGTTATCGGTAGGCTACTGTACTACTAACTTATTAACTAACCATCACGTCGTTTCTCCTCAGGGGTAGGCAGAAAGGATATCAATTGGTTAGCAAGTTGCCCATTTACTGTGATTGTCAAGCAAATTGGTCCATTTATTGTGATTATCATTGTTATTTTTCATAGCGCAGGTATTGAGCTTAGTTTGAAAACATCTATCTACGTATTCGTATTTAAATACGTACGTACCTAATATATAACATGAATTTTTATATTTTTTGATTTTAAAAAATCGGTCAGATTTTTCAACAGCTTACTTTTTAATCATATTTTTAATCCACAAATGTAACTCGGAAGCATAAACACTGGACATTCGCACATTTTCAAATAAATTCTCCCAGATCGTAAAAGTTTTCACCCTCCCTTATTGGTTTCGTCCTAATTTATATGTCCGGGCGGCAAAGGTCAGCAGGAACGCCATTTTGTAGAAAATTTTAAGGGTGGCGTCATCAAAACGTGGGGATGATTCCATTTTAGAATCAGCCGGAGTGCCTGTACTGTAGAGCACGGCTCGCTTTTGTACTTTATGTTTGATTTTATTGGAAGGCTCTACGGGGAGCGTGGAATGAAGGAAATGGTGTTTTATTGTAACGCTAAAAGTGAAACCCCAAATAAAGGGTCTCGGTTAGTATGGCTGACGTGCTCGATAGTCCAGTGGTCGAAGGTTCGTACCTCATTCCAGGCATTTGGCTGAATCTTAAATTAATAACATTATTAATCAAGATATATTATAGATGTTTCATAGAGACGAAATTATATTTTTCATGGGAAAGTAGGTATGGAAGTCTTTGGAGGTTCATAGGGCTTACGACCTATCGTACGGCAGGCTTTAGTGATCACTTTACACAATGTAACGTTCACCATTTCCACCCATGATAGAATGTCATATTTATCTTTTTTTTGGAAGATATATATACAGGGTTATTTGGAAAACATTAATAACCTCACAGGACTGTATTCCTGCCTTAATTATGAGTCGAAAATATTCAAGCTATCATGACCTATGATAAAAACCCTGGAAAAAATCCAATTGGAAGGTTTCCGATTGGAGTTTGAAGTTTTTTATTTGATTTGTATTAAAGGGAATGCATTTTTCATATTCGATATAAGTTACTGTAATGATAGTCCAACGTTTCACAAAAAATAAGTCATAAATATTGAAAAAAAATGCAAACTTTGATGTCGTTTATCTCCTTAACTATTGATATTAGGTCATAATAGCTTGAACATTTACGACTCATAATCAAGGCAGAAATATAGCCCTGCGACGTTATTAATGTTTTCCAAATAATCCTCTATATATTTATGTTTTACGATTCGTTTCACATGTATGTTGTAATTATCATTAGCGTGACCGGCATCCAAAGCTTTTTTATTCCCCTTAACAAAAATTTCCTTCGTCGGTGTGATAAATTTAAAAAATAATTCCATGTTTCCTATTTTTGATACATTTTTACAGGTTCGTCGCCATGTGGAACAAAATTAAACACTTATTAAAACTATTATTGATATTATTGATATTCGCGCTGTTTTCTATGACACGGATTCACCACTCGCTCATCGATTTACACAGATATATGATTTCCGCCACTTGTCAGAAGATCTCAACTCAATTTATAGAAACGCAATTTACAATGTCTCGATTTTTCAAACCTTCTCGTATATACTCGCTTACTCGACCGACTTTCAGATCTTTCTAAAAGTATCCAGACCGTTCGGAAAACCTTTTATCTCGTTTTTAGCATTTCCTCGATAATACGGATACAATATTTAAATTTATATTTGGTTGATATCGATATTGATTCGAAGTCCTACCCTTTCGGCTGATGATTCCAATGTCGAAAATGCTTCTCGAAGGGATGATTCAGATCTTGCGATAATGTCGATATCATCAGTATATGCTAATATTTGAACTGACTCTGTACATATAGTCGCATTCAATTCAATTCCCGAATCCCTATGGCTTTTTCCAGCTCTATGTTGAACAAGAGACATGCCAAGGCATCTCCTTGTCTTAAGCCTTTGTAAGTTCTAAAGCTATCAGAGGTATCTGATTGTATCTTAATTTGGCATACTGCTTCGGACATTGTGAGTCTCACCATGCTAGTTAGTTTTGCTGGTATATCAAGGTCGTTCATTGCCAGTAGAGTTGCTCTCTGTTTATACTGTCATAGGCTGCCTTAAAATCTACAAACAGGTGGTGGGTGTTAATGTTAAATTCGTGGGTCTTCTGTAATATCTGTCCCAATGTGAATATTATATTTGAATCCAGTTTGATATCGTCCGAGCTTTCTCTCTACAACTGGTTCCAGTCTCTGGAATATAATATTTGACAGAATCTTGTATGCCGTGTTTAGTAGGGTGATCCCCCTATAATTGTTACATAGCATCTGGTCTCCTTTTTTATGCAATGGGCATATGAGTCCTTCATTTGATGGTAAAATAATGAAATTTAAATTTATACAAAATTGGTATTTTTTCAATACACTACTATGTGATGTAAAATGCCTATTTCATACATATTTGTCACAATATTTCGTAGTCACAAGTGAATGACAAAATAATATTTTTACGCCAAAACAAAACAAATCTTGAAATGACAAATAAACAGAAGAGCGAAAAAGCAATTCATCAAAACTTTCGTCTGGAGTACAACACTTTGCGAAAGTAAAATCTGGTCGATTAACCGGAGGAAAGAAAAGGGTGGAAGAATTCAGGATGTGGGGGTGTTAGGGGTAAGCTGGACCGAAACAATTGTACGAAGACGGGCAAAAATTTTGGCAGGCTTGACCTAAATTTGAATGGTACCACGCACGTTTTCCTTATATTTTTATATGGAATGAAATCGTGGAAAGTCCTTTATGTAAATGAAATATTTTATATTCTCTTATGTATATATTTTATATATTTTTTCTTGGTTCCTAATAAAAAATTGAAAATTGATGAGCACCGTAGGCGCCCTGTGAATTGGTTTGCATCGGCAATGAGCAGGGTCGATATGGGAGCTTTTGCTTATAGAACAATCCTGGGTAAGCGGTGTGTACCATTCACAGTTAGAAGGAAATTAATTGACTTATACAGGGTGTAACAGAGATAGTCCACGATACTTTACAGTTGGATTCCTGCCTTAAGTATGAGTCGAAAATGTTCAAACAACCATGACCTAATATCAATAGTTATGGAGTTATGCAAAATCAAAGTCTGCATTTTTTTTTCAATATTTCTTACTTATTTTTTTACAAAACATTGAAGTATCATTACAGTAACTTATATCAGTTACGAAAAGTTCATTCGTTTAAATAAAAGTTGAATAAATAATCAAAACCCTGAAAAATCCAATTGGTATGTTTTCCAATTGGAATTAGAAAGTTTTTTTTGCAGAATTTTATTTGACCTGTATTATAGTTGAATTATTATATTAGATATAAGTTACTGTAATGATAGTCCAATGTTTTGCATACTGGCAAGAATTCAAAACTATGATGGACAAATTCGCCATCAGACAACCGAGACTTGTGAATTGCTCTAGTCCACTACTTCTTCACGACATAACTCGTCCACTGCACATGGACCGTCTTAAAATTACAGGGAACTCTCCGTCACCCACCTTACTCGCCAGACTTTGCACCTACTTTTTCGGAATTTGGATAATAATTTACAAGAGAAAAATTTCAACTCCGACGAGGCGGTGAAAAACATCTTTAAAGAATTCATCGATTCCCGTTCCCAGACTTTCTATAGCAAAGGTATCAATAAATTTCCATTAAAATGGAGACTGTAGCCCTTACAAAGAAAAGTGTAGAAAAGCTCAAATGCACGCAACGATCCATGGAGAGATTCATGCTTGGAGTAAGCCTAATTAGAAATTACGAAATTAGGCGCAGAACTGTAGTAGTGAATATCGTGGATCGTGTAGCAAAGCTAAAATGGCAATGGGCAGGACATGTTGGGACGTGTTGCAAGGCAGGATGCTACAATATGGCCTCCCATAGTTCTGATATGGAGACCTTGGGAGAATAAAAGAGGCATCGGAAGACCGTAAAAGAGATGGGCCAATGATGTAGCCGCTGTGGGGGGAAAGAAATGGCTACAATTAGCAAACAACAAGGAAGGATGGAAAGGGAAGGAAGAGGCCTATATCCAGCAGTGGAAAAATGAAGGCTGATTAAGAAGAAGAAGAAGAAAATGACAAAAGTGCGTCGACAACAATGGCCAATACTCCGATTGATTAAATATCTTTTCATAAAAAAAATTGTACGACTTTTTCTATACGGATAATTCAGTGACTTGAAACATTTTTAATAACAGTAGACTGGGTCGGTATGGTTACTACTAATATTACATTGTACTTAGATCCGATGTTTGATTTGTCTCCATTGTAAAAGTGTGATCCACCGACTACTGATACCCCAAAAATTGATCCCCCGAGAATTCATCCCCGTCAATTGATCCCATGGATAGTTTATCAAGTTATGTATCGTTATTCCCCGAAATGGAAAATTTCCAGCTTCGTATAAAGATTGCAACCAAATACTATTTTAAGAATATTTTTATATGTTTGTTCTGAAAACAGTTATAATTTTATTAATTTATATAAAGTAGAATAGTCTCACAACAGTTACTTATATGGGAAACGTGTATGGAACTTCATAGGGATTTAATTCCGAAATTATTTGATTTTGTAGAAAACCTGCATTGTGAAGAAAGTGCTGATCGCTTGTTAAATGAAATCGTTGATAACTCAGAATTGCTTTAATACTTTATAACAGGTTACGAATCATAGTTGTGTAGTTAACATCGAAACAATGACTTCATCGTCTCAATGGAAGCATCTTGAAGAACCATGATCAAAAAACGACGGTCATGTTCGATAGAATTTATATTTTATGTACGATTTCTTACATTTTTTTTAATAACATGTATGCATACAATAACAAATAAACGCACTAAACTGCATAGCAGTAAATTTTTTTATAATCATCTTAAATTACGCT
This sequence comes from Agrypnia vestita, assembly GCA_016648135.1. Lineage (NCBI taxonomy): Eukaryota > Metazoa > Arthropoda > Insecta > Trichoptera > Phryganeidae > Agrypnia > Agrypnia vestita. The sequence goes on along the minus strand of JADDOH010000953.1, from coordinate 129,796 downwards.
ATATTTAATTAAGATAAATAATATATATATCTCATAAAGACGAAATTTTTTTTTATAGTAAATCTTTATTGGGCGTTTACGAGGTCCTGTCTTAAAGCTGGCTTTAGTGATCACTTTACACAATGCAACATTCGCCGATTCCACCCAAGATCAACCACACATCTATCAAATTTAAAAAAGTTTTATTTATGTTATTCTCATGTACATTACTTGATACAACTACGCCATGACCATATATGGTTGAAACTTTTCATTCGCAAGAAGTATATATGTATAATTTATCTTCATTAATGATTATCCCTCTGTGACAAAATTAAGTAATTGTGTTCTTAGAACATATTAAAAAATGTATTATTCTAAATTTTTTTATTTATATATTACAGTAATCTCTTACGAATCTTATCACTTTTTTGTTAGTTTCATTTTAGATACAATATGAGAAAATTTGTTAAGTAATTTCTGTTGCCTTTTGTCCGGTCGCTATAAAAATTATTTCTTCATCTTCACCTACCAACAAATCTTTTGTCTGCTAACGAGTTTAATAATCACGATTGATGTTTACATTTATCATTCCAAAATTCGTGTTTTGTTGTTAAAAAATTAAATGTTGGTATTATGGCTTGGCAAAATTAAACATAATTTAATAATTGTCAAGGTAATCTCTACTTTTTTCAGTGAAACTCGTTGGCGATTATTTTTATGAATCTTAATTTCAGCTGTTTGACTTTATTGAAGTAAGTTTTAAAAGACGGCCTGTGGCTACATAAACTAAAGGTATTAGCAGGGGCGTGTAGTGAGAACAAGAAGCATTGTATTTAAACACTAGCTGTAACCCGTCAAAAATGATGGAACATTGGTTCGCATCTTAAAAATATCACAAAGGATCTTTTCAATAAAAGATCTTTTAAAATTGTTTCCAGTACCAAACGTGGATGATATTTTCAAGCATGTATCGGCATAATATCCCAGAAGATTCTGAGTGGCCGTGAAAACCTTAGAACAACGCCATGCTTCTTGTTCTCACTGCACGCCCCTGGTCATTAGTAATTATTGTGGTACTAGCAATGCGCCCGTGAAAAATCACGGTAATTTGGTGGACCTGTCACGAATGGGTGTTGCCTGAACGATTGCGCGTTGCGCGCTGATTGCGTGTCACACTCTAATTATTTTAAATTGAATTCCAGCAATTTAGCGACAGACAGACAAACAAAGAAATTGTTATATTAAGATCATTTATCACCATAATGTACAATGATGAAAGGGTTTTAAAAAAATACTATAAAGAAGTTACTTAATTTAAAAAAATGTTTTAATTCATTTATAATAATTTTCACATCCCTAACCATATTGATCTACACACACGCCCCCGCGTACATCCCACCAAACCGTTATCTTCTGTAAACATTGAATCAACACACCTCACTAACCTTTCTCACACGTGTGGGCCGGAATTATTTATCAACCTTAAGCCTTTGTAATCTAAAATTAATCGAGTCCAGGAATCCACGGCGCGGAAAGGGTTAGTTAGATATAAATGGCGTACTTTTACATACTTGCATTTCAGTTTTACATTGGTCACTTTAACTATAATTAGCTCCTATAAAGATTTATTATAATACATTTAAATTAAAAATATTTATAAAAAAGGCGATCTGGCAATACGAGCAAAATTCACATTTTTTTAGTTTTTTTTTTTGCATTTAGTATCATTTTTGTATTTATTAGGTGTCAAATTAGAATTTATACATCTGGTTCCATATATTAGGTCCTTACATATGAAATTGGCGTTTAGTATGGGAGGAACATAAAGCCGATTTTTTTTTATTATAATATATTTATTTAATCAAAGTATGTACCATTGCTATCTATGCACTTTTGCCATTTCATAGGTAGTTCATCGATCCCTTTACTAAAAAAAACATTCGGACGGGAATCAATAAAATCTTTGAAGGCGGTTTGGACTGCCCCATCGGAGTTGAATTTTTTCCTTTGCAAGAAGTTATCCAAATTTCGAAAAAAATGGTAATCTGTTGGGGCAAGGTCCGGAGAGTACGGTGGATGTCTTAGACATTCCAATTGAAGCTCCTCTAATTTGGTAGCCGTCTGTTGTGCAGTGTGTGGTCTAGCGTTATCATGAAGCAGCAGTGGCCTAGAGCGATTAACCAGCCTCGGTTGTTTAGCAGCTAGCTTTTCCATCATGGTTTGTAGTTGCTGACAATAGACATCTGCCGTAATCGTCTGGCCAGATTTAAGAAAGCTGTAGTGAACGACACCAGCACTAGTCACCAAACGCTCACAAGTAACTTTTTTGGAGTCAATTTTCGCTTGGGGCATGGTTTGGCTGGTTCGGCAGGGTTCAGCCATTGCGATGAGCGCTTCCGATTATCGTACAGGATCCACTTTTCATTACAGGTAATGATTCGATTTAAAATCCCTTCATTATTGTGCCGGTTGAGTAAGGCAACGCAGCAGTCAACGCGCGTTTGTTGATTTGCGTCACTCAATTCGTGAGGTACCCACCTTTCAAGATTTTTCACCTTACCAATTTGCTTCAAGTGGATTAAAACAGTTTTATCACTAACACCGCAGCCTGCGGCTAACTTGGATGTGGTTTGCGATGGATCCGCTTCCACAATAGCCTTCAATTCTTCATTATCAAATTTGGTCTCCGGCCGTCCACGGGGCTTGTTCTGCAGGTCGAAATTTCCAGAACGAAAACGTTGGAACCAAAAATGCACTGTGTTTTCTTTTGCGGCACCGTCGCCATACACATCATTATAATTGAGCCGTTTAATGCTAAGACAATGGTCCGCTTGTATTTATTTTTCACTTTATTCTTTTCTTCCTCCTTTTTTCTTTGTTTGCAGGTTGCTTGTCCTTTTTGTCTGTTTGCCTTCTTTTTGTGTTCTCCTCGCTCATCTCATCTTTTCCTCTTCCCCATTCTATTCCATCTCCCCCGTGGCGGCTTTGCTCTCCTGTTTTTCTCTGTTTTATTCACAGTATGCCCTCTGTGTGCTTTTTCCTACCCTCTTCTGAAAAATAATGGTAAAATAGATAGGGGAGGAGAGGAGAGATGGAGAGGGCTGAGAGGGTTTGAATGTGGTCATGTAGGAGAGTAGAGAAGGGGGGCCGGGTGTAGGGGAGGGTTTTTGTTCCTTAAATAGGTATGTTGCCACGGTGGAACTGTACTCGTAAATAACGCGAATATTCAGTTTTTCATTTGTAAAACTGAGTGGACGCAAAGAAAAAAACAATTGAGGAAAAAACAAATGAATCACAATTTTCAAAACACAAATACATGAGTAAATAGCTGTATAAATTTGGATTTGGAATTCCTAACCAAAGAGAAGATATTTGAGATCAAATTTGCCAGTACGGCAAAACACCAATTTCATATGTAAGGACCTAATATATATATATATCTCCAAGCACGAGATGTTGCCTCTTTTTTGGAAAGTTACAGCGAAAAACCAAAATGTATCTTTAATAAACTAATATGTATCATAAGTAAATCATACACATTAATAAAAATAATTAAAAAAAAAATCTTATAGCGTTATTTAAAAACAGTAAGTATCAACCAACACCTTTATTTAATGTTGAACATGCTAGCATATAAGGGATGACTCCTTAAGAAGCCGCTAAATGTTTCTCTGTAGCCCAGAACTGGAGGCTCAAATTTAAGAAGCTCAAAGAGGTTAGAATTTCCAAAAGTCTTTGCATAATATTCTTCTAAATATATTTTACATATTTATTTTAATTAATGATTATTCCTCCGTAAATAAAATCAAATTATTGTGTACCTACTTAGAACATACTACTAAAAAAATGTAATACAGCTTTTCTAAACTTAAATTTTTAAAGAATAATGTTTTTTTAACCTTTAAATATATATTTTTAGATCAGTTTTTATGATTTATTTTTAGTCTTATTTTTAATATCTCCAGATGGTGTTTATGGTGCAAAGAATTTCACTATATTATTATTAGTACTAAATCTACACCACAGTATAAAATCTATTCTTAATGTTTACAAAATAAACGCAACAATGCTGCACAATGTTTTCAACATAAGTCTTCTCTTGAACTGACATGATGCAAAATATTTTCAACACAGAAAAAATCTGGGTATAAAATGGTATTTGAATGAATATTCTCGCTGGAATTGAATTGCATTATAACCATAATATTATTTTATTTTATGTCGTACTATTTTAACCATTTTTTTGTATATCTCGAAGAATTAAGATACAATATTTTTCAGGAGGAGAATGTACATAACCTTTACATGTACACTTTGTGCAGAAAATTCTCCAGAATTATAGTATTGTAACGAAATAGCATAAGATTTGATAAATAAGAAAATAGTGTATGTAGATTAAAAAATAGCATTAAGTTTAATTCGAGGTAAGTGACTTTGTTCATTGAATGATTAATTAATAAATCGCTACTTAAATTCCAGTGTTTTTATTTGTCTCCTAAAGTCACGACACATGACAATATTTATCCTCAGCATATGCTCCTCCAGTTCTGATGAATAAAGCCCATTGTAGTCCAGTTATGTCAAGTCATGGCGCACGCCACTGTGAACTGACTACGTAGTGAGCTACTGTCGTTAACATGCTTTGTCTAGTCAGTTCAGTTTAGTTAGTTATCAAAATTAATTAGTTGTCAAAGCGTATCACCTGTTTGCGGTGTCCATCAAAGTCCGTTACACGTTAACACGGCATCGTGGCTGTGGAATAAAGCTTAATTTAATCACCAATGTCACTGGACACGAATTTCATTCGCACAGATTGTCACTATTGAGAGACCTCAACTGAGGTAATGGTAATCAATTCTTCGGGTGATCCCAAAAGTACGACTAAAATGAAAAGCAGTGAGCGGCTGTTCCACATGTTAGTGGCGGCTCGCAAACGGTGAGGGTGACAACTCAACATTTTCGGCTACTAGTCGCATACATAATTATCCATAAATGGGCAATGCTAGCGGATGCAGCCCTAGCTAGTTGGGTCACTCTGGTTCCACGTCTGACGATCATCGGTGAATAAAAAACAATATAGTCAAATCAACCAACGATTCATGGGCTCCTGGATGACTCAAGGCTCCAAAATATTACAGAGAAACGGCCTGGGTAAAAGCGATACCCAGAACCGAAGAAGATACAGCCTGAGAACGAGAAGAGCCGACCCCAACAGCATAGGTAATGAGTTGAGACAGTGCAAGAAAGAAGAAATACACCTTAGAACAGCAATAAAATATTGCATCCTAAATTAATATCGCCATGCGTTGAACACAATAGCCCAAAAATATGGATAAACTACAAGGTTTTATACGTTGTGTTTAATACTTCACCTGTCGATGAGAGATTATGTTTTCTCGAAATTTAATGAGTGAGGTAAACACTATTATTATTTCATTATGGATAAACTTTTTTTTCTATTTGTTTATTTCTGTTTCATTTAAATATAAAATTTTGGTTGGACTGTACCTGTTTCATTAGAAATATCTATGTTGAGACAGGCATAGTTTACAATGGTATGTAGATACAAGACATAGTATGTGATATATAGTATGATAATTATTTGTATTTGATGAAGTATTGTATATTAAATTAACATAATAAAGTGATTGAAGTAACATAATTAAAAATATATCATACATATGAGGTTATAGTGTGTGCTAGTGTGTTTGAGTAAGTGTGTATATTTTCACTATTTTATTTTGTATTTTATGTTAGGGTTGTAAATTGTGGTTAGCCCGGATTCCTTTAATTGATCAAGCATGCAATTAAGTAATTTGTGTCCAAAATATTTATAGCTCCTTTGTCCATACGTGATAGTAATTGAGTACGATCGAATTTGTTTGACCGTGTGGTTATTATTGTTTGAGTTGGTTTAAACTGTGTATGTATTTTTGTGTTTGTATGTGTATTTAATACATCTACAATACAATACATTTTAGGTTTTGAGGATTAATTTTATAGCAATTTTCTGAGTTTAAATAATTGAGTTAAGTGCACTCATAGTTGCTCCTCCCAATGCAGTTATGCCGTGTTCTATAATTGATTGGCAAAAAATAATGAAGGTGAGAACTAATTATATCACTCGTACATTCTCATGACTAGATCCCATCCCCTAAAAATATCGTTTCCGATTTCTAATTTAACCTTTTCCGTTATCTCAGACGTTCTTCGTTTATGGAGACAAAAATACGTCAAGATAGTCATCATGTAAGCCGAATTTACCATAAGCTCGGTACCCGCCTCCGTACTAGTAATTCCCGGGCGTTTGTCCCGGACGGCGGCGACTGGAGCGCGCATCGCGTAATCTTTTCAAGTGCTGTATCTCGAGTTTCAGTGAATATATCTTAAAAATAAAACGTACATTTATCGCAGGACTGAACATGAATAAATTATAATGACGTAGAAAAAAATATCAAAGCAAAGCGAGCCCAAAAGTATCACACTCGAGTTTGACCGAGTACCTACATACAATTTGCCTTTGAAAAAGCACTGAAGTGAGAAAACGCAAATATGTTTCACTTAAACCATGAGAACTTGAAACACGCCCGGTATTTTTTGATATTTATTTTAAGGTAATGTCCGTCTGGTTCAGAATAGCAGAAATGATTTTGACGTGGTTTTTATAGCCTGTTGGGAATTATTCAGGAAAGTTATAAACCACACATATTCACGTTACACAAATTGTAAACAAGCTGCAAAAAATATGTTAATATATAGAAAATATATGAAAAAGCATATTTTAGTGGCAGAACATGATAATTAAAAAAAATGAAAATATATAACCTGATCGTGTAGCAAATCTATAAATGTAATTTTTTCTAGAAGAAAATAAAATGTAGTTAATGTTGAGTGCAATATAAAAACATATTCAATTATTTCGTTAAATGTACCATACACACGACATCACCAACTACCAGGGGCGTGCAGTGAGAACAAGAAGCATGACATTTATTTAAACAAATATTTGGAAAAAAATCGAATTTAAATATTTATCTAGCAGAATACTATGGAATATTAAAACCTGTAGATAAAGAGTACTATGAGTAATATGTTAATTATTGTGATAGGAATATTACGAGATATATCTATATTTTAAATAAATTAAAAATAACAATAATATCAAAAAAATCAAAATAATATCTCTTATTTTGATTTCTTTTCAAAATATATGCTTAGGAAAAAGTCATGCTTCTTATTCTCAATGCATGCCCCTGCTAAATACATACTGTACATAATGTACATACTTAACCTTATTTGACTTCATCGGAATATGCGATTTATTTTAAATAAATATAATAATATTAATAGCTATAGATATGGAATACGTAAGACCCAAAATTTGACAAAGTCGCATATCGCACAAAACGTTAAACTTATAGGGTGCTTGTTAAAATATCAGCCACCAATTCTAAATGCTTTGTTTCGTTAAAAAAGAATCGTTAAATTGAGTGTTATTTAGTTGGGTTAGCGGTAGCTAAAACCCATCCAAAATTCAATAATCGGAACCCTATAGCTTTCTATATAATCGTTGCCTCAGAGTAACTTTACATTATTGACCAAATTAACGCAGACTCGTATGGGATATTGACATTTTCTACAGCTTTTAATGAAGTTGATGAGACATATACTTCTGTATAAAATTTGTTTCTCATCCTTTTTTGTATTTATGAATCTGCAAAAGATAAAAGATTTTAAGGGTTGTGGTATTTTAAATTTTAATGTATGATTCATGTTTATTAAGGAATTTACAATATAATATTTTTTTAAGTTTTCGTTTATTTTCAAAGAATTTACGGCTTGATATAGCAATTGAAGTAAAAAATATATTTTTGTTTTAAGCCTTTTAATTGATACAATTTACAATTAACTTCATTGTGGCATCTATAAATTAAATAATAAAGCAGTGAAAAACAATAATATATTTTTAAATAGAGATGCAAATATGGAATACATATCTAATCAATATTCTTACTATTTTCAAAATAAACTCTAGAATAGAACTTACGAAAATAGAAATGAATAAATTGCTGGTATCCCGAAAGGGACTCGAACCACCGACCACTGGATCACTAGGCGAAAATTATTACACCAACAAGCTACTCATTGTAAGTATTTCACTCATTTAATATTATTTTTACGTTCAATTAAAAAATAAAGGACACCCAATTGAAGGTAGCCGTGACTCGAACATAGCAATGGCAGTATTGTAGTAAGTATTTTTAGTATTGATTGCTATCAGGTGTGCCGTTTTATGCCAATCAAAATAAAGTAATCTTCTTATTTATTAATTGTGTTAGGGAATAAAGATGATTAGCAACACTATGTTACTAAACAATCGCGTTAATTAACAAGTCTTAATAATAATTATTATTGTAAATATATATTAAATAAACTACAAAGAAATAAAATAGTACAATTTTTCTTGTCAGATTATATTGTTTAATATTTTACAATGAAGATTTTTTTATTAATGTTTGATTTGGCTAGTATTGGTACATATATAGTACATCCAATTAAGCTGCATCGTTGGCTAACTGTCGTAGCACCGGAGACTCACTGAAAATCACTGGCTGTCGGCACCCTAGTACCGAGAAATTAATTAAGGCTGCGGTCTTAACAGGTATCTAACCTACAATATCTAAGGGATGTAAGTACATACAAATACTGCTTATGAGGTTGTATTTCGCAAATTGGAGCGGTCTTGTCCTACCAAGATAGGGTTGATATTGAGGCTGTGTAGCTAAAAATCTCCTTCATTAGTTGAGTAATTGGAAAGTTTCTTTTTCAAAAGGAACAATTCGTGGTTAGACTGTGAAGTAAATGTGATTATTTTAATAAAGAATAATATAAGAATAAATAATAAGAAGTTTTAAGTGCGAAAATATATTATACGCTCGGTAATAATGGAAACATTGCGGCTACTAAAATGGCATCGCCAATACCTTTCTTAGATTAAAAACGTAGTTAATATTATCGACATGGAACGATTAATGTAATAATTAAATAAAGACAATTGTGCCCTTTTGTGTCATTTTATGCCAAACTACACCGTGAATTACTTGTTTGTTTTAGTAAAAAACCGTTCCTCATGTTCCATATATTTAGTTATCTAAATATATAAATATAAACATATAAACATATAAATATCCTGATGGAAGAGTCCGCAGTATATTAAAACTTTTGACACACGAGATAGATGCCATAATAAACTGATGCGTTATCAGTGCCTTGATAATTTTCTTTTATGGAAATTCCAACAAGGCACATTTTATAACCTGCAAACGTCACCTAACCTAACCAGCCCAGTTAGGCAAAATACTCATTCGACAAGATAATAATAAAATTCTACCATAAATAAAATTCTACCATTCTCGGCCATAAATGTACCAGTTATCAAAAGGACCACATAACGCGTATGTAATATCAAATGTTCAATTTCAATTTTAAGTTCTTGCATAATTACCACCTAAGTTTTTTCGTATTTTTTTAATTTCACAAGGGGTGGAGGCAAGGAGATCTTTCAGAGGTAAGTATGCGATTCTGTATCCGTGTTCTTATATGACAAATAGGATTTTAGCTATAGCTATTGGTATGCAAAAGCATAGAAAGTATAAGAGGGGAGTAGGTGGTGCTCTATCATTTCTCCCTATAGCTGTGTGAATAGGCTTATACAGTTTAATAAATATTCAATATGACGATTATTAGGCAGTTTTAAATTGTACATCAAATTTAGAACTTATAAAATAGATTACTTTCTTACAAGAATTATTCCGTAGTATAAACGTAGCTTTATACAAAGAGTTGAACACACCTTTGTGAGATCTTTGTAAGCCCCAAAAGTTTAGAGTTATGAGATTGAGGTGACTTGGGCACATTGAAAGATGCAGAACTTGTAGGACTCTCCGAAAGGTCTCCCCACAAGGCTGCACATGAATGATATGGATGGATGTTGCCAGGTAATATGCAGGTAAATTTTTTGATTACAACGATATATTTTTTAATTAAACTACACTGTAATGTGGGCAATGGGTGCGTCATAATAAATTAAACAGGAATTATAAATTTTGATATTTTTTGTGTTATAACAAATTTTAAAATTTTTCATTTCCGTTACATATTCACGGAAGATGAAAATTCGAAATGAAAATATAAAATGATGGAAACAAAATAAATATGTATTTATGCCCTTCAAAGTTCAGTGGTCGTATAAAAATAACAGATTAAGCCTTCCCTTTTCTGCGTACGTCATCAATTCCACATCTCTCCACTACCTTTTTTTTCTTTTCGAGTTTTCCGACTCTAATCATGTTTTTACGAGAAGGATTTTACGATTTTTGCTGGATGGTAGGAGCGAGTACCTGAAATATTTAGTTTTTTATAGAGTTTATAAAAAACACAAGTTTTTATGACTTCAATTTTGTGTGTTGTCAAATGAGTATGTAAAATTTCCATGGCGACGCTTATAAAAAAGATTTTGGGACAGAGCAATAATATTTTGCTATATAGTTTTAATTTTCTTTCAATACTTTAACGGTGCTTGAAATATTGAAAACATTAAGTAAAGTGAGAGAGAGTAGAATGCCTCATTGAGTTGTTGCCTATTTTGATGTTTGTGTTAATTTTTTTAGGTAAGTATATACAAAAAAAAATTTGCCTCATTTGTTATAGACATGAAAACTCATAATCAGGAATCTATAAGGGAGGGAGAGTGTGAGGGGGCGGGTTCTAAAGTGGGTGTTACCAAATCTTTTGTGAAAGTTAAATTGAACAAAGGGTTGTATGTTAAATTGATTTGTATATAAAATTGACTCTAACTCTCTCTCCCTCCTAGATTCCTGATTGTCCTGTAGGCTAGTTGGTGCAAGCTTGTCTTTGACAAGATTAACACGCACGTGATAAATATTGGTGAAAAGTTAACAATACTATGGTTGTGGTGTATAGCGTTGTGAACATAGTAGTGTAGTGTTGGTCCTGACGAAGAGGCGGGTAGACCTTAAATCTGGTAGTGGTTTATACTAATTTAACAAACATTTTGTAACAATGTCAAACCACAAAGTTAATGCTCTAAATATTAAAAATATTAATAATTTTCATTTGTTTTAAAGAGAGAGATTTTACGGTAAACCAAACAATGTCTGTGGAGTTTCATCAACACTCATCTAGAGAGAGACCAAAAAACTGCTGGGTGACTCAACACTCCAAAAGTGACACCCAAAACGAAGAAAATACAGCCTGAGAACGAGAAAAGCTGACACAACCTACCTAGGCAATGTGTTGGAACAGTGCCAGGAAGAAGAAGACTGAGATTATAATTATATTCGTACATATTTTTTTTGTGAAACACACTCTTTCTGTCTTACTGAGTATTTCTTATTGCAGCTGATATTCATTTATAAATAAATTTTCGATGCATATTTATGTCTATTTCGTATCGGATCAAAATATAATTATTTTCATTAGGATTCGCTTAACGTAAGTATTTTTCCCCTAATAATATCTTATACGTATAAGCGGGAATATTTTAGAATAGTACGTATTTACCAAAATATTGCAGGCTTAATTGAATTAGTAAACCTGTGTTACCAGCCTGGCTAGGGAAGGGTTGAATACAATGAGAGGCAGATGAGTTTAGGTCTCTTTCTAGACTGTTGCTCTTAAGGCTTGAGGCGTCACTTTGTGAGCGAGCTAAACGGGTTGACTCTTCCTAGTCTAGAGGTTGCTGTGCGAATATTTTATTATATTTCTCATTGCTCCTCTTAGAGTACAGTAGCAACTGTCTGGAAGCCCGGAACTGGCGCGCAATATATTATTCTATTAGTATAATGCTTATATTCGTATTATGGTGTTTTTAGTAAAGACACAAGCTTCCCAAACTGTCTATAGGATGATTTGAAAGCAGAGTTTTAAAAAATACCGTCAGATGGTGCGTACCTGGAATGATAAAAACGCGCGCTTGAATACTTCTCGGAGTCATTGCCTTGCAAAGCCAGTATTTGTCTACGGCTATTAAAATTATTTTTCATTGATTTAGCCAAGATACAAACCTGCTTTACCTGAAAATATCTTTATATGTACCTACATTAGACAAACAAACAATCTAAATATTATTTTCTTTTTTATGTTTAATTAATTTTTGAAACACTGAGCCATGAAACACTAACGAACTATAAACCCAGAATTAAAAACTTGTGAGGAATATTTCTTTCTAACAATACTCGTATATCAAAATTTCATAAAATAAAATAACCTTTCAAGTCTTTAAACATTATATATAATATATTTTCGATGGATTAATTGTTCAATTAGGAAAAACATTAAGTTTATTACCTTTACACGAGTTAAATAATATTTTTATATTATTTGACCAATTAATTTCTAAACGTAGAGTTATATTCGCTAAATTTCCATTTAAACAGAAAATTCACAAGCTTCACGTTGAACAAAGAAAACCCTGTAAATTTATACAAATGTCGTCAACAAAAGCGATGGACTGGTGCTGAACAAAGCGATTTACAGTATTATTGCTGTGTGAGCAAGTCTGCAATGCCGACGTGGGAGACATGCGAACGATGCTCCTGAATTCTGGCAACAAGGTAACTTCTAGCGGATTATTCTCTTTATTTTCCGTGTTTGACCAAATTTGACCAGAAATATGTATATGTATATGTAACTCTCTGCGGTACAAACCCAAGAAGAAATTGTATCATGTTCAATCTTATGAGCATGTTTAACAAATGAATTTTTGTGTGTTCAAAACGTAACTTTTATTAATATTAATTAAGTAAATAACGTAGCTTAGATATACGAAAAATCTAAATATGTGTTAGTAAAAAGGTGTGAAATACTTGTTTGGTCACCTTTTCCGGTATTTTCCGAGATTATTCTGGTACGAATTTTTTTGGGTAAGCGCGGGCTCAGATAACGTTATACATATATAAAGTATTTTATTAATTATTATATGTGACAATATTCAAATATTTATAAATGTAAATATTAGAGGATGGTCAAATATATAAAATTGTTTATCATGTTTATAAGTGTCGCAATTTATAGTAAAATATATGTCATTAATCCCTAATTTCCAATAACTCCTGGAGAAGTCATTTAGCTCTACAGGAGCATGGCAATTTCTCGCCAATGGTTCCTTTAAAGGATTATTTATATTATTGAGAGATTTTCAATACTGAATAGGAACAAAGAGGCGGATCAAAGACCAGGTATTATTTGTTGGTAGAACAATTATTATTCATTGTGCTTTAGCATTCGACTGCGCAGAACACTTAATGGGATTTTATAGACTTGACTCAATATGTATTGTACTTTAATTTAAATTCCTCAAATGTAAATAGGAATTTCGGAAACCTGGTTCGAATTAAACATTTAATGCCATTATTTAATGTGAATCAAACAGTCTAATAAATACAACATCAAAGAAGTAAGAAAGCAAGTACTTCACACTGTAGATGCAAAGAAAGTTTGATAAGTTTCAATAGTTCTTCTTCTTATCCTTTTGCAACCTCACAGAACTCCACCTATCCATAATCTTTGTGATCCAGTCGGTTCAAATCATCTACGTCTTGCAGATCACTCTTGACATAGTCCATCCATCTATGATATGTGGTGTATAAAAGCAATGGCAGTAATATCCAAAAAATAAAAATAAAAATTTTAATGCATTCACCGAGGATTACTAATTTAAAATGTACTGAATTCTAGATTTTATATATCTCTCTCTTTCCAGAATCATATATCCTTTAAATTTATAGGCTATGTTTCCTATAAAATCTCGAATTCAGTATATTGTAAATTAGTAATCCACGATTTTTTTTTTCGGATATTGATGCTTTTGCTATTATACCCCACATGTGGTTTTTTCTTTGTATTTATTCTATCGACTTGTAAAGCAGAACTTAAATGTGAGCATATAACGGTACTCTTATACCCTTTTTATAATTCCGCTATTTATAGCTCTATTTGTTTTCAATATTTTAATTTTAAAAATGGTTAAAAATTATTATCTTTTTGTGTTACTTTCCATAACTCAAAGATAAACAACAATAGATAAACACCAAAATAAATTCCGGTCACAAAAAATATTTAGACGCCTATTTATAAAGGCTAAAAATTATGATAGCGCCATGTAAAAATGATAGCAATATTTGAACGTTCAATCATTTTTAAAAACGTACGAAGTGTTTGAAAAAAGTACAATAACCAAAGTCGAGCTACGTAAATTTTAACCCATGGAGAATTTGACATTTTTCATGCGGAAAATGAACTGAAAATATGCGTCAAATCGCATCAAGGCATGGAGGCATGAACAGCATTTACGGTCTGGTGGAAACGTATTTATACCTTTTCCGCAAAGCCTTAAACGTAGATTTTTAGACTTAAATACATTGCTCTGATAGTATTTTTTAATTTATAAATCTGGATTATTGCGTCATTAAAGGGACTAAGATAACGTTATAATCATGTGACCATTATTATAACCAGATATCATGGCTGCAATAAAATTTACTAGATTACGCTAAGTCGAATATGTTCAAAGAAAAGCTCTTCCAGGATATCCACTTAATGCAGTAGTATTCTTATGAGACGCAACTACGGTGAAAACTCAACTCAACTCAACTCGAAGAAGAAAAACAGACAAGATATTTACCGATAAGATCTTGGTGATCATCGGGTGTAATCTAGATGGGCCATTATTAAAACGGGCCGACCAATCAGTGGTAAAGAACAAGTGGCACCAACTTTTTCCCATCATTCCATCCTCGGTTTTTCAATTGCATAGAAGTATTTAATCTTACTATTAGTGTAATTTTACATGAAGTTTCAATAAATTCAATGAAAGAAATATACTGTGAGTATTATCGTCATTTGCTTATATCTTGTTCTTCTCTTATACGTTAGTCGCATACCAGGCGACATTTGCATATATCGCGCGATATATTCTACGAACATTGAAAGATTTCGTAGGTAAGGTGGAAATTCTGCCGCTCCCAAAAAAAAAACGGTTATCCTCAATTTACCAACGCGTTAACCAGTAACTTTGTCAACCTTCCAATATATTTTCAATAATTTAACTTTTTAAAAAGTTGACCGCCTGCTATTTTTTTTTAATAACGATATAAGTGTTACACACTTACACGAAACTTAGATATCACAGTGTATAAGCATAATGGGTAAAAATGGTTAGAGATTATTAGGAAACTGGTCGATAGTAGGCGCCACCTTTTTTTATTTTAAAAAGATTTTGGAGGTACCTGGAATCAATACTGGTACTGGTAAAGGCGGTTTCAAAATGTTTAAATAAATTCAAAACAGTTTAGTAACATTTTTTTCGCGCTGAATAAATATTTTTTTTTAATATTGTAACGAGTTGTCCATTGACATTTGACAGCCGAATACAAGCGAAGGCGCGTTCGCGTGGAACAGCGCAGAACATGCGCAGAACGGCGGGCCGGTGTGCTCAGTCGTTGAAATAACGAAGTAACATAATTCTAAAGCGAAGATTTTATAAAAGTTCTTACAACAAAATTAACAAAGTATACATATTCACTTCCCCATGACAATATATGGCTCCCCAATATGTGAACAAGACAATCGATAATGTCAGATACTGTTTGAACATTTCAAACAATTTCAAAATATTTTACATCTTTCATTTTGACGGATACTACGACATTACGTCCTAGACTAAAAGCATTGCTGACTTGATTTTATTTCGAAAGTAGCTTTAACCGAATTTATCTATATTTTATTTTATTATTCCAGGCGACCGGTCACGATTTGATGAAATCTTCTGTTAAGAAGCTCTGTGAGAGAAAAGCAGATTGATAATGTAGGGACGTGGGAGTAGAAAATTTTCGACCTGTAAATTCTGAAATAGTTTCTAAAGATTGAGATATTTAACAGTTTTAGTAAGCCAGGGTTTTACAGAATTATAAATCTATCACTAAGGTGTGGACTTAATAATGTAATTATGCAAATATCTGGTACGGAATATAAAACAAAATAAATTCGCTGCTTATTTTATTACATTTTAGTACAGAAATTATTCTTATAATGTTCCTTCACTTTAAATGGAATCAGTCTTAAAACCAAATTCATCAATAAAAAACACATACCGAAAAATCAAATCCACGAAAAAATATTTGGCTGGTACCGGGATACGAACCACAGGTCTCCTCCTATCCAGGGCAGACACGTTATCCAATTTCTCTATAGCGGCCTTGTACATTTCCGTGAATATATCGACCTTATCTCTCATTTATTAATTGATTAACATATATTATCAATTTTTAGAGGAATTCAATTTTTCTGGTACGGTAGGCACAAATTACTATGTATAATTGCCGCTAGGGGACGCCAGAATCAACCGTTTAATTCGTTTTTTATTTTTGGACACATTTTTTACAACACATATATATTATATTCAAGAACACATTTTTATTGTGAAGTTACAAATTTTTCAGAACAAAGTTCTGTGAAATTTAAAACCGAATTAATTAATTAATTAGAAAGACATACAGAAAAATCGTATCAGCTTTGTTCGTTATTAAAATCATGTATGGAATATTGGTATGTCTCAATCGCCTTTCTTGTTCTTGTGCCCTACCCGTTCAACGAACGTTGGTTATTATATGAGCTTTCATCATATTATTTACAGTAGACTGACCAAACCACTGTCTCAGGTCTTTCAACTATAATGTTCTCTTCCTTCCAGGGTCCCGACTTCCGGCAACCTTTCCCTGTGTTGTGAGATGCAAGATCCCATATTTCTCTGGATATTGAAGTATTCAGATTTTTATTGCTCAAGTCACTTCTTAGGAACTCCGTCCATCCAGCTAATTTTGAGTATTATTCTGTAGATCCACATCTTTCAACTTGCAGGACTTGATAACAATATTTATAAAATTTGATTTTTTTTAAATTTCATTAAAAATTTCATTTCAAATGCTTCAAGACGCCTTATTGATTATTTGGTAACCGTCCATGCTAGTATTATTTAAAGTAATATTGAAAATACGTAGAATTTGACCAATCTCATACGTAATCTAAGATTGAGATCATAACTGCGGAACATCTTTTACATGAGTATAAAGATTGCACGGAAATGCGGCTTCGATTTCAACAGAAGGATCACATCTTTCATTTACATTGGAACTCAAGTATAAAATACTTTCCACCATTTATAATTTCTTTCCAGTATGTAATATAAAGACTTTCACTGTCAACTACGTTATGTTTGCTAATGAGCATGTACTGTGTTTTAAGAACTAAGATTCTCGCATGTATTCACTACCATTAGCATATTTCACCACAGACCCAGACCCGTTCTACGAGCGAAAGCTCCCGTACTGGTCCTACACTTCTGTGTATAGTTTTCTGGGATATTTTGCCATGTGTATGTGACCTCTCTGGCCAACGTTTCGGATCCCATTGCAGGGTCCATCATCAGCCCTGATGATGGACCCTGCAATGGGATCCGAAACGTTGGCCAGAGAGGTCACATACACACGCAGAATATCCCAGAAAACTATACACAGAAGATTCTGAACGGCCGTGAAAACCTGAGGACATTTTGGTCCTGCACTTTTGCCATCCAGTTTGTCATTGTTTTAATGATAAAACAGATGCAAAAGCTCGTGCGACATGGCAAGGAAGCTGCACTAACCACTTTTTAACATTTTTAAACCAATTTTAATCAGAGACAATGAGTACTTGATATTTTATGTTCACTGTCTCTATTATCTATAGCTCTTTAGCTAATAAAGCTATAATAAGTCTCTGCATCACAGTTGATGGTTCCCCGTAAGAGGTGACATTCAATTTTCAACGATTGGTATACAAATGTACTTCAGTCTTCCTTGGTTATTTAATATCTTCAAACTATAATATACTCCAGATTCAGATACTGGAAGATGGTCCCGTTAGAAGCCTCAACAACCGTCGAGCTTGCATGCGAAGATGTATGAATGTGGATGAGGCAAGAGTTGTACGTCAGGACAGAAGAGTGTGGCGCTCTATCTTCTCTGCCTACCCCCATGGTGAAATAGCGTGATGGTAAGTTAGTTAGTTAATTAATCACTACTAATTTGTGTCATTTTTTCTGTTCTGTTATTTTCTGATACATTTTTCTTCTTTTCTTCACCGTTGTTGTCTAGTAAGTGTTTACGTATGTGATAATTGTAATAAGTATATTCAGTATGTAGTATTTTTAGTAGCTCCCTAAAGTGACCATTAGTTGGGGAATTTATCAGATCTGTGTACCTTGTAAACGATTCTCTCGATTATCTATTGAGATTCTTATAAAAAAATTCCATTAACTTGGCATCTATCGATATGAGTACAAAAATGTTCTATAAATTGCTGCTACATCTATTAAAAATAACTTGCTTAAAAAAACATAGCGTTGAGTAGATTTGAAATGATTTAATTTGTTTTAATTTTTTTTTTGGGTTAATCTTTGCCTTTGTTCGCCTTCACATTTTAATCTTTTGTACAATACTAGATACTAAAGATTCCATTTCAAAGCAATTTTTGAAACATCACAAGGATTTTGAAGAGCTATCTTTCGTCTACTAAAAATTTTAAAATGCGAAACCTCCGCAATATTATAATATAATAAAAATATAAACTGAAAGTTTTCTGAGAAAATAAGCAAAGCGCCATCAACCTTAAAAATGTAATTACTTAACTTTGAATAATCCTCTACTAACCAGATACGTATATTATAATAATTTAATTTCTCCACCTTTCTAGTCAACACAGACAACGCAATATCACTGATCCACGGTGTTAATTAAATATAAAACTTCGTTAGTATACAAACCTATAATCCAATAATCCTATCTTGCTGTAATCACAATGACGTGCTCTAGACCATGAAATTATGGAATACAATTTAATCAGTGAAAGTGGTTTCTTCTGCAGCCACTTATTTGAGGTAAGTACATAAAATACTTGTATAAAAATGTAATCCTTTACTTACGTACTTACATATTTACCTTCAGGTTTTCGCGCGGGATGAGGCAGAGAAGATAGAGCGCCGTACTCTTCTGCCTTGACACACAACTCTCGCTTCACTCACATTAATGCATCATGCAAGCTCGACGAGTTTTGAGACTGGACTAATAGAACCATCTTCCAGTAACGTGGTCATGCCAAGTCTTTCGCGATTGCCCTGTCTTTCTGAAACCGCCAACACTTGCGTCATATATATCTTTCCTCATTCATTCGCTCAACATGCACAATCCACTATTTTTTAAGTATATTCACTATGACCAGCTTAACATTCTTTCCTGATTTGTTCACGTCTTACTCTACCATCTTATCTTCTTTTCCTTCTTCCTAGCTTCATCTCAACTCATTGTTGTTGTTGACTATTATGGTTAGATCTCCTCATCATTAGGCTATACGTTCTTCTGTCCTGGATAACGTCACCCAATCTTTTTGCCTTTTGCACCACCCATGAATGATTTGTTCTTCCTCTGAATGTAATTTGGGGTAGATCGAACGTGACCATACCTGTCAATGTTGATACCTGTGACACCCAGGCTTCCACGAATGTATGAACTTTTATTTTGTCTCTTAGAGACACTCCACATGACTACCTCAGCATGCGCATTTCAGTTGTTTATAGATGCCCGTTGTTACTCTAATCATGTTTATATTGTAAAATGAGAATTCTTAAAAAGAGATTTTCTTAGATTATTTCATCAAAAGATGAATCGTATATTAAAAAAATTTATTAACTTATACACGTTTTGAGAAATCTAAGACTCGTAAAAGTAATTTTTTGCGAATGAACGCCACTCGTGGTTCTGAAATAATTGCTCGAATATTTAGTTTACAATATTATACGATGTGCTTTATCATCTGTCCCCACTTTTATTACATCGTACAAATATAAACTCGCACACAAACATATGAAGCCACTCACGGCGCTATCTGCCGGCAACAGAAAAAATAAAATATGTGACACATAACCTACTGCGTCAAGTAACCCCGGTCTCCCCAAGGTTTTGTGAATTATGCATAATGCGATAATTCACCAATGAAATACTTCCACGTACACGTAGTGTACACACATACATGCTAATAAATAAATATTATGAAAGGAATAAAATATTTATGACAGTATTAACATATTTGACGTTCTTTTTTTCATAAAATTCCACACATGAGACCATTCCCGCATCAGCAGGAAAACGAGTCACCCGGTTTGAGTGTTTTGTGAAAGGGGGAAAGGAAAAAAGCGTGAGGGTTGGAAGGGTATGGAAGATCTCGGGATTAAATTAATCAAGATTGAAAAGATAAGGAAACACAAGTGTCGGTGAATTATTCCACATTCGGGTGGTTCCACAGATGAAAGTCACAGAAAAAATGACTCCAACCATGATTCGCCCAAGACTTTAAATCTTAGACGACAAATATTACGAGAAATAAATGTTTTTTATTTCCTTAATACGAAAAAAAAATTCGTACATTTGTTAAAAAATATTAAAACTGCGCCATCTTGATGTAACAAGTTTATAAAAGTGATTTATTTTTACTGTGGTTAATTATGTCAGGTATGTACATATAGTGTATGAAAAGGGTTACCTCAGTTTATTTTCTTGTAAGTTAAAAATTAAATTGAATGTTTTATTCAGATATGTCCGAAGCTGCGTAAAACAATAATAAAATCAATCAAGATATATTATAAATGTCTCAGAGAAGAAGCTATTTTTTTATTTTATTTTTGGAAGTAGGTTTGGAAGTCATTTTCGGGTGTTCATGGAGCTTACGACCTATTGTACGGCTGGCTTAAGTTATCACTTTACACAATGTAATATTCATTAATTCCATGTTGCACTACCAAATCTATAAAATTATTGAAAGTTGTATATTTGCTTAATTTTCTCACCATGTGAGTTGGATTTTTACTTCCACGACCTATGGTCCAAATTCGTCAATTCCATAAACCAGTGGTAATGAGATATCTTAATTTTTTTATAGGATTTTATAAGCATTTTTTTTAATATACAGGGTGGAAAAAATCAGTGGGCCCTGAAGGGAAACTACTTTAAATCCTTAAGATAGAGTATTTTACTTAAAGGAAACATTCCTTTATTTTTAAAAAGAAATAAAACTGCATTCACAGATGTTTCGAAAAACTTACCCGAACCGGGAATCGACCCAGCTAAAATTCAAAAAATAAACATTCGCTATTTTATTCTACTAATCAATAGGAACGATATTGAGGATAAAATCTCTCTAATAAATTTTTAATTTTATCATCAATTCTAATACTAAGAACACGTATTACGTAACATTATTACCTAACAAGACATTGATACTTGAACAATTTAACATTAAAATTTTGTTACATTTTAATAATTTAACCGATAAGTTGTTCGAAATAAGATTCCTCTTTCCGGATACACAAATTTAGTGTTGTTTGAAATTCAAAGTGTTGTGGTGAATGCTTCTAATAACATTTTCTACCTCAACCCTTAGCTGTTCTACAGTCTCAGAAGACTTTTTGTAAATAACGTTTTTTATATGGCCCCATAAAAAATAGTCCAGAGGCTTCAGACCTGGACTTCTTGCAGGCCATCTAATCATCCCGTTTGTACCTATCCAGACATTGAAATTTTCTTTAAGGTAAGCCTTGAAAATTCTATTATTGTGAGCATACTATTTCGTTCCTCTTCCTGTAGTAGGTTTAAAACATTTTGTAAAAGATCCAATATTTAAATTTTTTTTGCCTTATTCAAATATCCATGGCCATGGAAAGGGTTCAATTTATTCATGTTAAATAGGTTAACTGATGACATTGATAATACCAACTTATTACAAGAGTGATTAATTACGAATAAAATAATCATAATCTTGTTTATTTTTGTAAAAATATATACTTAAATCACTTTTTAGTTTAAGTGAAAATGTGAAAAATCGTTAGAAATACGTTGTGGGTAAGTAACTTCTCAGGTAAAATATAAAAAATTTATCTCGGTTAAACTTTGACAATATACTAATAAAGTAGAATGAAGCGATCGAAATCATCGGAAAGGATCGACTGAATGTGGCCTACAGAAGTTACATTTAGTTTCTGACCTGGTTTCACGACAAAGCCACCCTAAAATCCTCTATCTCAGACCACCCCATTACACAATGTAGGGGGTAGAAAGTCAAGATTATATGTATTACGTAAGACAGAGTTAGCAAATGTTAGAAAGAGTTCGATGAATTGGAAGTAAAATAAAAGTAGGTACAACATAAAGTTGCCTCGTCCCACAAATGCCCAATATACAAGATTATTATATTTATTCCGCTACTTTACCAAATAACATAATATTAGCTAATGTGATGTTATTATCTAAACAAAAAGTTACTCATAAATTTTCAGTTTACTTTAATACCCATATTTATCTCATTTAAGTAGATATTTCAGATGTTTATAGATTAAAACACTCGTGGTATAAAATTAAATTTCTAATAAAACCAGGAACATGGTTTTTACTCTGATATTTATATGTTTTTTTTAATTATGTAGTTCTATAACTCCAAAAAGATACATCATATTATTGTGAATATTTATTTAATGCAATTATATGTATATGTTGTCTCCAAAATATCTATCAAATAATTTGGCAATGCAATATAATGAAAATGTCTTATTTAATAAAATTGTGTGTTTTCTTTATTATTTTATGCGAGTAAGAACTCGAAAATTTATAGTTTAAATATTGAAACTTTTGAATGGAAAAATGATTGGAACACTCATGAAATTTGAATTTTTTTTTTTTTTTTGTTTTGTAAAATAATAAATATCAAGAAGTGATAAACAAGGGAAGATTATCAGAAAAAGTGCAGCATTTTTCGAATCAGTTGGTCATTTAAGCATCTTATTAGCATTATTCTAATCAGTAATACGTATTTTCGTGCCGGTTTTTTAATATTTATTCCTTTTGGTCGCTATATTTGAAGAATTTTCTCTTTGGTCGCTCAACTTATAAATTGATTTCGTGTTTTATTCCTTATTTCGAACGATAAAAGAATCAGTGAATTATCGGTGGGTTCCAGTCGGAATCAGAAAAGAGATTTCAGAGTCGCGTAGACCTCTTTTCCCGGGGCTGGGACGAACAGTATACATTCATTATATAATTTGTGAAGAGATAATCAATCGTAGATTCTATTCAATCCTCTGTCACCCCCAAAAATCTACATACTTAAATATAAATTTATGGTCTTTTCAAGGGCCATGAGACATACAATTATATGATGGGTGTTGATGAGACGATTGATGCTTTCTTCTTGAGACAATTAGAGGGCGGGGTGGTATGATTGAATGATTAAATTAATTATAAGCCAAACATTTCCAATGTGGTTCAGATCACTTGACGGTAACAATAATTATTCAAATTTCAGTAGCTCTGTCCGCCCACGTCTAGTTCAGATTCGCGAACTTATGATTTATCGCCCACAAAATGGACAGATTTCTATGCAAATTCAGATTTGATTCATATTGGTACATTTGGTACACGACCAAAATAAACTAAAATCAAATACAGAACAGAACTCAAGAATCGCGGTGAGTAGGTACCAGTATGGAATCAAATACGTTAATATTAAGATAGGTATGATAAAATTTAAGGTTCCTCATAATCAATTTTAAACATTTTGATCAATCGAAATATCATTGGCATTATTTGTAACCATCAATATTAAAAATTTAACCAAAATTTCATGTCGTGGAAGTCATGGAACTTTCTGTGGGAGATTCATTCATAAAATTACATTTTGTAATCTGGTATCTGCTAAATAAATAAATATCGTCATTTTTGACAAATGATGAATAATTTAAAGAATCAAAATATATATAGGTATAAAAAAAAACACATTATTATCGTGAAGCTGCAATTTCTGAACAAACTTCTGTAAATTATTAACAACACTTAGAAACAATTAGAAATGACACAGAGAAAAATCAAGTTAACGAAAAAATATTTTAGCTGCTACCGGGATTCGAACCAACGGTCCTTCACTCTATCCGGGAATGGCGCGTTATCCAATTTTGCCACGGCAGCATGACACACTGTTTATGGATTAAAAAAGAGACTACATATAAGGTCGAAAAATTTAGGTTAATTTACCGAGCTGCCGTGGTGAAATTGGATAACGTACCGTTTCTGGATAGAGTGGATGTCCGTTGGTTCGAATCCCGGTAACACCTTAAATATTTTTTCGAATATTTGATTATTCAGTACGTCTTTTCTAATTGATTAATAAATTTTTTAATAAGAATATCAATGAGATTATTTTAAAAAAATGTTAATTTTTACGCTACATAGTAGGTACCAATATATATAAGTAGAAATAAATAGTTTAACAAAATATTTCTAAGTATCATGAGTAAAATAATTAGAAACAGATTGAGAGTAAGAAATGTAATACATCAGAGAAAGGGTCAAGAAATTTACCATTATTACTGTTGACATAATTACGGTACACAATCTCCTATTTATAAAAATGCTTGTAAGAGCCTTCTAATTAGCTTTCTTGCCTTATAACTAGGCGAGAAAGCATTCCAAATATCAATTTCGGCTTATAAATTGCCTAAATTTTGGATTCTGAATATTGGATGAAGATTGAAGTTCCTTTGAGCGACCGTCGCAGTACTGTTACACTAGGTAATAATATTAGTAGACAGTTCCTAGTACCGTTATGGACGTATTGTTATGGGATTTCTAGTAGGTACATGCATATTAGTTAGTTGCAATAAGTCAGGGCTGTCAATATGATCACAAAATAAGATATATATATATATATCTTATTTCTAATATATATATATAGTATATATATATATAGTATAGATATCTATCTATATATATATATTATATATATATTATAATATATAATATTAGATAATTCTTCTTTCATTCAACTTCAACAGACTCATTATACTTTCTCAATATATTTTCTGCTCTTTCTATTGTATAAGAGAGTACATTTAAGTATGAAAACCACACATTCGAGTTGTACACCACCTGACGCGTCATATACCTATATAATAGGGGAAATATTTTCTGTATATGTACCTACACTATAGTAGGTAAGAAGGTTTGGATATTATGACATTTGATTTTGGGGGATTTTGGCAGATAATAGATAATAAAAGTACAAAAAAATGTGTAAAAGTTATTTATGTATAATAATAATATTGAATAATTGTGCGATTGTGAATTGCTAATATAGTCCTGTCACCGATAGCTTTAGCATGAATTTTTAATTCCATCAAAATGGACAATATGCTGTCAAAATCAACCAGGAAACTTGTTTAGCTTGATCCTTTACAGGAACTGGTTAAAAATTCACGGTTACGAAATTACGATTGTTCACGGATATTGAATAAATGGAATATCGATGTCGCGTCGTACGTGACATATTTTAGTATCACTATAATATGTTTGAATGATGATTCATAGTAAAGCCATTTTTAGCAGAAAATATATATATATATTGTATTACACATGATGTAAAGTGATTTGATATATGGTTCAAATACATTTTGTATAGTATTTTTTAACACCAATGTAATATTTTTTTATCGTAAAAACATTACTTCTTTTTAGAAATGTAGAAAAACTGCTGTGATTTGGTTTTGCAAATAAATTCCGTCGTTCACGTTTTTGCGGGGGACAAATCCCACTAATGTTCTACGAGTTTCCTGGGAGACTAGGCTTTTTATACGTAGAATAATATTAAGATAAAGTATGTTTGTTTCCCTTAAATGTGTTTTTATTATTTTGTTATTCCACACGAATTACCTTTCCGGTTCTTAAAAATGTTATGTAAAGCCCTGAAAATTTTTTTGTTCTCCTCTGCTTTGTAATATAGCAAGGATTACTAGTCGTTTTCAAAATAATTTTTTGAAACGGTGTGATTAAGACGGTAAAAATAATTTTGAATCGGTATTTCAAATAGGTTATCTATATTTATAATTAAATATTAATACGAACTAATCATCTAACCAAAGTAAAAAATATACCGATTTTTACTCCCTTTTCTTTTAACTCGTAGCGTCTGCTTGTCTGCCGAAAAAACTTTGGATCGATTTTTAACCCTTTCCCGTGATCCAATCGAGCTGAAACTTTGCAGGCAGGCTCATGGCGACGACATAAACGATCTAGCAAATTATCGTTTAATTTTTTAAAATTATTATAGTATAATTTTGGATTTTTCGAAATTTACTTACAAATGAGAAAGGAGCCCAACGCGCGGAGAAGGCGCGAAACCTGTTTCACCTAGTCTGACTCAAGCCATGGGTCCAATCAGTCGGCTTTATGTTGATGGAATATAAAATTGGAGACAATACAAATGAGAATTTTTTATATTGACAATACTGTCTACGTTTCCTAATATAAACTCCCAACATCTTTGACTGGAACTGAAATCTGGTATTATTTATGAATTCTGTGCTTCTTAAAATGATTATTCAGTGAATAAATAATTGCCTGATTACCAAAACTCCCAGATATTTACTTTATTAAGAAATTTATCATACCTATGCTCGACATCTCTGTATCTTCATTAAGTCAGAACTAGGTGAAGCGAGGTTTTTATAACACGGTTGTTATAATATATTATACACGTATGATATATAATATGGAAATATCAGTAGGTGCTGGATATCCATGTAGAAACAGAGTCTGGCAGAATATAATACAGAATATAATAATGTTAGTCGAGTGTGACACGCTTCGGTGAATTCGACAATTATTTCAGTAAAACATTTTCAATTGTGTGGGATAAGTTCCTTCCATTTCGGAGATGGGATCTTTCATTTTAGCATTTCTGATATACACGAGTATGGGACTCTATGTACAAGTCAACCACGTGGTTGATGAAGGCGTGAACATCACAAAAACTAACCGTACATGTATAGACATGAACGAGCGTAAATTTCTTGGTGCGCGTTTCGTGTTTCAATACGTTTGTCTTGTTAAAAAAATTACTAAGCTTTTGTATATTTAGAAACAATTATGAAAAAATTAAACTAAATACTCTTCAAAAGTATAATGTCTGACTGACTGGGCTCGCATCTCCTCTGGAGTCCCTCAAGGGAGTTTACTGGGTCCATTACTGTTAATCCATAATCTATATAAACGATATACAAAACTGCTTTCATTTCGCTAATTTCCTACTTTATGCGGATCATATGAAGATTTTCGCAAAAGTGAACTGAAAATATACGTAAGTAGCTGTTTGTACCCGGCGTTGCACGGGTTAAGGATTAAGTTGAAAATAAATTTTGGTGGGAAAACAAAGGTTCTATTGTTTTGCAAAGCATCTAATTAAAACAATGTTTCCATTCAATCAAGGCTGGGATGGACAGGATATCAAGGGGCATATTTTTTCCGACGGAAATATGTAGGTGAAATTTGAGTCCAATCGGTCAAGCGGTGTAGATTTGTACAGAAAATATATCTGAGAGGGGATGGGTTACAGAGGGAAGTGAAATGTCGTCTATATTACCCGACTAGTCCTGAAGAATAAGTATACAATATTTGGGTCCGATCGGTCGAAGGGTACAGATTTGCACTAAAAATATATCAGGGGGAGGGGAAGGGGTAAAAAGGGAGGAGGGAAATGTCGCTTATGTTACCCGCCGAGTTCTAAAGTCAAATCAAACAAACCGTGTAGATTTGTATAGAGAACAGACATTAGACAGACAGACAGATATTGAGTTTTATAGGTATAGATGCAACAATAAATACTTGACCTGCATTATAAATTTGCCATAAATATTAGTGAGGGGAACGTACTTCGGCTTTGTCCCAATTTTCTCGCCTAAATAAGGGTTTAGTTCGTCTCTGTACAGTTTTGTAGTCTATGGTTGCCACTGTCTTTCCATATTCACTACAGCTGGTTCAAAGCAAATCTATCTTTTCTGCCCACCATCAATAAAGATCAGAATATATTGAATTTTTAAGTAACTCGAATCGTGCTTTGTGAAAAGTTATGAAGTTATTAAGTTATTAAGTTATCAGGTGATGAATTGCATGATTCACAAGCAGTATTTTCATTTTCAACATAAATATTTAAATCTGCTGAAATTTAATATTTTCAAAAAATACTTCATTTGTTGGTTAATAAGGATTAATTCATGGATATTAGAGGATAAAAATTGTTTTATGATATTATACATTCCGCTTGTATATAAAATAGTTCATAAATTTATTATAATATTGGATATGTGCTTATAATTTATGTATCATGAAATCCCTGCATGTCCGAATCGCTCAAATAAATTATTTTAGATAAAAGTATTTTACAATGGTGCTTTTAAAAATGTTACTCTCGCACGCGGTCCTATTTATACCCTCTAAACCTATTTATACCCTCTAAACCTATTAATACCCTCTGAACCCTCTAGGCATTCCTAGTGTTAAGGAGAACTTTCGCGTGGCTTCCAGGCCTCTATAGATGCTTCTCGATGCTTCCCAAAAGCTGTAGATTGCTCTAGGCCTTTCTGGAATCTTCGATAGTGTGTTGTTGTGACATGTGACAGAAGTGCGCAATTATTTTAGCCTCGTTACAATATATTAAATTTACTAATAACAATAATTTATCAAGATATATTTTATATGTCTCATAGGTAACGAAGTCTTCTTTTTGGGTGTTCATAACGCTTACGACGTTCTTATAGGCTATTTGTACGGCCGTTTGATGGGTCGTAAGCCCTATTAAGATATAATTTCGTCTCTATGAGGCATTTATAATATATCTTGATTAATGATTTCCACCTGGGATAAAATCCAGCACTGTGTTCTTAAAAAAAATGGAATAGAACAATAATTTAATTTCTCTGTTGTGATTGTAATGTTATACCATGACTGAATCGGTACCTATTAGTTACGTTACTTAATTTTGTAAAAGTGTTCAAATTTAAAATAAAATTTCTATTTCAATTTTTTGGATGAAACAGAAGATACAATTTTTACCGTGAGCTTCGCGTAATGAAGTCAGGCATCCACCCCATAAAATAATAGTGTGGGGTAAGTATTCATTATAAAACGTATTTTAAATAACCTGCATTATGATAAAATATCCACAAGGATATATTAATCAACGAAAATAAACTCCCAAAAAAAAGTTCCTTCAAAAGAGATCTCGGTGTCCCAAAAGCGACAAAACTAATACATCATATTTTATCTTGAAGACTACATATTACATTTGATATCCTTAAGCTTGTGTTTTGATACTTTTTGGAAGCCACAAGTCTCACATGTACGAGAAATAAAATAATCCCTTTCACGCATAGTCGCATTAGGTCGACAAATAAATTATTTTCATTTTCAATACTTAAATGGTTAAAATCTACCTAAAATTTAAATGAATAATATAATATTCTAGAGGTCCATACCCGCCATTGCTTTTGTAACAGATTTAGTAGATAAAAATAAGTTTTGCACAACATTTAAATAAAACTAGTTTCCATTTAATCCAAGCAGATGGTGGATGGGATAAATAACCTTCCAATTTGAAAAAATCGATAAAATTTCTAACGATCCGAAATTATACTATAATTATTTTTTTTTTTAACGAAAATTTGATAGATCTTCTTGATCGTCGCCACGAGTCTACTCGCCAAGTTTCAGCTCGTTTGGATCACAGGAAAAGGGTCAAAAATCGATCCAAAGTTTATTTTGACGGCAAGCCGGCAAGCAAATAAGCAGACGCCACGAGTTAATATAAAGGAGTAAAAATACGTTCGTTTGTACGATTATAATTTATTTTTGGAGAACAACCTAATAGTAATAACATAATAATCAAGATTCTATAAGATCTAAAAAAAACATTATCTCTTTTTCACCTACAAGTTTACTCAAGATTTTTCAAGGGCCAAAGAAACTAAATTAATAATGATTAATATTTACAAAGAAAGTAGGAAAAACAATTATTTAAAAAAAAAGAAAATGGTTTGAGTTTTGTGTCAAGAAAAACACGGAGAAAAAGAAATAAAATGAAACATTTAGAGTACTAAGGTAAAGTGCTGGCCATTTAAAAATATAAAAATTCATTGAATATGAATATCTCTCTAACGATGCCTAATTGGGCTACAAAAAACCTGAATTCTCGTTAAACAGTAATTAAATATACAATTCAATAAAAGTTATTGAATTGCATTTCTTTAAAGTATAATTTATAAAGCGGGGTGGGGAAGGGGGATTATCAGGGCAAGAGGGAATGATTTTATTTTATAAATAGGAATTAAAAGTATAAAATGTAATTTGGAGTGCATTACATTTATATATCGGGGAGGGAGTAGTTTAAAGAGAGAGAGAGGAGATGGCGCTTTTGTTTTCCGCAAAGTCCTAAAAAATAAGTATGCAAAATTTGTGTCAGATCTATCAACCGGTATAGATTTGTATTGAGAATATTAAGTGGGTGGGAGTGTAGTAAAGGGAAAGACGAAGAACTTAGCATAGGTTTTCCGCCCGGTCCTAAAGAATATAAAAGCAAAATTTGGGTAAAGTCTGTCAAATATAATAGTGTATAGAGAATGTATCGGTGGGAGCGAGTGGAGTGAATGGGGAATGAGGTAAATGGGGTGGGGTAAAGGAGCTTTTGTTATCCGCCGGATCCTAAAATAAACTAGGCAAAATCAAACGATATAGATTTGTTTAGAAATATATCACGGAGAGGGGAAAATGTTCTCTGTGTTACCCGACGGGTCCTAAAGAAGAATTACTTATGCAATGTCTGGGTCAGATCGATCAAAAGGTGTAGATTGTATAGAGAACAACAGACGGACAGATATTGAGTTTTATATGTATAGATTTGTAGTGTCTACTTAAACGATTTAAAATGCTAACCTACAAAAAATTAAATTGAAAATTGTTATAAATAAGGGTAATAAAATGTCATCCCTTTCTTCCATTCCAGAGGAGTGCACATGCAATGTTTAGTCATTACCATAAAAGTATCAATTATATTATTATAATAGCATTATTTATTAAGTAATTAACAAAATTAATTGTCCTGACTCGAGTTCTGTTGTGGTTTCACGACTGTTTAAAATAATTTCCTCTATTGTTTCAAAAAATTAATTAATTCTGGTGTCGTTGTCAAAATTGGGAATGAGATTTTGTCACAGAGAAAAGAGGTAGGATGGAATGGGAGATGGATAAAAATCTAAAATTGTAGTGTAGACAATCAAAATATAAAAAAATAATAAATGACAAATTAATAATAATTAAGTACTAATATGAGAACAAATTTAAAAGACAACAATAAGTAAAAAAGAAAAGGTTATTTATTATATGCTTTACTCATAGAACTTAATTATATATATTGATTTGGTTATATACTAACATATAAATAACATTTTCCTAAAATATCTGACCACAAAGTTAATAAAAATATTTAAAATATTTACACTTTCGTCTACTTTGTCTGTAACGTTTGCATTATAATTTATAACAAAAAAGATTTAAAATAAAATTTAAAGAAAATCATTTTTAAAAATAATTTGAAAATAACAATGAGTGATTTGTTTTTCCTAAAACTTCCCACTCACATTTTGTGACGTTACAATGTTTACACGCTACATTGATAGGTGTAGGTGTAGGGATGAACTTGTTAAGAACAAACTGCGATTATGCCTTATTTATATGGAATCATTAAACTTTGGTTATTCATTCGGATTTATGGTTAAACATAAAGGTATTTTATAGAATCTAATCGTTTAGAATCTGGAACTTGAATAGCTTGCCATAGAGCTCGGTTGAATGCTCGTTCCCGTTTGACCTGAATAGTGGATGTGCTAGAAGCGCCGAGGACAATACTCCATTCAGCAGGAATTCATGATTCCTGGACCATTGTGAGAGTTGTACCTGCATTTTCAATAGTACCTTTATGAACAACTGGAAAATTTAACAATTATTTATTTACAGGGATTCCACCACTCATAGTGTCACAAGATAGTGTTGCGAATTAGGTACTGTGGCTTACAAAATTTTCCAAAAATTAATGCGCAATTTATCGAGATTTTTTTAACTCGCGTAAAATTCGTTGTTAATATAAATTTATATTTCTACACACCCTACACTTATGCAGTAATTGTATCTTATAAGAATTATTTATTTTTAAATAAAATAACTTTTTGTTTAACACCACTTTATTGAGTTAAAACCAACTAGTTTCGACTCACAACTGAGTCTTCATCAGGGTTCAGATATTAACTAAATAAAAACAGAATTACGAACAATTAAGAAAGCATTAAGGGAAAAAAGAGACAGAACGTCAACTGTGGTGGGGGTTAGATAAAGAAGCCTGATGAAGACTCAGTTGTGAGTCGAAACTAGTTGGTTTTAACTCAATAAAGTGGTGTTAAACAAAAAGTTATTTTATTTAAAGATATTATGTCGCACCACAATGTGTTTGCTTCGTGTGAAAAATTATTTATTTACTTCACAAATCTTCATATAATTAATTAAAATGTACTTTGTTTTTACCACTTATATATTGAAAATATCAACATTCAACATGTTTCAGGGACAATGGTCCCTTCATCAGGATACTATGTTTAATATAAAGGAAATTAATAATAATTAAATACTATCATGAAAAAAAATTACAGAGATAACTACTTGTAAAAAGGACCTGGTTATTTTTAAGATTGAATTTAATATTTACACTTAATTTTATATGTATATTGATTAATATTTAATCTGTACATATCAATTAATACATTATTTACAATTTATTTATAAAAAGTATATTTTGTAATATGATATATGTGGGGTATAAAAGCAAAAGCAGCAATGTCCAAAAATTTAAAAAATGTTTTGAATGCAGTCATCGAGGATTATTAATTAAAAATATACTGTATACTAGATTTTAGATTTAGATCCTTTCCAAAACCATGTTTCCTTTAGATAGAGCCATGTTTCATATGAAAACTCGAATTTATTATAAGTTAGTTATACTCGATGACTGCATTACATTTTTTTTTGATATTTTGCCTTTGCTTTTATACCCCACATATTATGTTATGTTTTTACATTTTTTTTCATAAATAAAACAGATTTTTCTAAATGCTATATTGTGCCATGCCATGTCTGGACGTTTCATATTATACTTCTTATATGTGTATACACATCAAGCAGTGTTTAATACAAAAACATTTTAAATACCTAATACATAATATGTGGGGTATAAAAGCGAAGACAGAAATATGGAGAATCATTAATTTATTCGTACGGGATTCAAGATTTTATAGGAAATATTGCCGATAAATTTATAGAACACATGATTTTGGAAGGAATAGATACATAAAATCTAGAATTTAATACATTTTCAATTAGTTATCCTCGGTGACTGCATTGAAAACATTTATCTTTATTTTTTTGGATATTCTTGCCTTTGTTTTTATACCCCACATACCACATAAAAGAAATAAAACCAAATATTAAAAGTATTTTAAACATTTTAAATAATGCATACCGTTATACAACCAAAAAAACGACATTTCAAAGGTAATAAAAATATTTGAAATATTAATATATATCACATGAAGGGAATTAAGCTAAATAAAATAAATAATTAATGTTAAACGTTCTACGCTTATATTTTTAAGGTTATATTATTTACCAAGAAGTTTCTTAATTTTAACATCATACCTAATATAATTTCATTTTCGAAGTATCTATCAATGTTGTTGATAATTTGAATGTTAAAAAAAAATCAATCACTCTAAAAAGATACCCAAAAAATATATATTGAAAAAATACACTGAGGACTGCTAATCACTTATTATTTGTAGGTAAAGAGTTTATAATCTAAATCCATTAAGCTTCCTTCGCGTACCTTGAATAAATTTGATGACAAATATAAATAAATACACACCAAGGCGGACAGATGTCATAAATTTAATAAACTTTATTAAATGTTAAATAAGACATTGCGGATAAACATCAAAAAGCAAAACTAGGGAGAAATTTCTACGAGCGTGAAGTTGCAGATCAGATTTGAAAGTCTTCAATTTGGGGATGTTAATAAATTCAAAGTACGAAATTAGTTGGGAAATGTTGGAAAACTTATTTGGAACAAAGTTGACACTTGTAAGAGCAATAAGGTCTCCGAAATACGGCGTCGCAATAACCAGGGTATTGTGACTTCCAACGGTGTACGTTAAGTCTAAACTTTCAGTCAAATATTTTAAAATTAATTTAAAAGTTAATTTGCATATTTTAAAATATAGGTACGCTTAAGAATAAATATCAGATGATGAAATAAGCTGTTGATAATAAGCACCTCAGAGTTATTTTTAGATTTTTACTCCCTTCTTTTAATTCGTATCGTCAGCTTGTCTACTTGTCGTTTTGTCTGCTTAT
The DNA here is from genome assembly GCA_016648135.1 of Agrypnia vestita. NCBI lineage: Eukaryota > Metazoa > Arthropoda > Insecta > Trichoptera > Phryganeidae > Agrypnia > Agrypnia vestita. Next base: position 95,378 of record JADDOH010000953.1, on the reverse strand, counting down.
CTGACGAAAAAACTTTGTATCGATTTTTAACCCTTTTCCGAGCTGAAACTTTGCAAGCAGACTCGTGGCAACGACCAAAATCTTTCAAATGTTCGTTAAAAAAAAAGGATAATTATGTATAATTTCGGATTTTTAGAAATTTTAATGGTTTTTTCAAATTGGAATCATTACCGAAGTTTGATTACTAGAAACGGCGGCCCGATAACGTCGCGGAATATTTTCTAAATTTGAATTACTCCGTCGGTATACATAATAGGTACTTCACTACGAATTTCAAAAATCTAAATTGACTGACAAATGTTTTTAGAATTTAATCTTCAAAGCATGAAGTGTCTTATCAAAGCTTAAAACATCTGACATTTTAGAAATATATTAAATTATTGTATGTTTAATGTTATGTTATATGTTTTAATTCGTCCTTAATTGTTGTTATATTTTACAAAGAAAAGGAGTATAATAAAAACTTGGTTTTTATGGGTTACTTTTTTATATATTTTTTTATATTTGTTAGAGACACTAACAGGATAATAGGTACATGATACTCTAATAATAAATGAAGACTATGCCCATTATCCCAATTACAAGTGTCTACGGCACGCTCTGGTAATATGTATTTTTGCATTTAAGTATATTTTGCATGCATATTTAGTGTTTGAATGTTGTGCGAATAGTATTTAATAAATAATTAATTTAATGGATCTATAGGTTCAGGTCGTCGTTTAGAAAATGGATGTTGTGTATGAGTGAGTATTTGAACGATGATAAGGTATCTGCAAGAATGTCAGCATCAATTTTAGGGTCAGCACAATACATATTATGTATTTTGCTGACTTACAATTATTTATGTCAGCAAGTTTTCAACGTATTATTGATGTATAATGCAATACCAAGATAAGACAACGTCTTCAAAGACATTTCTGTCTCTGTAAACCGAGATAAGTGGAGGAAAACTCTTGAGGAGGCCAAGACCCACCAGGGGTTGTAGAGCCAAGAGTGATGATGATGAAATAATAACGTGCCCAAATATTGAAGAAATGATATCGTCAGATTGTGTTAATATCATTTATTGCATCATATTACTGTGAAATTATCATCAACTTAAATTATCATTACTTATGCAGCCATGAAAATGCGGTACATGATGTAACCTTAAACGTTGGCCATGATGAATAGTAACCAAAACATATTACAATTTTTGTTAGATCTTTTCCTCTTCCGCTTAATGCGGTCTGTATCAAAGGTTTTTATTTTATTTCAATGATGCCACTAAATATGTTTCAGACACGTTTTTGAGTGTCCGTATTTATTAGATATAAATAATACATAATTAATATCCAGAGACAAAATATCTTCGCATGTGTGCTTTAAAAGCGAATTAATTCAATATGTTAATATTATTCCCAACTAACTAATTTAGCTCAAAAAGCTAATTAATGAAATATGTTAATATTATTCCCAACTAACCTCACTTTCACATAACACAAAAATAGTTTGATCGTGCTTGGTGGCGAAAAGTAGTCGGCCGATTGACTTTTGAAATTTTGACAACATTGCATTCGAATACGCGTGTGTTTATACCTATAAAATTCAATGTCTGTCTGTGTGTATGTCTGTTCTATGTACAAATCTACAACGTTGTTTCATTTGACCCAAATTTTACATTAAATAGAAAAGTGTCTACCTACGAAATCGTGAAATAATTTCAAGTGACTAGTGCGAAATTGGTGTAAATTAAAAAATTCGTGTTCAGTGATTAATTTTATGTATTTTATTTGAGCCGTTACCACGATCCCGTGACAGGTAATTGATAATGGAATTGTATAAAATGAATATCGAAAAATAAAAGAATCAGCTTAATATTATTCATTTGATTAAAAAATTGATTGAAAAAATACTGATATAATATAATAAATAAAATCATAGAGATTTATTTGCTTACTAAATTTGCACAGAACACAACCGGCTGCAGCGGTAATTATTTTTGGATAATTCCTCGAGAAGAAATACATTTTTTCACAGAAAATATTTTCCAAGATACCGAGTAATCTTCTCCTTTCCTTGTATCAGGCGCTCTATCGATTTAGTGGACCGTCTCCGAAATATCGGAGAATGCGCTGTTGAACCGCGAATAAAATATATTGCTAGATTTGTGATTCAAATCACTTTCATGATGCATACCTACTATTTACATCTTATAAACGTCAATAGTGTTGTCGATAAATTTTATTTCTAACACAATTTACATTTTTATATAAATATTATTTTATATTTTATGTTACAAAGATTAACATGAGAATAGCGCACGATACTATAAGGTACTGTCAGTCTAACTTATCTTACCCTTCTGGTTTGTGTCTTCTGGGGTATTCTGCCGTGTTATTACGACCTTTCTGGCCTACGTTTCGGATCCCATTGCAGGGTCCATCTACGCGGCTGATGTGTTATTTTGAGTATTGGTGTTGTGGTCAGTTTTGTGTCAAAATAACTCAAAATAACACATAAGCCTTGATGATGGACCCTGCAATGGGATCTGAAACGTCGGCTAGAAAGGTCATAATAAAATGGCATAATAACCCAGAAGACACAAACCAGAAGATTCTGAGTGGCCGTGAAAACCTTAGAACATTCTTTATCTAACCCTTTTGACGCGTATGTCAATTTATATTTAATCAACAATGTCCAGATTATTTGACTCTAATCTACAGAAATTACTTTAGATGCTTATCTATACGTTGATATGTTTATTTACAAATATAATCATTAAACATGTCTGATTTATCCACGCTGAAAATTTTAATTGCAGTAATAGCTCATGTCCACAATTGAGATTACAATAAGCTCTTTTTCACTCGAGATAACGTAAAAAACAAGGATTTAAATACATGAGATTCTTTGGAAATAACTTTCAATTTTCGTAGTCCATCATGCATATACTAAGTAAGTAAGCCAGCAAACATCTTGAAATTTTTCGGCGTAGTGGGGGGAAGTTTGCGCATGTACCATTCCACCAACGAGACCCAAATTTAGTCTTCTGCGCATTCCCCCACTACGCCAAAAAAATTCAAGAAGTTTGCCGGCGACTGTATCAGAGATTCGCCGACTCACGTCTCTCTTCATGTTTGTTGTATGTCAAGCATAAAATATCAGTCCGCTGACCATTGGTGTTCCGTTTGTCAGATGGGGGTATTTGATTCTCCCCAGCAGCAGATTAAAACAGAATGTTACTTTATAATTCAATGCCTTCAGTTAGTCTGTCAGTATAAATTAAGAGGAAATATTTTTAGGTATCTATGGTTCTGGGTGATGCTTGTGCGTATATGCCTGTTAAATGAACATCATATAAATGGATTTGGGTGTTATATCTTTCTACCAATCTCTAGATAATTTCTGAGTTTATCTTCAGATTAAAATCATAAGTCTTGTATATATATATACAGAGATATGTCTGTGGTTACCTTGAACACCGCCAGGGTACGTGTTTGAAATAACGAGTGCGCACGTGAGAAACACGAAAACGCTGTAAGGGTCAAGTTTTTCATACCTCATTAATTGATGTATAAGTGTAATCTGTATGTATACCATGTAAAAAATATATGTCTCTTGTAGTTGTTTTTTTTTGCATTTATATAACAAACGAAATATATCATTGTAAGGTTTAACGCCAACGTTATTCAAGTTTTGTATGCAAAACAATTTTAGTATTATCAAAATAGTCGCATCCAATCAATCATATGACCAAATGAACGGCACGGAGATGAAATGTGCATTGTCATCCAACTGTCAAAAATGAGTGGATTATACCAAATCATACTCCGACAATAACAGAAGTACCCTTGTTTCAAATTTGGCGAATAAAAATGTATGCTGCATCGTTCCAATATTCTACTTACAAAAAACATATTTTTTTTATTGGTTACATTATATAATTAATTTATAACGCGTATAGCGCAAAGGTACAGCTTAGGAATGAAAACTGATCTTCTTATCTTTTACATATTATATTTTTTAAATAATATATTATTTTTTATTTATGCCATCCTGGAAGTCGTCAGTGGTAGCTTTTTACTCCCATTTTTTTAACTCGTAGCGTCTGTTTGCTTGCTTGCTTGTCCGACGAAAAAACTTTGGATCGATTTTTAACCCTTTTTCCGTGATCCAATCAAGAAGAAACTTTGCAAGCAGACTTGTGGCGACGATAAAAATTATCTAACAAATTTTCGTTAAAAAAATTAATAATTTTAGTATAATTTTGGAATTTTGAAGTTTTTTATTAATAAATTTTGTAGCGTTGCCCGACTCGAGCTCAACGCGAAGGGTAAGCGCTAAACCTGTTTTAACTAGGAAATGAGAAGAGGAGTATAATAAAAACTTGGTTTTTATGGGTTGGTTTTTTAAAAAATTGGCTGTTGCGATGGTTGTTTGTTGGTTGGTAAATTGTATTATGATATATAAAATGATCTAGAATAACAGAAGATTCGGTCCAAATCGTCTTTTTTGTATTAAAATTCTTATGATACTTTTCTATTTAAAATTGTGATAAACATAACAGATTACGCAGTTGTTTAAAAGATAAGAAAATAGTACATTTTATTTAAGGGAGTATTCTAGACTAGAAATTTAAAAAAATCAAAAAATTTTTTTTTGTACATGACGTAAGTTTAGATATTCAAAATTATGTCTTCAAAATAATTTTTCAAAATTACAATTATTTACCGAGATACAGCGATTTCGGTGACGCGGCAAGAAAAAACAATAGAGGATAGATGTTGCCCGACTACCTGCGGATGGATTACCCCATACAACGTTTTTTATACTCTATACCTAAATAATGTATATTTAACTTATATGAACATTTTGAAGTGGAGGAAGTTCCATTGTATGGAGCAGGAATCGCCGATTAAAAATATGTAAGTATATCGTACTGAAACTTTACTCAAAACTTTAAATGCGTTTTTCTAGAAACGACATATTTCAAGCTGGTGTGCAAGATATCTCAAGTTCTACTAAACAGATTTATTAAAATTTTTGTGTGAACTTTTTCTATACATCCCTCTATAGCCCCTGGTAGATTAAAGTCAAAATTTTAATTTTTACTATTAAAAAAGAAAATTAAACTCTTTAAAAAAAAGTGAAAAAATTTTTTTTTTTCAAACGGCCGCCATTTTATTTTAATTTGTTTTTTTTTTTATATCTCCGAGGTAGGGGCGATAGCGACATCTAAACTTATTAAAAATCCATGAATTTTTTTGTTTCAAATGACCACAAGGGTCGGAAACATGCACGCCAGGACCCCCCACTTTTTTTTGAACCCCACTTTACGAATTAAAAAAAAATGTATATCAAAAATATTCTTTGTTTTTTTTTACAAAGCTCTAAAAAATGCCCGAAATTCGTGCCTCTAGGCTAGAATACCCCCTTAAGCAGTATTTGCAATATATTTAGAACAAACACTTTGCTTGCAAGAAATATACAAATTAAATCAACGGTCCCTACGTAAACTTCAAAAAAGCAATTTAATAGGAACAATTTAACAGCTGTTTGAAGTTTGGTTTTACATACAAAATGAGCCTATTTGTCGGCTTTTACATCAGTGTTTTTCTCTTTAAAAGTTTTTATACTACGCATAGAACGTACATACACAGCCCGATCAGGAAATGGTTAATTTTTCTATGTTTGTTAAAATTTCACTTCATGTGCGATGAACTAAACACCGTAGAATAAATGAGTATTCAAAACATATAAACTCAATTTTTCAGTTTGATGTAAATCATAAATAACTTTTTGATCTAAGGGTGGCTTTGTGGTGCATGAAATGACGGCAGTCTCATTCTGAATGTGGGCAAAATTAAATGGCAGTGAATGAGCAGCAGCCTGCGAAAACCTCCAGCCCATCGTGGTACCACGGATACCGGGTGCGCTCGGCTGAGTGGGTGTCATATTGAATTTATGGAGAAGTCAATTCGTGAAAGGAGTTCAAACTTTCAGCCTTTGGTTCTAAAAATACTTTTTTAGGACGTTTCGTCCACAGAAGTCTTGGGTGGAAATGTCTCAATGGTTTAAACAAATGGTTAGTGAAAGAAATAACGGTTTACTTAAAATATCAAACCATTGTATTTTGGGTGCTAAGCAGGTATAATTAAGTTACATTCAGACATCCAAAATTGCTTGCGGTAGGAAGGAATATTATCGCACTACACAAATGTTAGGATGATACGCTAGGTTTTCGTTTTCTCTTGGAAAACCAGCTGTAAGCCAAAATTGTAGATCGAATTGATTCGGCCACTCTACCTGCTAGTCCATGCCCTTTCTGTCCCTGTTGGTTTGCTCGGAGAGCTCTCTGGTCAAAGTTCCCTTGATCACCGGCAGATTCAGGTACAGGCGTTTCAACTTTTTTTTAATTTTTTTTTTTTTATAAATACATATCATTGTACAAAATTTCATGAATACAATGATCAATTCAATAAGATCCTATTAATCTCTGACGCTCGTGGTTATAAGAGGAGTAAATCACATCATATTGTTTTACGAATATAAAGTTTTTTATAATATTAAGAAACAAAATAGTAAACAATAGTAATCAGAAATAACTATGACTAAAACACAACGTTGTTTACTTCACATAATGACAATTTAATTAAACAAATTAATTAAAACGTTTTCGATGCTTATTGCATCATCTTCAGTAATATACTAACTTAAGACTAGAAGACATTTTATCTACTACATGGGGCGGGAATTGTCGGGAGCGGGGGAAAGGTAGGCGGAAAGTGAAAGTAGTGGTTGCTGGGAGGGGCTAGTATGGTTAGAAGGGGGGATGTAATAAGTGGTAAGTACAGAGGTACTTCTGGACGTGGAAAGCTAGTAAGCTGGTGATTTCAGGAGAATCAATAAGGTTATGAATTATTTGGAAAATAATGGATTGATCTGACAATATTCGCCTGTTTTCTAGTGTCCAATATTAACAAAACTAGCTTTTGGGAAAGGTAAAATTGCTTAAGTGTGTTTTTGAAGATAGTTATGTTCTGTGATAATGTGTTATAATGTGCATAATTGATTCCAAAGTCTAGCCGACTAAACATCGGATGAGGAGCTGAATAATTAAGTATTGTGAATGGGGATGTGCAGTGAAGTACTATCAGCTGAACAGAGTAGAAGGCCATGATTAGATAGGAAGTTGAATTAAGATTTCAGATAGGTACTGAGGTGAGTGAGGATTGAAAATTACATTTCAAAGTAGAGATAAAACATGGATGTAGGATTGTAGGCCATTGGAGATGATTGCGGAAAGATGAGATGTGATCGAATTATTTGAGATATTTTTTAAATGTTTTATGAAATATGAAAATCTATCAAACAGAGCGTTGCAAACATACCTAAGATGCCGTAAATTAGATGGTTAAGCTGTTGAAAACAATTTTAAAACAGTGCGGAAACTAAATTCGCTACACAATGTAATCAAGAATAGCTGGAGCGTCCATTATCTTCCTACTTTGTAATATCCGAGGCACGTAAAGTGGCGAGTAAATACTTGACAAAACTCAAAGATTATATTAAAAGTTCTAGCAAAGCTTGAGACGCCCACATTCTGCAGTTAAGTTGAGAAGTATTCCAGTTATATTAGGTCCTTACATATGAAATTGGCGTTTAGTATGGGAGGAACATAAAGCCGATTTTTTTTTATTATAATATATTTATTTAATCAAAGTATGTACCATTGCTATTTATGCACTTTTGCCATCTCATAGGTAGTTCATCGATCCCTTTACTAAAAAAACCATTCGGACGGGAATCAATAAAATCTTTGAAGGCGGTTTGGACTGCCCCATCGGAGTTGAATTTTTTCCTTTGCAAGAAGTTATCCAAATTTCGAAAAAAATGGTAATCTGTTGGGGCAAGGTCCCGAGAGTACGGTGGATGTCTTAGACATTCCAATTGAAGCTCCTCTAATGTGGTAGCCGTCTGTTGTGCAGTGTGTGGTCTAGCGTTATCATGAAGCAGCAGTGGCCTAGAGCGATTAACCAGCCTCGGTTGTTTAGCAGCTAGCTTTTCCATCATGGTTTGCAGTTGCTGACAATAGACATCTGCCATAATCGTCTGGCCAGATTTAAGAAAGCTGTAGTGAACGACACCAACACTAGTCCACCAAACGCTCACAAGTAACTTTTTTGGAGTCAATTTTCGCTTGGGGCATGGTTTGGCTGGTTCGGCAGGGTTCACCCATTGCGATGAGCGCTTTCGATTATCGTACAGGATCCACTTTTCATCAAAGGTAATGATTCGATTTAAAATCCCTTCATTATTGTGCCGGTTGAGTAATGCAACGCAGCAGTCAACGCGCGTTTGTTGATTTGCTTCACTCAATTCGTGAGGTACCCACCTTTCAAGCTTTTTCACCTTACCAATTTGCTTCAAGTGGATTAAAACAGTTTTATCACTAACACCGCAGCCTGCAGCTAACTCGTATGTGGTTTGCGATGGATCCGCTTCCACAATAGCCTTCAATTCTTCATTATCAACTTTGGTCTCCGGCCGTCCACGGGGCTTGTTCTGCAGGTCGAAATTTCCAGAACAAAAACGTTGGAACCAAAAACGTACTGTGTTTTCTTTTGCGGCACCGTCGCCATACACATCATTAATCTTTCGAGCCGTTTCTGCAGCACTGGTGCCACGGTGGAACTCGTACTCGTAAATAACGCGATATTTCAAGTTTTTCATTTTGTAAACTGAGTGACGCAAAGAAAAAAACAATTGAGGAAAAAACAAATGAATTATAATTTTCAAAACACAAATACATGAGTAAATAGCTGTATAAATTTGGATTTGGAATTCCTAACCAAAGAGAAGATATTTGAGATCAAATTTGCCAGTACGGCAAAACGCCAATTTCATATGTAAGGACCTAATATCTAAATATATATGTGTGAAAGTTTAAGTTTTTTCGATAGACGTAAAGTCTTCAGTGTTTTAACAATTATGTAGTTAATTGCGTGTTGTGTGATAAAAAATGTAAATTTTGCATTGTGCCACAAAATATTTCATAGGGTGTAAGAAATTAAGATCTTCTTAGGTGAATGCTTTTGCCGTGAGTAATCGAAAAGTTTACTAACAATTTTAAATATACTTACTTTTCTGAATTTTCTTTTTATTCTAATTATTTATACAAAAATGTGTACACTGTGAGCACGGGACATTTATGAAAAACACTTACCTTGAAAGCTATGAATGAGATGATGGATCATTTTAAAGTTTTCGTTGCCAGAAGAAAATAAATATATGGCGCATATTTTTTTTACCAGGGACCTCTTGAAGGCCAGTGTAATAGCCACTGGAGTATAGGTAGATACAAGTGAGGTTTATTGTTTACAAATTACATGATATCGATAGATATCTCCCTCACCACACACAAGAATCGTAATTCTTTCTGATGAGGTATACACATACAAAAAATGAATTGTAAATATTTGTAAGGTATCTTTGTAAAAAATATTATATATATACATATTATAAATTAAATGAATAATAAAAAAAATATCGTTTAATAATGAAATATTTTTTTAAATTTATTAAACTTCACCGAATGAATAAATCATCAAAATTGGAAAGAAAATGTCGGTGTGGATGCGTGATTATTAAAACAAATTAAAAATATACATAACAAAATGATCTTTTGAAAAGTATGGCGCACGTGAATATGATATTCCGATTCGACAGTTTAGACGTGATGAATATTATTTGGAAGTCGCTAGAAATCAGTTTTTTTCAAAAATTTCTTCATCCAAACTGTCCAAATATTAAATTTAAACAATACTTCATGTTAGCGCCATTAGCGCGTGTAAACTAGGCAAAAGGTATTCCCGCTCTCCCCGATCCCTACTTACTTCCCACAAGCATTGCAAATGAACCAGAGTCGCTTCAGTTTGAAAGACGAAGCCGCCACAAGACAAAAAACAACTGCAACCGCAACCGAAAAAAAGTCAGTGAAAAAAATGACCGCATACCTCTCGCCCTGAACTACCGCTAAATGTAAACCGAAAATTTTACATATTTGCGGGAATGTTAAACTTACTATTAGTTACGTAATTAGCCCCTCGCCGCTAGAGTTTGGAACGATAAAGAAGAGACAAGAGCAGAACCAGCGATCCCGAAAGAAGAAAGGTTAGTGCTTGCCTCCTTGTTCCTGATACCCATCACAATATCTCCCAAACACTTCGGTTTCCGCTAAATATCATAACACTTGCTTTATATTTACGAATCCATATTTTATTATTGGCATTTACATCACGAACCCCTCCCTTCCTCCTACCCATCTTCTTGTTTACTCTAAACCAACAGCTAACAGTACGACTAGTGAAATATTATTTGCCCGCCTTAAAATTATCACCAAATATCCAGCATTATCGTCACCATTGGGTGAAATTTTGTTGACTCCGAGCAAACATTTTCAGTTGATCAGATGTGAGAAATATAGTGTCGCTAATTTGATGAGCTCAACCATTGGAAGAAATTCTTTCTATGTCATCCACATTTCTTGTTCCCTTTTCCACTAAAACTTTTCCCAATGATGGACATATTAGGAAATTGGTTTCATCTCCATTGAAAATTCTAGAGGCATCCCCAATAACATCTAAATTTTCTTCTTTAATATAGGCCTCAATCTCCTTGAACCAGCTCCATTAAGACACAAGAGCCGGCATTAGTCATAACTTCGCCTATTCTCTCTACTAATTTAACATTTCGTTTCACAAAATAATTGTACCATCCGTCAGGAATTCTTTCGTGGGATCTTTTGCAGAATATTTTGAACACCGCTAAGAACATCTTTTTTACACGGAAATCCCCTTTTAGAAAAATATTTTACCCAATTTACTACCATTTCTCTTCAATTGGACCACTTTTGTTCTTCACTTCAGGATTTTAAGCCTTAAAGTGTACTTAAATTACTTCTTGGAATATCACATTTCGGGGCAAATTCACAAAATGCACTCCCCCTTTCCTTTAAATATTTCAATACCTTTTTTTATCATCAAATGGAAAAAAAAAATATGACTTATTGAACCCCCGCCAGACAGTTATTAGATGCTATGCTAGTAACTGTCTAGAAAGCTAATATTTAAAAAGTTGTGCGAAATAGTCTTATATAATTACATTATGGATATAATGAGCGCAATATTTAACAGTAAATATTTTTTTATATAAAACATAGTTATTGGACGGCCGTCCAATAATAGAAAAAATGCCTTTGGCGGGTACACTTATTAGACACCTTAAAAAATACTTACATTACATTTATTGTTTTAAAATCAACAAAATAATGTGATAAAATTCATATATTGAAATACTAATTATCATTAACAATTAAATACTAAATACTAATTCATAATAATCCCTGATAAATATTTTATCTCTTGTGAATTCCTTAAAAAATTCTGTGTCCACCAAGAAACTTGTCACCACATGTCAGAAATATTTTATTTTCAACATTGTCGTTGTGCGGTCGGTTAAGATGATATTAACAATGGTTAATATATTATAGGGTGACTTCTATTTAAAATATTCATTACTTTTTATTAAAGGATGTGCTTATTTTTGCTACATTTTTACCACCTTGTCCAATAACTGCCAGTGTCCAATAACTGTATGGTTTTCCCTGTATTTGGTGGTGTTAATGTTTTTGTTGTCTTTATAAGAGAATTTTCTAATATGTATTAATTTTTAAATTATCTTATAAAAATTCATTCATCGAATACGATTATATCTTTCAAACGCTGAGCTTAATGTTAACCATACCTGTAGAACTAAAATTACCTATAACGTAAACAAACGTGAAATATTATGAACAGTTAAACATTACGACATAAAATAACATGATATGGAAGGCATATATCGGTTTTGTTGAAATCAAAACATCAAAATACATATAATATTTTATTACTGGTGGCATGGATTGAAAAGTTATATAACTAGATTCTTGAATAATAGTAATATTTGGACATAAGCATAATAATTTCCATACAATGAGTTTATTGGCAGGTATAGTGGATAAAACGTAGACTGACAAACAAAATATGTATTATAGTAATGTAAATCTTCTCCTTCACAAAACGATAAAGTCTTGAGTATACCTATGTATGTATATAAATGCCATGGACATGCTGTGTCTCCAGAAAAACTTGATCTGAGAAAGGATTCCGAAGATGACTTTGAGAGCAAATCCAAGCTCAAGAAGGTTTTCGAGGGATACCCAGAAGAATTGGTGGTATCAATATACCTACACAATTCTTTTATTTTGATGTAAACTTGAGAGTATACATATTTGTACAAAACGATTTTTAACTTTTTGAAAAACATTTATCAACATATGTATGTTTTGAAAACAAAATTACCGGATTTTGTTCTTAGAGGAATAATTACAATTAAGTAAATTATAGAACTCTCACAGAGACAAAGCTATTTATGTGGGAAACGTATATGAAAGTCTTATTATAGGGTGGCCCACGGCTTATGATCGGTAATTTTTTTTAATACGTATAAAGTAATTGCTAAAAGAATATATAGTCCAAAAAATTTAATAATTTTCAGATTTAGTTTTTAATTACGCGTACTAGACATTTTTTTCTAATCTCGTACACATCTAGCATAAATATATTTTTTTCCAATCGCTATTATTAGGTTTGGCATGTGTACAATGAAATTTAAGTTGAAACCCTTTTTATTATGGGTCTGTACAAATTGGTATCCAAATATGATCGCATGAGAGCTAAGTCCTATCGCCCTAAAGCCTCCGCGACAAGTGGCGGCGGGCTAGCCGGGATAAGTGAAAACATCCATATCTGGAAGCTAAAGGCCAAAACAAAGCTTTTAGTGTAAGCGACTGGAATATAATTTTGTGTCGGAAGCTTTTAGGTCAGGAAGGCACGCGCTAGGACGGTTTTATCAATACGTCAAACCATTACGGACACGTACACATGCCACCAAGCTGACACATGTGTGCATCTTCTCGCTGTCTACTGAAAACTAACATTCTTCGCGAATTTTTAATTATTTTGTTGGTATTTTATGTTTTAATAAGATTCGTACATGAAATATGTGTCACAATAATTTTTTTATTACTTTTTGAAATTCGGTAATCTCCTGCAATGAGGCTGAAACTCCCTTCCACTAAGACGACTTGTCGAGTGTTTTTACCACTTGACCGAATTTAAGCTTTTAAAACCATAATTTTAATATTTTTTACTCTGGAGGTAGGGGGGAGGTCCCGAAAAATAAAACAAAAATCAGGTTCCAAAGAGGATTTCGGGAAACGTTTTCGTTTACAGGATCGGACGAAAACTCGCAAAGTTATTAGTGTTGCAAAGTGGTTTTTCGGATTAAAATCAAAAAGCTAAAATTCGACTAAATTCTGAGGACGAGAGATTTCCCGCGACGAATGTATTTCCCAAAGACGTCGGCTGACTGCATCTATCTGGGGAACTTGAAATTTTTGGAATTGAGCTCTCGGTCAACGAGATATTTTCGTGAAAAAGAAAACAACCACAATAACCGTGCATACCAAAAAAAACGTGTTGTTATTGACGTCAAGTCGAAGTGCAAAATTTCAGTTCGATTGGATGACGGGAAGTGTGTTGATTATCACTTTCAATACATTTCCACTTTTCATTATTCACACACGTATGGCAACGAAACTAATATAAAGAATTTAAAAAAAAACAAATCACTTTCACAAAAAAATTACCGTAATCTCATGATTTCACATCCGCCGCTCGTTTTATTTCCATCTTACTAAGTGTCTGCTTAGTTTGGATGGTAGAGATAGGAGTCATATCTCGAGTTGTGTAGACTGTTTTTGAAAAATAAAATGCAGTACTTTTCTATCGTCAAACTGAACAAGAATAAATGCAAGGGAAAAATATCATCCTGAATAAAGACTGCAGAAGGAGCCCGAATTCAAGCGAACAAACCACCAAAAATACACCAAAAAAGTAGACCAAAGCATAGCGGATGCAGAGCAGAAGTAGAAAAGAAATTTTACTTAGGATGTATGTCATCGGCATAGAGATTATTTCCAGCACTTTGGAACATTCGTCAGTTTCCCAATCGGAAAAATGTAACTTAAGAAGCATATATGGACAAACTTTCATGCACTCCATGGATATTTAAATAAAATATTTTTACAAACCTTGTCTAAACAAAGTAAAGATATTAATCAACTGGTTTGAGTTTTATGGAATATTGTGCCATGTTTCTACGATCTTTCTGGTCAACGTTTCGGATCCCCTTGCGGGGCCCAGCATTGCCCATATTATGTTCAAACCAAAAAAAAACATCAGCCCTGATGATGGAATCTGCAATGGGATCCAAAACTGCCGCCAGGAAGATCGTGAAAACACAGCAGAATATCCCTCAAAACTCAAATTCTGAGTGGCCATGAAAACCTTAAATCATTTTTAAATACATTAAATTTAAAAAAATAAACAGATTTCACAAGGAGAATTGAAGTAGGAATCTTTTCAGCTTCGTAGGTGCACTGACCGACCTTTCTTAGCTATCAAGAAAAAGTATGTTTTGTTTTTTACGAAAAAATCTTTCTCTTTTACACCCTATTCAATTGCATATTAACAACATATTCTGAAAAAATTGCAACAATAAAAAAAAAATTTCAATTAAGAAATAATATTTTAAAATAATAACCAAACCACAAATAAATTTCGGATAAATAAGTATTGGTGTCACGTACTTAACTCATCCCCATTTATAGAATCAAAGGTTATCTGCAATACAAGAGCGGTGGTAATATCAAAAACTCCTTAGAATTTCGGAAATACTTTTTTACTCAGTCAAAATATTTTATGAGACAAAAATACCAATGTTGTAGCTACTACATAAGCCATGAGTATTATATAAGCAACATGATTTACTTTAGAAAGCAACCCAATTGATCCTTTTAAGGAAAATGTACATTTTTATTCCATTCGAATCAATTTATTTTCTTCGGTAAATAAAAGAATTTATTTTCTGTACTCACTCTTGTAAATAAAGAATATAATATGGTGCATAAAAACGTTATATATTTTATTTTTTATTATATTTTTTTTATATATTATGTTTTTAAATATAAATACATCGTACGATGGATAATTAATTACCAAGTAATTTAAAAAATATATATATGAACGAATTATAATTTACAGATATTTATGCAAATATACAAAAAAATAAATATTTAACGCAAATGAAAAGAGAAAAATTCTTTACAGAAAACCAGGAATACTTTTATTATAAAGCCAATTTATTTTTAAAGCCATTTACTACTACAATAATCTGCCTACCGAGATACGCTGCATCAATAACCTTCAAGAATAAATTTAAAAAATTAAAACCTTCAATTCATAAATCATTTAAACTTATACCTTTTTCAAAATACTTCAACATTTTATTATCAAATTACCTTTTATTACCGTATTATTAAATGACTCGCATATATACCTAGGTACATATATACAAAATAAGAACTGAGGCTCCTTCATCAGACTGAAGAGCTTCTCTTCACTGATGAGGTCTACATAACTACAAAGTTTTTAAAAATATGACAATTAAATATGAAAATATGTAAGATTTGTATTTTTACCTTATATGAAATTAAATTTTTAAAAAATTAAAAAATATATTATATAAGTGCGGAGAAAAATCTTATTAATACTATTGTAAATAAGATAGATTGGAGATCCGTGGTTCGAATCCTGGTAGCAGTCAAAATATTTCTTCCTTGATTTCATTTTTCTGTATGTCTTTTCTAATTGATCAATAAATTTGTTTATAAAGTTGATATGATTTTATGTTAACCAGATTCAATAAGACTACTGCTTTTATAAGGCAAACAATAGTCCATACAGAAATAAATGAACATGTTTTATTTATGACGGTACCTTTACTTGTTGATTCCTAAAGAATATATAAAAAAATAATAAAAATAAAGTTTTTATACTTTAAAGGAGTTACACGAAGAAAAAAGTTTTTATTCTATAAAGGCGTTACACGAAATTGCGGACGTTATACGAAGTTACGACGAACTGATGGACGGACAGACGAACAGACGGACAGAAAATTAAGGATATTATATATTAAAGATAATTTTCTTCATCGGTGCGTGAACTTTTTAAAACCCATGTTATTCCAATACTAAAAGCAACTAATGCACTAAAAATCCACAATGGTAATCATTATGCATAATTAAATGAATTTTAAATGTTCAGATAAATAATTTATCTGACTTCAGGTCATTTTTATGAAAGGGAAATTTTATTTGTTTTGTTTCTCTTGAATATTTTGAGATGAGGTAAAAATGAATTTTTTATTAAACTGAGAAGAAAATTAATGTGTAGTTTTTCTGTTATTATATAATTATAAATATAATTGGTACAACTAGCTTGAAGATACCAAACACTTTGCTGGCACCTATATAATATAGGCTTCTATGTTTTGGCCGCCAGGTGGCCACGACCATTGTCTTTCGTATTAATACAACTTTGTTACACCTAATTCATAATGCTAGCTTCGTTAGGCTACGCCCATATTAAGGCAAATATTTTACAGCTTTGTATACAAAAGCTACATTATATTGTGAAAACACTTCAGTTTATGTATTTATATTATTTTTGATAGGTTTCGAAAATAATCGTTTTCTTGTTCAAGGTGGTAATAAGTCGTGATGAAGACAATTACTGTGATCAAATTTTTACATAAACAACGATAATGAATAATTGGATCAAAATGAATTATTACAAGATACTTGTGACAAATATTTGTTAAAATTCTAGTAAATAAAAATTATTTTAAAGTAAATATAAACTTAGAATGTAGTGGCTCATCTCCTGAAAATAATACTTCATAGATTTAAAATAATGTCAGTTTTACAGTCTTATATGTTTATATTATACGCGTAAAATAATTCAATTCACTGCTCAATAATAAAATATGATACAAAAAAGAATTTTAAAACATGAAAATAAAGAATTACTACAAAAACGTTCGGTTATAAGAACCACTAGGGTGCTTACGTCATAAACTGGGTAGCTGCTTTTAGCGGAATAGTCGAAGTCTTAAAGCTCTTCGTAAAAGGCCTTGGCTCACTCATCATCAGCATCAATGTTGAAAGAAATCGAAGATATCAAGAAATCAATAAACCTTCAAACAGATAAAATGTTTCAACGTTCGGACATTTATTTTTAAAATCGTCACTGAAAATCGGCCCAATTTTGAAAATAACTGAAAATAAATGTCTGGATCTTTAAGACCTTTATCTCAACACTTAATAGACGATAATAAAAATTAAAAATGTCTAGAGCGGATTTTGTAATTCTACGGCTCAAATACACTGTATTAAAAGATGATAAAAGAGAAAGATTGTTTCTTACAAACGTATTAATTTCTTCATCCACAGAGTCCAGATGAAATATCATGGCTAAACTTGTCATGACCGCGTTTGGCGTTACCGCGTATTCAAATCTTCCCATTCTGACATTTGACAGATATGTCTGGATCTTTAAGATCTTTATCCCAACACTTAATAGACGATAATAAAAATTTAAAATAAACGAGACATAGCTTTACGTCGGTGTTTGTTTCTGTAAGTTTCTACATGAGATAGATATAGAGGGAGGGAGAAAGATGTAAATTGTTATCTGTCAAATGTCAAGATGGGAAGATTTGAATACGCGGTAACGCTGTCATGACAAGTTTAGCCACGATATTTCATGTGGACGCTGAGGATGAAGAAATACTTGTAAGAAACAATCATTCTTATATCATCTTTTAATACAGTGTATTTGAGCCGTAGAATTACAAAATCCGCTCCGGACAATCTAGAGATAAAAATGAGTAATTTCTGTAATTTTAGATATACATTTTTTTTGGTCTTTAGCGCAAATCTAGAACCCAACGTGTTTCATATTCGGGAGACCTTAATTGGTATGCAAATTTCAACATCACGACCAAAACACATCCCCGTAAATCAAATTAGATGGCCCATTTCGCGCAGGGTGCTGGAACACGGAGCCACCCCCAGAATTACAAGGGTAGAAGGAGCGGCTAGAACATTCCCTGGACCTTGCGACTCGTCACTTAGCTTTCATTCAATTACTTTTTAAAACAAACCGAAAATTTAAATAATTTCATATAATAATATACCAACCCTCAACGTAAACCAGGCAGTTAACGTAGTTCTAACGTTATTAAAAAATAATGAGAATGTATTTGCGTAGTAATTACAACGTAAGCAAGTATTTTAATTTAACAGAGTACGGAAGATAGCCCGCAACCTTTTCATTCCAAGCTTATGAAGACAATGATTTGTATTAACCAGAAAGTAGTTTTAATTTTGAATAATTTTTGAATATTTTTGATTTATTCTGATTCTAATTTTTGATGATTTTTTAAATTTTCACACATTTTAATGTTATAAATCATGTTAAATCATCTGAAATCGTACTTAATGAATAAAATAGCAACTTTACACACCAGCATTTTTTTTCGTAACAATTGAAATATTATTCTAAAGGAGTCCCTAATTAATGCCACCTGTGTATAGTCGCACCGGATACTTCGAAACAGAATGCTAAAAAGATGCTGCAAACGGGAGAATGAGACGTAAATAAAGGAAAAAAAGTAAACAGGGCAGGTAAGTCAGCCTATGGCCGCCATCTTCCCATAGCTAATAAGCTCCAAATCTCCAACACCCAGAATCAAAATCATCAGGCATGACCAACTTCAGAAAATCCACAATCTAGAAAGATATGAAGGACAATCGATGTTAATAATGTAGGAAAAAATGGTAAAATAAGGATTTAAATTTTATCTACAAAATTCGCGACTTGATTTAAATTAGAATATATTTTTTTAAATAAAAAAAATGTATGCAGTTTCATTAAAACAATAAGGTAAAAAGAGAAAAAGTTAAAATTCCGTCAAAAGTGCAATGACTACTGGAATGGCCAGCATTAAAAAATTAGTGGTGAGATTTAAAGCTTATTTTAAAATACATATATAAATTAAGTGATAAATAACTCAAATATTGTGTTTTAAGTACAAGGCTTAAAAAAATATTTTAATGTACTACCTATGAGTTCTTTGTTTAATTCTAGATTAAATTACTTTAATTACGTATCACAGGTTACCACATTTTTATATTCTTTTATATACACGTACCTACGTGCATTAAAAAATATAGATTTTAAATCATAATATTATGACATTAATGGTGTATAAAGAGGATATAAGTAGCATCCCATAGGTAGTTTTATTATTGAGTTAATATATAAAAAACCGCAAGGTATATGATAAAGAGAAGGTGCATGAAAGCTATGGCACGACCATGCGAATTGAATTGCACTTAAATTTAATGAGTTAAATTTTAAATTTAATAAAAGTTAAATTTAATAATGCACTTAAATTTAATGAGCGCAGTAGCAGACGTGGCTAGTTTTATCCTCTAAGCTATCATAAAGTCTTGTAACTTTACTAAACGGTAATTATAATATAAACGGCCGTTTTCAAATATGTAGTAAACTTTTGGAAATACTAACGTTTTTAGATGTTGCCAACATTCGAGATTTTTCTAGTAACGGGAGACTACCATGTCTATGGCATTCGACCAGCAACATGAAATGCTTTAGTGAAGTGGTCCGCATATTTTGTATTTAATGCAATAATATAAAATATTTGTTTCGCACTCCACAGATTTTACCTCATGTAAAAAACATATATCTTAACAGTATCTTTATTGACGCAGGATGTTATTAAATAACATTAATCTATGGAATGACACTTATTTGACTCAAGCCCAACTTGGTACAACCACCGATATTAAAGTTGTCAGCCTTAAAGGCTTCATATCGTTACTCGCAGAGAGAAAGGTGATATTATCTTATATTAATTAAAAAGCGTGTGGGTAATTAATTTTTTTTGTGTAAATACATCAAACGCATTTCAAAAGGAATAGAGACAACATTTAGTGGCTGCGAGCGGTCTCACAGGACAGGAAAACCAGGACAACCACAGGAAAACCACAGGACAGGATAACGAAAACCCTCCCCCAATAGCTCTACAACCCCCCGTCTGTTCAAACAGACGATGTTCACCCTGCTGTAGGGCCAGTGAAGAGCAGCCTAATTAGTTCATCTCCAACTCACGCTTCTATTAGTATGCGAGGATTGCTGCACGCGGCAATACTAAAAGCATTGCAATTGTATTGCTATCGTGAGAACGTGTAAGTTAAAATAATTAATTGGATATCTTCCTATTAATTGAGTGGTAAACGATTGAGAATACTTATAGTCAACTTATTTACTTCTGGTACGTGTCTTCTGGGATATTATGCCGTATTTTTACGACCTTTCTGGCCGATGTTTCGGATCCCGTTTGACCCCATGGACCATGCAATGGGATCCGACACTTCGGCCAGAAAGGTCGTAAAAACACCAGAAGACACAAACCAGAAGATTCTGATTGGCCGTAACAACCTAAGAACATTCTTAACTTAATTACTTCTTCTTCAATTAAATTCTTGTACCATATAGAAGGGGTATAAAAGCAAACGCAGCAATATCCAAAATTTTTTTTAAATGTTTTCATTGCGGTCACCGAGGATAACTAATTTGGAATGTACTGGATTTGAGATTTTATACAAAATATAGCTCTATCCCTTCGAAAATCATGTTTTCGAATCACCATTAATATCAAAGACAGCAATATCCTCGTAGTGTAAAAAGTAAAATAATCAATATGCTGCTTAGGTGTTTCTGAGACAAATACAAAAACCTGTCACCACTCTAGGAAATTTCTCTGAAATTGACAGTGTGAAATATACATAGAATTTATTGTATTCGTGTTTAGATGAGCATTGCCATTTAATAATTGATACGTTTTCCCAGCATATTGCGACGAGCTTTACAGACAGAAATGGGTCAGGCCACACGGAAGCTGTGTGGTGACACGATACGTGACAAGTCACGTGGTGTACGGTTTGAAAGCTGCTATGCCTTATTAAAAGCTTATTGAAAACACAAATCTATTTTAGGAATAGCCGTGGAGACATAATGTTGTACATGGCGAATATTTGACAACTGATATGAGCTTTTGAATAAGTTGATTGACTGAAGTTTGTTAGTCATTTTTGAAATGATCGACACCTTCAGTCGTTTTTTATAATAAACTACCATGCTGGTAACCACATAAAATTTTCACACACTTAAAACTTGATGGAAGTTTTAATAATATATACTCGCTTCGAATGCCGCGACAGCCTCTTCTACCGGTAGAAGCATTATCGAGATTTAAACAATTTTTGTAAGTACATATAATATTAAAAAACATATTGAAGAATTACAAATTAGTTTTTGGTAGGTTTTTTTTACATTTATAAATGTTTATATAAATTTAAAATAATAATTTGAACTTAAACTATTTTCTGTGAATTATAGGTATATTTTACATGTCCCCCAAGTAATAATTTAACATAAATCTAATTGTAAGAAGGTTCTAAGAAGATAAAACATTAAACATTTTTAACAAACGGGGGCTATCTTTATATAAAATTAATATAAATTATGTATTAAATAAATTAAATTCGGTTGATGATGATCGATATATTAATTTTTAAATTGAAGTGAGAAATAGTAACTTTAGTAAGTAATGAAGTAGCAGCCCTAGTTTATTAGGTTCATACATTTAAAAAAATGATTAATAATAATATCTAACTTATGTTACCGTCTGAGTTTCTCTACATTTTCATATTCGCGATTTTGACATATTCGCGTGGATACAAGCATTAATAAATATGTCAATAGATGTTGAATATACTTACTTACTTACTTACTTACCATCACGCCGTTTTCCCGAAGGGGGTAGGCAGAGAGGATAGAGCGCCATACTCTTCTGTCCTGACATACAACTTTCGCTTCGTCTACATTCATACATCTTCGCATGCAAGCTCGACGGTTGTTCAGACTTCTAACAGGACCATCTTCCAGTATCTGGTTAATCTGGTCATGCCACGTCTTCCGTGGTCGCCCTCTTTTTCTGGCGCCGTCAACACTTGCATTATATATCTTTCTTACCATTCTTTCCTCATTCATTCGCTCAAAATGCCCAAACCACCTGAGCGACCCTATTTTTATTCTCTGTATTATGCTACGATCAGCTTTACATTCATTCCTAATATCTTCATTCTTTACTCTATCATACATGGATTTACCACACATACATGTTGAATATACCCTTTGAATATTAAGTAAGCTAACGTGGATAACTTGGTATTTTATATTAATTAGTAAGTTTTACATACAAACAGTTCATTCCGTAGAAGTTACAGGTAATATATACTTTTTTGAGGTTTTTTCGGAGGTCTTTGAAGTAAACGGTGACCGTTAATGAGATTTTGTGTTATTTATGAACCTCTTACCTTTGTAATATACCTTTTGGCGACTGCAAAAAAAACCCTCTCCCGTTTACAGCCATCCTGGGATCCCGGTAGTAAATTACAGACTTGTCCGTTGAATTAAAACTTTATTAAAGCTCAGTATGATTAATATTTATTCTTTAGCGAAATAATTTTTCCCCCTTAGAGACGACATTTTAAATTTCAGGTGAAACCTGGTTTTACCAAAAAAATAATGTTTACAAATGTCTTAACGTCAAACATCAAGAAACATTCTAGAAGTGACAAATTTAACTCAACGTGTGTGCGTTACAAAGTTCAATTTAGTTTAAATTAAATTAATCATGTTGCACCACAAAGTAACTGCCATACCAATTAATATTTAGTATTAAATAATTTTTTAAAACTATAAATGAATATTAAAAATTCCCTAGAAAATTTAATGATGTGTCGTGTTAGAGGTTCAAAAAAAATTATGCATGAAATATAAAACAAATGATTTTAGACTTTTTGTCCTGAGATTATTTCATTATTTTTTGGTTTCAATGAATTTAATTGAATAAATATTATAATCTCATAGAATTTGAATGAACCTACAAAGATTTTTTAAAATGTTATATTTATACAAAATATTTAACTATCCACCTGTCATTTTGCTTGAATTTAAAATTATTCTGATTTAATTACAAGTAATATTTCTCGGAAACTATTAAACCCGGTCGCAAGCCTTTAAAAATGCCAGTCTTTCCAAAGGTGCACATTTTCGGTGAATTTGGCTGCCGGAGACCCCGCCTAGTAACAGCGAAGAAACAGCTGTTGACTTGCATCCCCACCGCCGCCAAAAGAGTATAAAAGCAGTCCACTGATAATCTCAGGCAGATCATACTGTTTGGAAGGCTCCAACAGCCTTACTAGGAGGGGTCGGGGAGGTATTATCGGCAAACCTAGGAAACGATATCGCCGCTGCAATCGAGTTCTCCTGCTGGACCGTGTCGTGACAAGTCGAGCTTACGTGAATCTCCGAGAAGTCTCATCGAGCTTTCTCCGCCAAGAACCTCCGCCGAATCTGTGAACTGGGATCATCGAAAATCCCCCTATAACATTGTATAGTGACCGTGCCAGAGACCCGAGTGCCTAGGCCAATTTTATTTTATGCTCTGTGTGTTATTTTATATTTGTAATGTGTGTGTACCCTTGTGTTTGGGGTAGACTTTTAATAAATTGTTATGAAAAAATCATTCTACGATATTTCCACGCCTCTGTCACTTTTACACATAACTAGGAGTAGAATAATCCAATACGTTTATGTATCTATGATTATGTTTATTCATTTTTCCTTATTTTAATAATTTGTAGTCATATGTAAATTTTGTATCATTGCTATAGCGCAACAAGTGAATGCACTATTTTTAAGTTTTTCAATTAATTGTGTCCTTACATAAACGTATAAGGTCACAATTATTTAAGAACATTCAATCAAACAAATCTTTAATTATTAAGAAAAATATAAACAGGTCGTCTGTGTAAACATTGATGGAGTATATTGCTAATGAACAAACGGAGGGTGATATTTTAATTGCATAGATGATTGCAATTACATGTATTTTTTAATGAATTTGGAGTCGAGTGTTAGTAATTATTTAACGATTTTTTTTATTTTCATTTTTTTCCTACCACCACGGATAATTCAGTTTATTATATATGATTGCTGTTTTTATAAAACTCATTAAAAATATTATTTGATCTAGGAGAGTTCGGGTAGTCCTTTGATATTTCATATTTCACGATGCACTGCATGAAACAGGTCACATCATGTGATTATAATCAGTTTAATTCTTATTTAGTGAGAAAATGATAAGGAAGGAAAGTCAATGTGTTCGTTCCAGCCCCGGGAAAAGAGACTGATCAATGTCTACACGCCTCTGAAATCTCTTCCCGGATCCCGGCTGGAACCCAACGATTAATCACTGATTCTATTATCGTTCGAAATATGGAACAAAACATGAAATGAAATTATAAGTTGAGCGACCAAATGGAAAATTATTTAAAAATAGTGACCAAAAGGAATAAATATTAAAAAACCAGCATGAAGCTAGGTATTACTGATTCAAACAATGCTAATAAAATGCTCTCTGACCAACTAATTACAAAAATAACTAAAAATTCTGAATTTTCTGAACAACTTCCTTTTTTTTCACTTCTTGATATTTATTTTTGCAAAACAAAATTACAAATTTCATGAATGTTCCAAACATTTCTCTATTCAAATTTCTCAATATTTCAACTATAAATTGTCGAGTTCTTACTCGTATAAAATAATAAAGAAAACACACAATTTTATTCAATAAGCAGGTACTGAATATAAAAAACTGTTCCAATTTTGAAGACATTTTCATTATACTGCATTATCAAATTATTTGATAAATATTTTGGAGGAAACACAATGAGTATATGGAAAAAAATAAATTAAAATTCTAAAATAAATAAGAAAAATAACGTTAGACAATGAAAAGTGCACAAAAAAGTCACAAGCGTAAAGCGTAACAAATCAATTTAAATTAAAAAAGAAGATACAAATCAAAGTATTCCAGATAAAACTAATGACATGCCTGTCTTTACTTGGGGGTGCATCATCCGTCAGTGTTTGCGAAACCATAATACATTTGCGAGCTTAATGGAGTACACATATATTACACCACGCGATATATAGCTCCACCGTTCTAGGCTGTATCCGGTGTTACCGGAAGCTGAATAAATTAATATTAAACGTAGCACGATGTGAAAATGTCTCTTCGCTACCTGCGCTGGGACCAGGTGATTGGATCCGTACAGAATTACGAGGGAGTAATTTCATCGTGGGGGTAGAATTACGATTTATGTGAAATAGTACGTAAAGCGGGGTACGCTGTGTAAGTTATACGTTATCAGGTATAAAAGAAAGATATCAGGAACAAACTTATAAGCTTCCGGAAAATTAAGGAGAAGCACTTGAGTAGTAATCGAGAATATTATATTATCCACTCAGAGCAAAATTAAGGTAACCTATTTAGGAAAAGCGAAATATTAAATTAATGCATACTTAGGTTCCTGGCATTAGGAAATATTTGTTTAAAGATTTATAAATATATTTTGAATCAATATTTTACATAGATATATTAATTCTTTAGATGAGATAAAATCTAAGAGGGAGACCATTTAAATTTTGAAACAAAATAATGGTAAATATATTGTTAGACAATTATTTAAATAAATATATTTAGTGTATAATAGTATTGAAGTTTTTTTAGAAGAAAGGAATAACAATAAAAATGTACGTATAAGCATGGATATAATGGAAATGCTTTTATGTGGTTAATTTTTGTATCAAATATTAATGGAGGGAAGGGGAGAAGTTATCCGGTAGATGATTTTTTGGAGAAAATAATTCCAAGCTATACGATCTTATAGATATGGTAACCGTTAACGGATGTAACTTGATTTTTTTTATCATTCTACCTTACGCACAAAATACACGCGGTAATGGTTCATAGATCGCTTCGTTTTTCATACGGACTAACTGAAAATACAAACTGCACTTACATTCTAGTAATTTAAAAATACGTGTCGTGGCTACAGGGGAAATGAATGAAAACGCTAAACTGATTTATCCTTGATTAATTAACTACTCAATGTGCAAAGTCACATAACACTAATAAACTTAATGCTGTTTTTTAAATTACACTATTTTACTTAATTATCGCTGGGTAACACATATTTAACATTCACTATAACATTTCACAATTAGGTGGGAACTTCCCTCGATTATTCACTTATTTATGGCTTGGATTATCGCAAGGCTGGCCACCTTGGCCTCGTGGCTTGCACCGACTTTACACTGCTTTAGCCTCTCAATGCGACTCAACAACTCACCAACCCTCTGCCATGGCCGGCACTGTATTTTTATCCGAAAGTGCTGGTACTTCATTCTTTATGGATCATTCTAGTGTTGAGGAGAAGATTCTCGTGGCGTCTAGGCTTTTCTAGGTATTTCTCGAATGTTTCAGACGCCTCACCAGGGGTTCGGGCAGTGCGTAAATTCTTTTACGAATCTCGTTACAATACGATGTGCTTGCCTGGTCTAGTGTTAAGAGTCTTGTAATGTGACGATGTGATTGGGGATCGATTCCCAAATTAGGAGTCCTACATCATGTTGGGTCTATATTCGGAGTGCAAAAAGTAACCAACTATCTTATTCTCACCCCATTTGCCAGAAGGGGTGGGAAATAAATGATAGAATTCCACACTTTCTTCTGACATACTCCTCCTTTTTGGTTATTTTTATACATCTATGCGATTATTGATTCGAAAGACATTCTTACAGCTATTCGATTATTGTAATCTTTCAACCAGGGCGTTCTATAGGACCGGGTATGTTCCGATTTTGATTTCCGATTGACTGCTTTTGTTTAACATCCGGTTATTAATCATACTTAATTGTTACTGTTATTTCATACTCAAAATGTTTCTGCGATTTTTTTTCAATTTTTTGGACTATGCTACACATATGTATGTAATATTACATACATTTGCTAACAAATGTTGTAAGAATGCTATAAGTAGTCCGTGTTTCTTGCTGTTATTTCGACATGAAATAACACTATCTAATAAAAAATTAAATAATCGTTAAATGAACGCCAAACGTTAAATATATTCAATTTTTTTAACACTTGTTAATACTTGTCGTGAGCACACTCAATTAATAAAGTAGAAATAAATCAATTTTTTCAATTTTTTTCCATTGTTAAATTTCCTCAATTATTAACAACATGTATCGACAATTTAATCTTATTCCTCTTAAAATTAATTACTTGTTCAACTTATTTGAACTATGAAAGTTACAAAATATTTTAAATGTGGGTTGTAAAAGCAAAGACAGCAATATTAAAAAAAAATAATACAGTTATCGAGGATTACAAATTATAACGTACTGAATTCAAGATTTTATTGGAATCATAGTCTATGAATATATAGAAAACATGATTTTGGAAGGAATAGATACATAAAATCTAGAATTCAGTACATTCTAAGTTAGTAATCCTCGATGACGGCATAAAAACATTTTTTATAATTAAACAATTTTTTATTAATCAATGAGAAAAGACATACAGAACAATCGAATAAACGAAAACATATTTTAACGGACCTCTTTTCTATTTTCGGATAGCGCGTTATCCAATTTCGCCAAGGCAATTTTGTAACAAAAATTTTTCGACCCTATAAAATTTTTATTCCATTTTTAAAGCAATCCACCTTTTATAATGCAATAGTCTGAAAAACCTTTGCATATCTACCGCTAGAGGACGCCAGAAATTAATTTTTAATTTTAATTTTTGGAAACATTTGATACAACACATATATGTATATTAAAGAAAACACATAATTATTACGAAATTGGATAACGCGCCATCCCCGGATAGAATGAAGGTCCGTTGGTTCGAGTCCCGTAGTTAATTTGATTTTTCTATATGTCTATTCTAATTGATAATTGATAAAAATTTGTTCAAAAATTCACAGAATTTTGTTCTGAAATTGCAACTTCACAATAATAATGTCATTTCTTTAATATTTAAAAAAAGATTTGGACATTGCTGCCTTAACTTTTATATCCAAAAATATCTTCCTTACACCTCTGGTATCACTTTAGTATTTTAAAACTGGTTATGTCTTTTAATATAAACTTAGGATATCTGGTTGATTAAGAAACAGTTTTGACCTCGACGAACAAATTTCAACTGAGCTATTGACGAGTGAATATCCGAGTATCATATATGATGACGCAATACCCTTAACATACAATATAAAAATAACGCTACAGTAAAGTAGTGAAATGTAATATTATGTGTAATGTAAAAATGCTGATTATAATCATACGTTTTAGTTTTAATTTGTTTACCAAACACTTTCTTATGCATAAATTATAATTAGGTTTCTGCATTCGCCTTGCTAAATTTGGTTAATATGTTTTCGTCTGGGGATTCATCTGTCTTCTTTGCTCGATTACATTTCTGAGATGTACATTGTGTCTAAGAACCTGTATACTGGGTCCTTGGAATTTTGACGGTGTCTATTATGAACCTCCTTTCTCACACCCTCCTCATATCCTACTTATTTGTAATTCTATTAACATTCTAACTTTATTTCTTAAACAAGGTACACGGTATCAAGAGTGTGAGGCTTAAAATTTTTTATATAATATCAGCAGAGTGAATTTTTTCAGTTGTAAGCATTTATTAAAATCATCATAGGATTAAAATAAGTAAATACCAAGTTATTTTAAGCGATGATTTTTTTGAAGATTCTCAAGTCTCGTATCAATCAAAAAATGTGTAGATATATATTTAGACGACATAATCATTCTCGTAGTTTTTTGATCAGATTTTAATAAAAATCTGTATGATAAACTAATTTTTTCAATTTAGTTTATATTGATGATGAAAAATGTATACAGTAAATTTATATAAAACCTTATAGAAGATTTAAAATATTTTGAGTTTGTTTTATAATATATTGTTGATTAACGATGTCCCTGTGATAAGAATCTAGTACTGTTCTGAAAAATTTGGACAAAATCAAAATATTCTGAATAAAAATACTGGTCTAAAGGAGTTTAAAAAATTTGAAATGATAATATTCGTAAGAATCTCATTACACATATAAAGAATATTGCTAAAAATTACAAAAAAAACATAAAATATATATCTCATTAGTGACATCTGTGGTCATTTATGGGGAATGAAAAATCTTTGGATGTCGGTCGCGCTAAGGATTGTTGCAACACGTATACGGAACATGTCGTATAATTTAAATATAAAAAACTTCCAAAAAATTCAATTGACATGGTAATCTGTCATGGGTGGAAATGGTGAACGTTACATTGTGTAAAGTGATCACTTAAGCCAGCCATACGATAGATCGTAAGCTCTATGAACACCCAAAGACTTCCATACCTGCTTTCCCATAAAAATATAATTTCGTCTGTGTGAGACATCTATAATATATTGATTTATAGAAGATCTTGGGGAAAAGTGACTGACATTTGTTATAATTCTTAGATTCACTTAAACTCGTAGTAGTTAAAGATGCGATCATTATATATTATGTAGCGCTGATCAACCTGTGGATGAACGTGCTTCTTTGCCAGCTAATTTAAGTAATTAAGTTCTGACTCAAAATTTAGGTTGCATTATGAAAATATTATAAACGTTACAACTTTTATTAGGAGTCAGCATTTTAAAAATTATTTTAGAAAACACTTTCATCCACATGTTATTTTGAAAAATAAATGACACGAACAAATTGCTCGAGAAAATAATTTATTAACTTTTAGCAAAAAAAGCAAAGACGTTATTAATTAATTGTATTTATGTGTGAGCAAAGATCTGGTTTCTCAGTTTCGAGTGTATGTTTAAGATTAAACGAAGCTTACCGCCTGACACTTGAAGACACGTGGAAACTTCCCTGAGCCTCGCTTCAACCTATCAAAGTACTAAACGGAAACTGAGAAAAGGAAAGGAAGATTGAGGTGTTTCCAGAAAATTCCCAGAGCGAATGTTGAAATCTTTGCACAGGTATTCCGCTAGCAGCTTTAGAAATTGTGTACGAAATCGAGGTGATCACACTACGTAGCGAGTATAAATGTACGTCAAGCATTTTTTTTTATTCCACAAGGGATTTGGCTTGTTTGAGTGAACTGCGGTGGGGCATGTAATATTTTGGAACCTTCGAGCGACAAGCAATGTTTATACAGCAAAAAAAAAATTAATCAAAAAAGTACCTACATTTAATTAACATTATATGTACATTTTACCATTTTACAAATAGATAATATATTATAATATTACATATTATTTTTGGACGTAATAGATTTAGTTTGAATTTTTGTTCCTATTCATCGCTAAGTTTTTTTTAAATTAATTTTTTTAATGGCCTTTCGTAAATATACATAATAAAATTATGAAAAATTGCAAAAATAAAATCTTTCGCACGTATCAATATTAAAGAAGAACCTATACTGCTTTTGTGCATGATATTTAAACCGGGAAAACTTTGAAATCAAACTAGGATTGTCCTTATTTAAAAAAACACATTGATTTATATGATCAGTATAAAATTAGTTAAGTTTTAAGTCAATGCTATGAGCATGAAAAATATGATAGTTCAATTATAAAAAGACTGACGCATGTCAAAAATATATTTTTATATCCTACTTACTTACCATCACGCTGTTTCACCACGGAAGTAGGCAGAGAAGATAGATCACCATATTCCAGTGCCTGATTACTCTCATGCCACGTCTTTTGCGGTCATCCTTTTTTTCATATTTTTTACCAAACACTCGCTCAATATGCCCAAACTCAATATGAGCGATACTTTTTACTCTATTATATTATTTTATTTTATTCGGTCATCCAAAAGGGAGACACAATCACTCAGAGACATAAGATGAAATACAGAAAAAAGTTAAATGTCTCCCACAATTTAAGGATAACACAAATAGGACATAACCATAGATAAGTCAATTTGACAATGACACATAAAACATCATTTAACCGATTGTTCCAAATTTAACTATTCTAAGATCAGTTTAACATTATTTACTAATTTCTTAAGTCTTTTCTTTATAATAAGAAGTGAACAGCGATTACCATTTAAAAAATATTTAAAAAGTAATAAAATTGAAAAAAAAAACATAAGCTTACCTATCAATCTAGGGTTAAGTGGTACAAAAAAGTTTCCCGACTCCTGCCCTCAAGTAATTTCTAGCAAGGGTTAAACCAGGGATTACATTTGTAATATTTATTGCACTCCCGGATTACTCGCAGTGACGGGATCTCGGGAATCTGGATCCTGGGATCACGTCATCTTCCTAATGTACCGAGAGTAAGCGCCTCAATACTCCGGTTTGAATTGTTATTCGATTACCAGCACTGCCAGCTAGCCCAAGACCTCCCATGCATACGTAATCAAAATAAGTTTGCCACCCTGCAATTTAAGTAGAGTAGTCTCAAAGTGACATACTTCATTAGTAGGTATTTATATAGTTTTCGGAACATTAAACGCTACATGCAGAGCTATTAATTTCAGTAAAACTTTAAGTGTCTTGTTGACAGTTAATTAATTATTGTTTTGTGAGTGGAATTAAGTCCCAATCATAATGATTTCTTTATCTGTCTGTCCGTCCATCCATTCATCCATCTGTCGGTCTGTCTGTCTGTCTATCCGTTCGTTTTTTTTTTTTTAATTTTTGAATTTTTAACAAAAAAAATTTTCTTTACGAATTTTTTTTATTTATGTTTTTTTTTTACTTATTCCTTAAAAACCGACATGTAAAATTACCGTTATTTTTGACGGAATATAATAATATCTATATAAACAAAGCCGTAATGTTATTATCATAATACATGTTATAATCATAATTCATGATACATGAAAGAATCTCCCTGGACCAAAGAAAAGTGCCTAAACTGAATGAAATGTTGTCTAAAATTTAAATAATAACTTTAGTTAATTTTTTTACTCAACTCATGTGATTAAATATTGCAAGTTAAGTGTAAATATTTTATTTTTATGATAACAACATTTCAATTAAAACCTACTTGCCTTCGAATATGTGTGATGCTTTTTCATTTGTTTACTATGTCTTAAATCTGAACTGATGCACAATATCTGTCCTGCGTTCTACCTGATTTACTAAATATGTTTTATATCATTTTTTTAACTTACTATCACGCTATTTCCTGGAACACCTATTTTGCTTCGGCTACATTCATAAATCTTTTCACGCATGTTGAGGCTTTTAACAGGGTCATCTTTCGATATTTGTGGTATCTGATCGCGCCAGTTCTTTCGTGCAAGACCTCTATTTCTGCTGCCTCTATTTCAACACTCGCCTTATATATTTTCTTAACCATCCTTACTTATCTCATACGTTTCACATGACCAACCATTTCAGCGATCCTTTATTTATTCTATCTACTACGCTACGGTCAGCATTGCGCCTACATTTAATGTGGTCATTTCTTGCTCTATTAACCAAAGATTTTCCACACAAGCGCCTTAGTGATCGCATTTCCGTCTACTTTTATTTCTTTTTTGCTCTTTCCAGGCGTCACTTCCATGCATTTTTTAATAAATTTTTCCAGTATATTTTATGTATATTTTTCCATTCATTTCTGCTAATTCCAGGCTTCCATTCCATACACATTTAATTTAAAAAATATACATCTTTAACTAAAAAGTTAAGGCAATAAATATCAAAAATATTAAAAATAATTATTAAGCACATGTCAGGTTAAAAATTCCTCTGAAAATATTTCTTTCTAAATTATTTTGACTTATATTATTTTGTACTGTAATATAATTTATTACATTTCTTATTTAGGGGAACGTATTGTAATAAAATTACAATACATTCCCCTAAATACGAAATTTACATCTTACATAGAAATTTGCTACTTAATTTTATTAAATTTTTTTATATTATTAAAGAGTAAAAATTTTTTTTTGTTTTTCATCATATTCAAGTTCAAAAAGGAAATAAAGTATTTGACATATTATAATAGAAAGGTGGTTTACAAGGGACAATCGTGTCTAAGGCACGTACCTACTTTGCATTTGTAAGTAATCATACCTCCTAGTCATTCACGTGAGATCGTATGGATGTGCACTGTGTTTTCTTATTCTAACAATGTTTTTTTATTCAAATAAATTTATCCCAATATCCCTGCCTACCCTCTTAAAAAATTAAATCTCAAGTAACATATCATATTTTTCCACAAATTACTTTTGTAATATTTTATATATGTATCCTGAGAATATAAATACTTTAAACGTTGCATTGTGTAGAGTGTTCACTAAAGTCAGCTCACACGGATCATTAGCCTAGCCTACCCTATAAAGACTTCAATACATGCTCTCCATATACATAGCTTCGCCTCTGTGAGACTTATATAATTTTAATCTTAATTAACAATTATTTATGTGTTTAATACTAAGTTAGGGACAATGTTCATAAAGCGACACACTTTAACTTGTATTGTTAACTTTGAAATATCACCCCAAAGATTCATCTCCAAAATTATAACTTGCGCGTGCTTCTGAACAACTTAATAACCTTTATTTATCTCACGCAATAAAGTAGGTGAGATATTTCACAGAGCCTTCTTCGCGTTGTGTTATGTAATGTTTTTGTAACAAACAAGATTTAGTAATAATACACAATGGTGTTAGCCTCTCAAATTTGACGAATTTAATAACGGGTAGGCAATATTCATAGAACATGATTTACTCAATGGTCAAACTTTAATAAAAATTGTCAGGAAAACTGCATCAGAAAATTTCATAATATTTTTATGTTAATAATCTCACCTGAAGCATTATTTAATTTTCAATTTTAGCGGTACTGAAATCGAAATCAGTCACCTCCAAAATGTTTTGAAAATCAAAAAGATTTTGTATGGACCGAGTATCGATCCCGGTACTGCTGAAATTCTAAGCCAGAACTCTGCCATCTTAACTAGTTCCCTAATCTACTATGGTGCAGAATTAACTAATTACGTAATACCGATTATTCTGTGTTATTATAACAATGGGAAAAAGATAGTATTTTTTATAACACCATTGTAAAGTTCTTGCAATTAGAGAGCAACTGTGAATTTTGGTTCGGGTAAAAGATTATGTGATTGGAACTAAATCTATAACTGTCAAAAGTGTCGAGCGTTGACAGGTTTATTTTGAATATACAAGCAAAATTTCGATTTCACAGTTCTAAACAGCGCTCTGAATCATCAACGCGTTGTTATTTTCGATCAGGTAACGAAAATATTCGTAAAAACTAAAAAGTTCTTTAAAATTCTATAAAACTTTTTTTAAATTTCATAAAATAGTAGGTATCCTTTAAGTTTATATTTTACTCCTGTGTACGCAGGGCCTAGAAATGACAACCAACGATACTAATTTCCACACAAAAGTATTGTACATGTAAAAATACATTTATATACAGTACAAAAATATTGTCATTACAGATGAAAACAAATATCCATATTACAATAGATTGTGTGTACAGATTTCAATATAATAAATTTTATAAGATATATTCAATGGTCTTATTTAAAAACATTTTTAGCAATTTTACAACGAAAATATTTGGTAAAAGCACGTTTAGTATTACAATATAAAATATATTTATATGTTTTTCATTCGAAATATAAAAATGTTTTGGTAGTTCTCGTAACATATTATTTTATAATTTGTGAGCATAATATTTTATGATTGTCCAAATAACGTTGTCATTTATAGCAAGTACATTTGTATAGTATAATAATATGATTTAAATTTTACTATGTTCTTGTGGTAAAGTATTTGACTTAAATTTCATTTGAAATTAAATAGGAAACTTAATTAATTATTGTCTTTGGAGGGTTTGTATAATATTATTATTATGATTTAAATGTAATATTATGTAAGACTATGTACCTGTTGGTACTAAAAATAAACAACGGTGTCACGCGGTGGCGCTCGGCCAACCGTGACCGCAGACTGTAACGCACGCAATCCGGGGTCACTCAACCGTGACCGCGCTATCTCTCTAGAGAATTCTACGACATTTCATCGCCTTAGTAAAATACTACGTACAATCGTCTAGAACATTCCGCATGTTTCTCGTTACCTCTACAATAAACCTTACGAAGAAGTTTTGCTATATAAGGAGTCACGCGTCGCGAGCTCAGGCAATTCAGTATGTGACGTTAACAAAGCGACATCTTCGTAATACTACCGAGCGAACTAGTATGATCAGTGATTCGTGATATTACAACACCCGATATTAATAAGTGACCAGCGCAAATGAGTACAGGATACCGGGCGAATAATTTCTATGAGCGAACATTGAACGGAGTTTATCAGTAGTGATCTAAGCAATAGAAACAGCGTTAATTAATGCGAATTAAGGAACAATTTAATATTAAGTGTGGAATTTTCAGAAGATATTTAACGACGCTAAAATTAAGAATGATACTACAATTTAATTCATTCCATAATTTCTAATTATGGAATGAATTAAATTGTAGTATCATATCATATAATTTTCAATCCATTCATATTTTCTTTCTTTGGTAATAAATTAATTTTCTGTGTTTTCATTTGCTTTCCCATGAAACCACTTCCCGTGACAATATATTATATAATACCGAAGATGTTAATGGAATTTTCAAGCAACTGTTTAAGGTATGCAGATTTATCATCGCCCAAGGGCTGTCGCGTCAGCTCGTCTGCCAGCGAGTCCCCAAAGTCTGACACGTGAATTTGATTACAGAGATTCATCTGTAGAAATTCCTATTATGATTAATGCTCTCGTCATAACGTTTTTCCTGAATACCTGTGAAAGGAAAAGATGTATTAATTTTTCTCACCATAAAAACCTTGACATTATTATTATTCGCAATAAAATAATTGGCTCTTTTAATATAAGATTATTGAGACGAAAGAAAATGTTTCACGACTGTTTTTACACTGAATTTATCATGTTGTAAACTAATAATAAAAGAATAATAAAATATAAGTTTTTTGAAAGATTTAGCACACCTATAAGTACATGCATCTGGTGTCTCTTTTGGATGGATTCACAAAATCCTCAGCTGTAGGAGATTTAATACTCATATTGTACACTGTTCTGTATTACTGAATCATTTTAGACAATGCCTTGATGGAACGCCACACTCTTCTCTCCTAACACGCAACACTTTCCTCATCCACATTCTATAAAATTTTCCGTATCCAGTTCAAAAATGGTAGACATTTTTGTTTTACTGTGCACGCTGTTTTTCGCATTTTCGGGCATCAACAATTTTCTAAATTATGTAGGTATTTAGCACTGGGTTATCCTAGACTTTATTAAAAAAGTAACCCATTAAAACCAAGTTTTTATTATACTCCCTTTCTTTGTAAAATATAACAACAATTAAAGACGAATTAAAACATATAACATAACACTAAACTTACAGTAATTTAATATATTTCTAAAATGTCAGATGTTTTGAGCATTGATAAGACACTTCATGCTTTGAAGATTAAATTCTAAAAACATTTGTCAGTCAATTTAGATTTTTGAAATTCGTAGTGAAGTACCTATTATGTATACCGACGGAGTAATTCAAATTTAGAAAATATTCCGCGACGTTATCGGGCCGCCGTTGCTAGTAGGTAATCAAACTTTTCTAATGATTCCAATTTGAAAAAACCAATAAAATTTCTAAAAATCCGAAATTATACTATAATTATTATTTTTTCTAACGAAAATTTGATAGATCTTCTTGATTATCGCCACGGGTCTACTTGCCAAGTTTCATCTCGATTGGATCACGGAAAAAGGGTCAAAAATCCAACCAAAGTTTTTTTTGACGGCAAGCCGGCAAGCAAGCAAGCAAACAAACGTCACGAGTTAATAAAAAGGAAGTAATAAGGGGCATTATGTTTATTACATTATTTTTTACATTAAAAAAGTCTAGAATAACCCAGTGTTGAGTATATTGGAAAATTGTTGATGCCTTAAAATGCGAATAACGGGGTGCGGAATAAAATAAAAATCGCTGCCATTTTTGTGCTGGCAAAAATAAATGTTTTAAAAAAACAGTTTTGAACTACAATGCACCGACAAAAAATGATTTTTTCTGAGATGGTCTAACAACCAGTGCTGGGCCACATTAAATGGATTGCTCCTTTTTACTGATTCCTTTTTTAAAAAAAGTTGTTTTTTTGTAATTGTTTATTTAAAAAAAAATGTGTTTACTTTTTATCGAAGATATACAGGAACTCTTCAAGAAACAAGGCTCTATGCCAATTAATGCTATCTTGTGGTACAAACTAATTACACGATGTCATGAAGATGGGACATATAAGCATAGATTGATTCATAAGCATAGTACCAGATTTACAGTTAAAGAAGGACTACGAATACCGAAGGTCATAAATAAATATGGACAAAGAACATTAAAATATGTCATACCAAAAATATTAAATAAATCCCATGTCGTGTCAAAATGGATATTAATAAAAAAGGGCAAAATACAGAATTAATGAATATGTTATTAAATAAAAGAGACTTATTTTGATTTTGGTAATATTTGTATTTTTTCTTGTATTGTTGTATAGTATTGTTGATTTGTATTTGAGTTTATAAGATCTATTGTAATTAATTAATATGAATGTATTTCTGGTAAATACAATTTATTTATATATATGTATTGATGCACCTACAGACAAATATCAATGTGATGTTTTGTGGGTCTGAGATGTAAAAAAAAAAAATACTAGCTTACCTGCGCGGCTTCGCACGTGTAGATTTTTAGTAACTTTAAGACACAATTTATCAATTTGTGTATTAATATTAACATATAGATATACGTCGTTGTGAACTTTTTGAGTTCTACAACTTCTCTATAGAAAGTTTTTAAATATCTCTTACCGTTAAGGCAGCGTTCATAAAAAATGCATCGCTCGACCATTTTTTCTTCGACTTTAGTTGTAAAATAGGTCACCATGCAAAGTCCCTTTATTTAAACGGGATAACATATAGCCTTTGTCCATCCTGAAAGGTTATTTTAAATGTTGATGAAAGAATCTCAGATCCCATTGCAGGGTCCATCATCAGGGCTGATGGACCCTTCAATGGAATGCGAAACGTCGGCCAAAGTGGTCACATATACTCGGTAGAATATCCCATAAAACTATACACAGAAGATTTTTAACGGTCCTGAAAACCTGAGAACATTTTTGGTGAAAGAATTTTTGAAATCGGATGACTTGTTTCGGAGATTACATCCAACACCCAAATTTACAAACTTTATCGGTATATATGTATTAGTATAGATGTACATATCTATGTAAAAGCCCACTATAGTCAAGGATTGATAATTAGAACATAAATTAAATATATACATACTACATAGAGTCAAAAAATTAGCTATAATAAATAATAATAGTTTACTAATTCACAAACCATTTTATGGAGTTCTAGGTGATGCTCTCAGCTAGTCAGCATTTTAGTCTGGATCGAACGCATTGAAATGCTTCAGAAAGTAATGCTTCAGCAAATACTACTTTCGAATCGATATATTACCTGCAGCACACGCCACGTACTTGTCAACTTTTCCGTTCTATCAAACATTCTCTTAAAGTGCAAGCTTTGAAAGCTCTTCTTATGGTACAAACATTAATATTCTAACACTCTTAAACTCGAAACAGCGACAGGTACTTTAGTTTATCAATTTATATGAAATGTAATTATTTATCATGTAAAAATTTATTGCAGTATGTATCTCTAAATATACAAGGGGGGTCGATAGAGGTACAATGTACATATTTAATAAAATTAACTTTAAACAGGAAGTGTATTCAACTGAATATGCTATTGAATGGAATGGAAGAAGTCAGTATTTGCAATTCACAAAATGAAAAGAGATTTAATTTTAAAAAACTAATTTTCTAGATAAAGAACGTTGAAAATCACTTTTAGCTATTTAAAACCGATACATTTAAAAAATATTAATATACACAATTTAAATAAATTCACGAGTGATAAAAACTTATTATTTTCTTGAAATATTTGGGGAAGGTGTCGCGCAGGTTGTGGAATGAAAGATTGTCTAAAATACAGAGGGCCTTTTATCAGCTCTTGGAGAGAAGCTCCGAGGGCTAGTTAAAACGTATAACGAAACAATTAAAATATGAAATGTAAAGAGGTACAAGTGAAGACAGAATGAAATGGATGTTGGCGGCTGAGTTTGAAGGCGAAGATCGTCTGTTTAAGATCGGAGAAAGCTCAGTGCAGACTAATCTGGTAAGCGCCGAGAAAGCTTACTACTCTTGTTCTCGCAAGTTTCATCTCTGTATAATTCGTACAAACCAGCACACGAGGAAACTCGAACTTACAGTTTTAAGCACTTTTCTTGCGACTTGTTATTCCCAGATATTCACAGAACGTGAAGACAATTGGATGTCAAGTTACGGCCTATGTAAATAAGTCAAAATCGGATCTGCTAAGTGAGTTACCAGTGTCACCACAAATATAATTGTACCTCCTTATTTATCTTTGGTGACCTCATGCCGCCTATTATAAGTGCACTCATAATAGGAACCCATTCACCGCTTGACATCGCCTTTTGGGTGTAGTCTGCTGGGCACTCCCCTACCTCTTGCAGGGCTGTCTTGATATCATCCCCCCATCTCCGTTGTGGTGTCCTCCTCAGTTCTTCGTATCTTAGATGTGTGGGGTCACGCTGCCTGACGATTACGCCTGACGATTAGCTCATCTTGCTACGTTGCGCTTCTCTGTCTACACCATTCAATAAATCTTCAGCTCTCAGTAGCTACGACATCAAACCACCATCGTTACGCCGCTTATCTCATTCCTCGCTACGCCTCCAGTCTCCAATACGTCGATAATCGTCCGCCTCATGGCCCCTTCTGTCTTCGCTGCCTTCGCCACCTCCAGCAGCGAACACCATCTGCTTTCGTTGGTATCACCATCATCCTCATCGACCTCACTGCGATACACTTACATCAGTCGTCCGCACTATCTCCAGCTTCATGAAACCGATCTTTCCATACCAACGACAACACTTCGACTCATCCCACAACCACGCTCGAAGATCACCCGTTGACTATGCCACATGGATCCCGGTGCATCGACCTGAAGTCGCACAGCTGACGATCGCGCTGATTGCCAAGGTCGACATACTGTAATTCGAAGATAAATAAACAATATAAAAGTGCTCACGGCTTTCTGTTCACGATCGGCTATTTTTCATCCTGTAACACATTGTAAAAAAGTGGGATACCAGACACGGTACCCCACAGATGCATATGAGGGTTTTGCGCATGCCAAAGGATTCAACTACTCATCTTACATCCTTCTTACTTTAAATTTCCTGAGGATATCCGGGGCGGTATATCGTTTCTGAAGTTTCAGTTTCTATAAACCGCTCCAATCTCCAGTTGCGTAATCTCGTATTGGGTCGTATATTTTATGCAAAACTTTATTTTCAATGACATTCAACGTGTCATTCGTACGTAGAAGAGGGGCATTCATATTATTTTTACTTAAAATTAAATTATTACTTCTTTTGAGTAACTAGTCTCATTAGCTACGTAGGTTGCGATATTTAAAAATCATGGTATTTTGATAAACAAAATAATTATATTTTCATAAAAGGGCTCTTTTTCAATTTTTTCAATGAATCGCGTATTTTTGTAATAAATCAATATAATTTTCTGAATACTCAAGTAAATAAAAGTGCAACCGTAGTTCCGTCGCACGACGCTCCACTTCTGAACTAAAGATGCTGTAATCCCCTGCAGCAGCTGAGCCTTCACACAAAAGACTCAGTGTCTCAAGCTGAAGGATTAAGTGCTCCTCCGGAGAAGGGGAAGCATCTCCGTTTCCGCGAGCTTAGAAGCCTACCTAAGTGACGTCTGACCTGAGAACCTCTGTCTCATTCTGAGACTGGGCGGAAAGAACCAATTTCTCCCCTCTTGATAAATTATTGGTCTTCGTTTTCCAAGGACCTACTTGGGAAACAATAATATATTTTATTCAAGAGTTAAGGTTGTTATTACGGTCGTTAGACATATTTAACTGTAATTTAGGATATTTTATACGCACCGTATGTATTACCGAGAAGTGAATCTCGACGTTTCGTTGGATACTTATCCAACGTCATCAGGAGGATGACCTTTACCCGCGGAGGTGGAGGTCGGACTGATTATGTGCTGCTTTCTAGGGCGTATTGTATGCACTTTGTTGTGGAGTGTTCTCTTTTTCTACAATAGAGGTCGCCAGTATGCAATATATACTAGTTACGTCGGTGGATTTTACTGCGACTTATCTCAAGGGTTGAATCAGTGTCGTTAGAACAGGGTGCCAAATACTTGATAGTTTGTAACTGTCATCTCACTAATCTGGGTATAAGGTACGGTTCTGTTGATAAGATTTTTGCCTTGTCAAATCTGATGAAGTGACAGAGATTCCCTTTGGATGCATGTTCGCAGATTGCCGATGTATTGGAGTTGTTGTTTTTAATTGCTCCAATGTGTTCCTTCAATCGTGTAGCGATAAATGCAATGCAAATTCACTATGTGGTAACATTTATATATTATCAAAATTAAAACAATTCACTTTGTATAACCACTAATTTTATTTTAAAACACTCAAAATGTTTCGGGACCAACGGTCCCTTCTTCAGGAAGATACAAGGTATACCGGAGTCTAATTACAAGTATAGAGAATAAATTGGAAAGTCATAGAAACAAAACACACAAAGAAAACGTTCAGGCATAGATTACTCATCAATAAGGAAACATAGACAATCAAAGACAAATATGAAAATTAAGAAAGCAACAAAAGCATAGGACAATCAAAGGTATACATAAAAAATTAACAAGAGAGTTTATTTAAAAGGTGACTGTTAGTAAAGAGAGTTTGATTATTAATTATGTTTAAATTACTATTAATGCTTTTTCTTATTTCTAATTTTTATAATTATACATCACTGCTATTTATATATAAAATTTCAATTGCTTTGTTGATGTCAAAGGAATGATTGGTGTCAATAAAGAGATAATATTCAGAATTCGCTAACCACCAAGATGTTTGAATTTGTTTGAAACAACTCAATTCGTTAATTTAAACTAAATTAAAATTTGTTACGCACACACGTTGAGTTAATTTAACACGACTAAAGTTTCGAGAGGAGCAGTCCCTCCCACCATCAGGTGTAATTTTGAACCATTGAAATTCAAAAGAACTTGAATTCTGAAGAAAAAACTCATAAACAACATCACATTCTTACAACTGTACAACTACAATCTGTACAAAAGTCCCCGCTGCTCAGCATCTTCCCCTTAAAGACCACATAAAAAAATACCCCCACTGCTCCGCGACCAGTTACTCTACGCAAATATTTTCAATTTCATTTCTGTATTTAGGTTAGTTATAAATAACACCTAATTATGAGAGGGACAACTCCTCTCGAAACTTTAGTCATGTGAAATCAAATCAACGTGTGTGCATTTCAAAGATCAACCTAGTTAAAATTAAAATAATTATGTCGCACCACAAAATAATTATCATATCAATTAATAAGACTCAATTCGTTTTTACGATCTTATTGTTTTTAGGATTATATATAGGTTTAGAAAGATAAACCAGTATACTTATGTAACCTTGTGCCTAGTTTATGTCAGGTCATGTGCTCTGGATAGTAACAATCAACAATATTAGTTACAGCTGTACTTTTAATAATACCTGACAGAATTGTAAAAGTTATTTACGTTGCTTCCTATTTTATCGTACCAAATCATAGTGTTTATGATAAATAAATTATAATGGTACTTATATAATATACGAAACGACATGGTTTTCTACGCTGTTTTAGTATCTAGCTAATTTCCAGCCATGCAAATAAAAATGAGACCAAGGGACAAAAATGAGGAAATGCTCCGATCCTTCTTTATTTTTCAGATCTTTCTCTATGGTTCTAAAATATGAATTTTAAGAGAACAGAAGTGTAAGAGAATATATGCTATGTATATATGATGCTAACGATGCCTGTTATGCAAGGCTCGCAAAGCGATGATGCTACGATCAAAGGTGATACGAAGATAGTACAGGAATGAAACTTTAGTGTCGAAACTCGAATGCTCGGTGCAAAGCAAAATAATTCCAATCATTCGTTATCTAAACTATATTTGTATATTAAACTATAGTATGGGATGAAAAAACTAAAAAACGAAGACAAAGACGAATCTAAAAAATACATGTGACGCTTAAATTCATAGTAATTTTTGCTAATTCTGCTTATATTAGAAAATTTTAATTATTATGTCACCTAGTTAAAGAATAAATAAATAAACATCATGAACACCAGTGCTAAAGGCTTTATTATGTTGGACTTTTTACATTGACAAAATATTATGATACATTAAAATTTTGAATAATATGAAAAAATGTTAACTGCTGGCTGTTGTCATAAAACAGTACGAGAGGAGACATTAACAAAATAATAAATGGATAAATGTACATCTAGACTCTAGACGCTAACGAAAAGTGTCCTGAAACAAAACTCAAGGATCAATTTTCCTAACCCAAATAATACGACGATATCACTCAATGTCACCGGTTTCAAAGTGTAGCAAAAGTTGAGATCAAAGTACTCTTCGGTCAAAAGTAAATCTTGGTATTCTGGTGGGCACAATTTAAAATTTGAATTTTTATAATTGGTTAGTCTGGAACAAACATGTTTTTACTCCCTTTATATTAACTCGTGGCGTCTGCTTGTCTTTTTGTCTGACGAAAAAACTTTAGATCCATTTTAAACCTCTTTCCCGTGATCCAATCGAGCTGAAACTTTGCAAGCAGACTGGTGGCGACGATCAAGAAGATCTATCAAATTTTCGTTAAAAAATTAATACATTTTTGGATTTTTCAAATTTTAAATGGTTTTTTCATACAACTTATAAAGTTGTTTGAAAATATTTCAACGTGTCTGGTAGACGCGAAATCTGATTATAGTATAATTTTGGATTTTCGGAATTTTTTTATTACTCCCTTTCGTATCGTCGCCCGACCGAAGCCCAACGCGTAGATTAAGCGAAAAAAAATATTTCAACTAGTAAATGAGAAAGAGAGTATAATAAAAACTTGGTTTTTATGGGTTACTTTTTTTCAATA
Source organism: Agrypnia vestita (assembly GCA_016648135.1). Taxonomy (NCBI): domain Eukaryota; kingdom Metazoa; phylum Arthropoda; class Insecta; order Trichoptera; family Phryganeidae; genus Agrypnia; species Agrypnia vestita. Next base: position 51,186 of record JADDOH010000953.1, on the reverse strand, counting down.
TTGAATTAAAATTACCACTGGATCCGCAAAGATCATAATTATTTAATCATAAATTAATTAAATGTGAAAAATCGCGATTTTCGATCGGTACTTTTTTTGTATTTAAATGACATGAATTACGAATTAATAAAGTACAATAGAGCCTTTCATTAATGTCATTAGTAGTGTCGCGCCTACTAATCGATGGACCTCACAGAGGTTTTCGCCTGTGGAGGTTCGCGACTACCTGATCATGGAACCGTATTTACAAAATGCAAAGCGAGCCACGGCAACCTACACAGCGTATCCAAAATATATATTCGTACAACAATATGATTTGATTTATGATTTTTTTCGATTTTATTTCATTCATATTACACTTCTTACGTTATATATTTTTTTTAATGCATTATTGTGTTATCAGTTAGCAAATATAAGTTTACGAGAATCTGCATTCATGAGGTTAGTTTAAATAAATGAAAATTAAAACTGGAACCTAGTAAAAAGACCGGCTGTGGAAGTGAAAAAGAATAAAAGATAGTCGGATGAATAATACGCTATATGAAATCTTTATCTATCTTTATATATTTGTGTCTTATCCTATCTCATAACACATATTAAATTACAGTTAATTTTTTAAAGTTATTTAAATAATCAATAATACACAGCACAATTTTTTGCATAAAATAAACCCACTAATCTGCGAGACCGTCATGTCGATAGTTTCATCAATTGTTAACAAGTTAAATTTATTTTGTATGGAATATTAGTTTATATTTATAAAGAAAAGAGAAATTATGATCACAGAAATTAAAATAACATTACCAAGATAATAAATACCTTACATAACCAGTATAAATCTTTTGTATTTATTAATGATTCCATTATTTTTTTCTTTTAAGCCTTTCTTAATATTGTCTCTTAAAAAATTGCTTGGAATCTTATTAAATATTCTCGGTATTTCATATTAAAATGTCCTGTGATCATGTTTATTAGTTATCTTCGATATGAGCAGTCCTTTGTATGTTATAAATCTAGGAGCATGTTTATGTGAAAAAAGGTATATATAGAAGTCGAGAATGCTCGAAGAAAACAAAGACAAATAATTAATGGAGGGCTGCAGGTAGCAGGAAAAGACTCGTAAAATTAAGAAAACGTAAAAGCTAACTTTGAAACACATATATTATATAATTACTAAAAATTTATTTTTATTTTCACCACTTATATATTGAAAATATCAACATATTCCAGGATCAATGGTCCCTTCATCAGGATACGATGTAGGTATACTAACAAATCAAAATAAAATCGTAGTATTGACAATCAAAATATAAAAAAAAGAATACATGGGAAATGAATAATAATTAAGTAGGTACTAACATGAAAAAAAATATAAAAGATAACTATTTGTGAAAAGAACCTGGTAATTTATAATATTCAATTAACTATTAATACTTATTCTAATTTCCCAAAATTTCTTATTTATCAAACTGTACTTCTGTATAATTTGTAAGTAAAATTTATAAATACTTATTAATATCAAAAGAATGATCCATAGCCACAAGACGATTCGCAAATTCGGAGTTATTATTGTCACTAAAACACCTCAAGTGTTCCTTAACTCTAAAATCAAAATTTTTACACGTTTTTCTACTAAATTAAAAAAAAAACAGAATTTTTGAATGAATCATCGTTATCTTTATCATATAATAAGTGTTTTTCAAATTTATTATTGCTATAGAAAGCTAGTTAAATAACATTCGGATTATTTGTAAATACAAATTTTCTTCAATGCTTTTCAATATCAAATAGTGGAGGGTAAAAAAGAATATTTAAAAAACTTCCTATAGGTAGGTATCTACTTTTTATTCAACATACTATCTATTAATTTTGTATTGAAACAATTATTTAACGCGATACATATAATAAAATTCATTTCAATGTTAAAATTATCTGCAGATAATGGAACATTAATCAATCCACTTAGCATAGAATGAAATGCTGATAATTATATAACATTAATCAATCTACTTAGCATAGAATGAAATGTTGATAATTGTCGGGAATATGGGTAATTAGAAAAATTGTGTATAATTAACTATGTCTGTAAATGTATCTTTACGAAATATGTTAAAATATTTTTTATTATTAACTCTTGAAATGTTAATCCAAGAAATTTACGATAGAAGTTTTTTTTGTATGATTGATTTTATGATATAAATTGAGTCCTTATATGTGAAGTTTATTTAAGAAATTAAGAAATTTTTTTTGTTGTTTTTCTGTACCATATATCAACTTCAGTACATAAACTTTCATCAACATATATTTTCCAAATAAATACATATTTTAAAAACAAAGCAGAACTAATAAAAATTCTTCTTTCAAAATTATTTAAAAATATATCAGGAACTAAAGGACTGATACTAGAACGCATTGCTAATACATATTTTTGCTACAAATCGAAAACAATTTTATTTTAAATTTTGAGATATATCCGAAGAATTAAATAATTAATTTACAATAATTATACTTTCTTCAAATGAAACACTTGGAAACAAATTTACAACATCAAGTACATTGTTATTAATCATATTAATAATGCCACTACAAAATCATTTTGCACTTTTTGAAGAAAAATTTAATAATTCTACAAGACACTATTTAACAAACAACTGATTGTCTAAGGCAATCGGTCTTCCACAATAATAAATATCTGGACATTTTTTCACTCCCCGTGAGAGCTTTTAAGTTCCCATAAGGTTCTTCCAAATCACCTTATTACCCAGCCTCTGGTAATGGAAAATTAAATATTAGACTTTATATACTCAGTTTATTCAGGATCTTGCGGAAACACCGAACGAAGTTCCCGTTCTGCGTTCCTGCTTCTTCCCGTCTAATTTAACGGAGTTTCTCCCTGGTATTTACCGAGTCACGCTGGATGCAAGGATCTGATGGCATTAAGGAAAATATTTTGTTTTGAAAAATGGTTTTAAATCTTCATTTTTCTGCTCTCTAATTTAAACTGGGAACAAATTACCTACCTACTCTTAATATATCTTTTACAATACTACTGCAGTCAGCACAGTTGTTTTATATAAATATGTGAATATGTACTAACATCAGGTCCAAACTATTTTACCAGGTTTATTTTACTTAAGAAGGCCTGTACTAACATTGCAATAATTAAACCATCTCACATGATTATTAAATGTTACATTTTAAAAATTTACCCTACTTCTTACTCTAATGTATGTTTATTAATGTTGATAAATATTTTACAATGCAGCTATCATGTTTTAATTTTTTAGACACTCCGCAATAATAAGGCATATTTATATGTACGAAATTCTATTTTGATACCAAGACTCTTAGTAAAATTAAATTTTATTTATTTTTAAATACAACGATAAAATTTACCAATAACTGCAAGACAAAGTTTGTAAAAGTAGATTTAACTGTAAGCGAAACAAAAGTTATTTATTTATTTTACCATGAAATGAACATTTCCGTGAATGTAAAGTTTTGAAATTAAATGTACAAAACTAGATAGCGTAGTTCCAGCACATGACAAATGCATACTAAATATAATGTACATAAATTGAGTATTTGCCAGCTGGCAAAGTCTCTCATTGTACTAAATTATAAATTGTAGCAAGATAATACATATATCCAAACTTCTGCGCATTTATTTTAATGGCTTTTTAGCAAATGTCTTAAAGATAAGACAACTTATCTTAGAGACGTTAGTTAAATAGTAATTATTCTTGTAAGTAAGTCGTCCGTTATGAATCCATATGGACATCATTTTTAATGCGGTGTTGATCCAAAATATGGCAACATATTTGGTAAATACCTTCTCAGAATGTTGTAGTTTTTGAGGAAAAAAGGGAAAGTAAATGTAACTTTTGTATATTTTTACAGAAATTTCCATACTCACTATGTTGCTTTCTTAGATAATAATCATTATTGATTCCTATTCAGACTTCTCATCAAATGAATATAATTAGATATTTCATAAGGGTTGCAATATTATATTTAAAAAATAATATACATATAAGTAACCGAGAGTAGAGGCCGCATTTCATAAAGTTTGCACTTTTTAATATACTGATATGATACTGTTACCCTAGAACTGGAGTGCAAAGTTAAAAACGTATACTCTAACAGTGAGACACAAATCAGAAAAGCGTGGCATTCTATTAATTTTGATTAGTCTTGCCGCCTGGTGGTAAGTTTAGTTAGTTCGCAACATTTAGTTAGTTAATAATATTAAAAATATATTTTTTCAGAATATTTTGAGTATGTCCAAATTTTTCAGTACAGAACTGGATTGTTGTCACAGGGACATCAATAATCGATGCCTTACAGAGAGTCTCTGTGAGACATCTATAATATACATTAATTGATTATTGATGTCCCTGTGACAACAATCCAGTTCTGTACTGAAAAATTTGGACATACTCAAAATATTCTGAAATTTTTATTTTATTATTTTACTATTTTTTTATTATACTTCCTTTCTCATTTACTAGCGGAAACTAGTTTGGCGCTTAACCTACGCGTTGGGCTTCTGTCCTGTGTCCCTGTGACAACAATCCAATCTGTTCTGAAAAATTTGGACATACTCAAAATAATCTGAATGAAAATACTGGTAAAAAAGTAACCCATAAAAACCAAGTTTTTATTATACTCTCTTTCTCACTTACTAGTGGAAACTAGTTTGGCGCTTAACCTACGCGTTGGGCTTCGGTCGGGCGACGCTACAAAAGGGAGTAATAAAAAATTTCCAAAAATCCAAAATTATACTATAATCAGGTTTCGCGTCTAGCAGACGCGTTGAAATATGTTCATACAACTTAATAAGTTGTAAATTCGAAAAATTTTTCATTCAAAATTCGAAAAATCCAAAAATTTATAAAAATTTTTTAACGAAAATTTGATAGATCTTTTTGATTGTCGCCATGAGTCTGCTTACAAAGTTTCAGCTCGATTGGATCACGGGAATGGGGTTTAAAATGGATCCAAAAATTTTTCGTCAGACAAGAAGACAAGAAGACATGCAGACGCCACGAGTTAATATAAAGGGAGTAAAAAAAGAAGTTTAATAAATTGAAACAATATTTCTGGCATATACATATGTAATGATAGAAATTCGGATGAATTCCATTAGACAAGATAAAGTATATAGCTAAAAAACTCCAAAATCAAATATGGATGTCTCATTTTAGCCATGGTGACCGGCCGCGGTGAGGATCCTTGCAACTCACATGTGAAACGTGGCGTATAATTGAAATATATACAACTTCCAAAAATTAATGGTCATGGTATCCTATCATGGGTGGAAATGGCGAACGTTACATATGTGTAAAGTGATCACTTAAGCCAACCGTACGATGTACACCCATAAAGACTTCTATACCTACTCTCCCTTAATAAGAAAATATACAGTTTCGTCTCTGTGAGACATCTATAAAATACATTAATTGATATATTTTTTTCAATTAACTGAATAAAATAAATTAAAAGCATACATATGTAGAGCCTCCATATATTCGTAATTCCAAATATTCGAATATCGAATAATTAATGATAATATAATCGAATATTCGAATATATTCGTAAAATTTTTACGAAAGGAATAATTTACCTTGGATGATAAATACAGATAAATATATTCTATATATTATAAAAAAAAACATAATAATTGTAGAGAATTTATTTATTTTAATTTTTAAAAATATTTGTTATAAAAGAACAACAAAAAATATATTGAAAAATAATGTTTAATTTAGAAATACAAAAAGAAAAAAAAACACAAAAAAAAAAATTTCAATTTTGTAAATATACATATATAAAAACAATAAAAAATTAGATACAGACGAGTCAGTAATCTCTCGATAACTGACAAAATTTTAATATGTTTATATTACTTGATATCTCACACCCCACGTGCAAGTTTTTTTTAAAGTATTTTGTATATAATTTCTTGTTTGTCGGCTCAAGTATTTATGAAAAAGCTTACTCCGTCGTTGACCGTAACCTTAAGTGCTTATTGTAATAAAACTAAAAAGATAAGCATGACCTTAAAAAAAAGGCAAATGCAAAAGACGTCCGACAATTTACGGCGTTTACATCTTTGATGTCCGGCTTTATTATATAGCTCATTGCAAATGACTTTCAGGGTTCGTAAACCTTTGTTTTGTTTGGAAAAATATTAAAAATCCTATAACATAAATATGAGCGAATACTTTTTAAAGTATTCGAATAACGAATAGTTACTTAAAAACATGCGAATATATTCGAGTTTCGAATATTCGGATTGGAGGTACAGATTTGCATTTAAAATGTAACATATGAAAGCCGGCTAGTGTGGGAATAACGTGTCTATATTATAATACGTCAATGGGTGTAGGTGCTATGAATGCAATAATTTCTAATAAAAATATGTCCACCGAGGCAAGACTAGTGGTACATAATGGAATTCTAGTACCAACACTTATATATGGAAATGAAGCCTGAAGTTGGCAGAAGAGGAACGAAAGAAAATTGAATGCAGTGTCTCTCAGACGTACGTGTGGCAAATCCATTTATGATAGAGTGAAGAATGAAGATATTAGGAATGAATGTAAAGCTGATCTTGGCATAATTGATGTAATAATGGTAAGAAAAATATATAATGCAAGTATTGACGGTGTCAGAAAGAGAAGGCCAAGTCTTCTGCGGTCGCCTTCGAGATTAATCAAATTAATTACCAGATTAATCAGAGACAAAAATTGACAACTTTTAACTAATAAAAATCAAATTTACCAATTGGGGAAAGGATAGTTTTATTGCTGTAGAATTTTCAAATATAGAAAAATATTGGCCAATTATGTTTCACTTTCAAAGATCCGTTTTCATTTAACACCTTACGATGACACAAGAGGCCGTATGATGATTAGAATGACAAACAATTATTTAGTCAATGTCTTCAAGACAGAAAGTTATGTTAAGTTGTAAACATCCCATACTTAGCTTATACTTTACATTCCTTTATTCAATTTAACTTATTAACGTTGGAAAACGCTATTAAAAATTAAACAGAGACATTAAAATATGTCTGACTAATGATTTATGTTCGAATGAATTGAAGGTTTATTTTAAATATGAATAATTCACAACGCAGCTAACCGTATTAAATTTGTCACTAATTATACATTCTGAACGTGATCTCTATTAATACACCACATTTCAGCGGAAAATGAAGAGATGTATTAAATATGAGATGATTTCTTCTTTTAGAAAATAATATTTATATATATGAATACCCACGTAATCCTCAGTATGAAAAAAAAATTACAAAACTAGAGACTTCTTGAAATTTAAAACTGTTTTTCCATTTTAACTCCGTATATGATGTGATATCTATTACAAGCGCTCTTCTTAGGAATGAAAAAAAATTACGAATGTCATTTAAATGTCCAAAAAAGAAACACTCTCATCCAAATTTATGTCACCAAAAAATTAAAATTATGTAAAATGTAACGTCAAACAAAGTACGTGTTATGAATTATCAAAACTCCTAGTATTTTTTTACAGCTGTAAACGTTTTCATGGTTATGACTTTTTTATTTGCCTTTTGACATATGTAGGAAACGAAAAAAGAAATATGTGTTTCAACAATTAAAATATTATTAATAATTTAATACGTAAAAAATAACATTAACAGTAGGATTCCGTAATAAATGAAAATAGTTATTTATACAATGAAATAAATTAAATAAACGTATGTATCCTGGATATAAACCAACTTTATTTGGTTCGTGATTCGATGTGTTGTTCTTTTCAGTAGAGCAGATTTAATAAAACACAGTATTTGTACGGCAAACATTGTTCAAATATGGTGTTAACTAAAATTTATACATTTCTGGAGCATTAAAGTGTATATGTATATGTAAAAAAAAAATATTACGAAACCATCCTATCTATATTTGGCATCCATCACATTAAACACTAATTGATATTTTTAACGACAAAAATATACACTTATCAATTACACTTCACTATATTTCAAAGAAAATTGACTTTTTACTGCGTTAAATTCCTTTCAAATTTGTCTACGAGTGACGCACAGAACGATGGTAAAAGCTGTAGTTCCACAATACACTTTACTTACTCCTTGGAGTTACTACAAGGACATAAGCAGATATCGTATTATGTTGTACATTATTAAGGCAAAAATCAATTATTTTGTCAGCAGATTGTCGATCGATACCTTGGAAGGGTGCGAAATGGCTTTAACCGCAAAAGGGTTGAAATATGAAACGTGATTGGATTAATCAAGGAGTTATCAAGTCAAGAATGAGAGACGATTATTTAGGGATGCTGCCTATAATCGAAAATATTTAAAATATTCATTATTAGGCGTTACGGTAATACCTTCTTCCTTTGGAATATTTTATGTTTGGCGAAAAAAAAACAAATTGTAAACGTGCGAAAATGGTTACAGTAAATTCTAATAAAAAAATATTTATTTAACCTGATAATAAATAATTGTATTTTATTATCGGTTCTCACTCCTTGCTAATTTTAAATATAATTGCAAATAGTCACATTGATATTTTTACTATTTTAAAATTAAGCTAAGCAAGCACATGTGGTGAATAAAAATAGGACTAACTTGGTGATCTTGAACTGGGACTCAAACCACCGTCCATTGGATCAAAAGACGAGGGTCTTAACCCCTAGACCAACAGGCATTATATTCATTAATATCAGTGGTAAATCTAAAATATTTTCCAATTAAAGATTTAATCCAATTATATCCTATTACAGATCAAATTAAAGATTTTTGTCATTTATTTCCACCACTTATAACAAAACGATTCCAAAAGACATAATTAAAAATAACTAAATTTTTTCACACAAATATTAATTTAACAATATAAAATTTAGTTCAATAATACTATTTAAAATACGTAGGTGCGCTTATTTCATTATTATTTGAACCATCTTTCGGAATTTATTTTTGAAAATGCGGAACACTCCAGATCCACTGAAAGTTTAATTCATTTAAAAATTTATACTTTAAGCCTGCCTGTTGAACTTTCGTTGACAGAGAAGGCTAGCGAGTAATCTTTGTACCTGAAACAATTAAAGTTTACTGCTTCTCCAAGAAACTAAATTAAGTGCACCCGCTGGAGAAGAAATTCTAAGATAAATAATAAATAACATAAAATCTTTTGAAATCAAAAGTTGGCCGGGCGATGTAATGGAATTATTTCATGAAGATTAAATAGACTTAATAAAAACATTTATAATTATTATAAATAGTTGAAATCTTATATACTTATGTATGTGGACGTTAATATATTTTAATTGAATTACAACTTAAGTGTCGATTTTATTTGATCTTTCCCGGTTTCATTTATTTAATTTAAGGTAGGTACCTATGTGTTTGAACACGGATTGTAGAATGGATAAGTAATTGGGAAATGCATTTGGTACAGGTTTATAGAAAGGTCAATGGACAATGAAAGGAAGCACGCTCTCAGCTTGTCTTCCTCCAGAACCAGGTAAATGGATTGGTTCCTCCCTTATCAGAAGGGCGCTACGTCTCACTGTATTCACTCTGTTCCTTATCTGAAGGATTTGTACTGTACAGTTGTCTCACAGAGACGAGGCTATTTTTTATATGGGAAAGTAGGTAAGAAAGTCTTTTATTGGGTGTTTACGATCTGTACGGCTGGCTTAAGTGATCACTTTACAAAATTGAACGTTCACCAATTCCACCCATGACCATCAAAGTTATTAGTAAGAGACCTTTTCAGATCTAAGTATCCAAGTACTAGACGTAAGACAGCTATATTCAAGATCAATCCTGAAATTATTTCTTAAAAAAACTTAAAAAATACTACTACATACACGACCTGGATCAAAGAACACTAGATGCAAAATAACTCAAAATATCCTAGTGCCAAAAATTAATACAAATTTGTGCAATGATTTTTCATATTTTGTAATCCACAAATATGTAAAAAATTGTCGACGGAGCTAATAAGGATAAAAATGACAACATTGTTGAAATTTAAAATACCCTTATGCCTGATGGATGTAGGTAGGCTAAAAAACGAAATAAATATGTGAACAGTGAAAAGTTAGCTACATTTCTGTGATAATTTATATATACTTTCTTTCATTTAAACCCATAAAGACTATGTTCTTAGTGACATAATTTGCTATTCTTTATACTCAATACTTTAGGCTACTTTATAACACTTTTTATTATTTCAACAGCATTCGAGGTTCTTATTAAATAATACAAAACTACAATTTTACAAAACTTAAAAAACTGGACGGGTAGTGGCTTTTATAATAGATTTAATAATAATTATGTAATATAAACACCTTCTGTTACGTCCTCTCTTCTGCGCTTAATGACCACGCCCACTCTCCCGCCCGACTCTAATCTCCACCCACTCCTCACGTCGTCCTTTAATCTTGAGCTTAGTATTAGTAACATTACCAAAGATGATGCGTTAGAATCGAAAACTTTCTAATCGTTGTAAGTAAATAGTGAAAGTAAACAAAGCTATCATTTTTTAATGTAATTTAAAATGGCCTTTCACAAAGTTGCACAAAAATTTTTCAAAATATATAAATAAATTGATACGTACTTCTAATGTTTCTAGGAATAAGTATCAAATCTATATGCAATTTTGAATGAAGCGTAACGAGACGCTAATATGTAAATGCAATTATTTCCGCCGCTTGACGGGCTTTCGAATTCGAATATTTATGGATTCAGATAATTATCTATCACAATTATGGTCCATTTATTATTCAGCTATGCGCAGCAATCCGTGTGTACGCCAAAGTGCTTTGCGAGCAGAATGACAAATCAGCTGATTCCACAAACAGTATTTTCGAAATGCAATATTCATGTCGTACTTAAATAATTCATATGTTTTTATTACTTAAAATCATTATATCTATAATTTTTTTTAAACTATTAAATCAGAATAATATTTGTTATTATTTAACAGACCATCATGTTAGTAGTTCTAACTTGCCGTCAACTTTTACAAAAAGTTACGAATAAATTGAGGTAATACTGATATTTCAAAATATTACATTGTATGCTGCATTTCCATAATGCTAATTTGAAAATAAAATCTTACTAAAAAAAAGACAAAAAGAAACGTTTAGATAAGAAAACAGAAAAGAGTGGTTTATAATAGAAGTCAAGAAAATTAAATGACAAGGGATTGGCTAGGTCTCTCGGAGGATTAAAAATTATTAAATAAAGGCAATCATCCAGTAATATATATGGAGAATCAATAGGTCTACATGTCATCCTAATATCCGACAGAAAAAAATGGGAAACACTTGGGCTAGACAAAATGACTGGTGATTATAATGAATAATCTTTGAAACTTGAAAACGTCAAAATTGATGTAAGTTATCTGTATTTTAGTATTCATTGAATTGAGGTTTTCCTCTAAATGATATACGACTGAAAGATCGTTTTCAATAATATTTCACGCGTACTTTCGTATATTTTTCGACCCTTATTACGAATCATGAAAGCCGTCAGGTTTTGCGGCGTTTTGAACACTACCGAAGCCTACAGCTGACCCGAGCTGAACGGAGGCTCTACACAAAAGGCTTTTGATCACGAGATGGTAGTAATATGTCTCGAACGCGGTCCCGGAACGGACTCAAAGCGGCCCGAAAAGGACTCAAAGAAGACTCCCGCTCCTCTGACGTCACTGTGACAGGGTTGTCAGAATGGGATATAAGAAATAAAAGACAAACACCGGAAACTTACATGACAACCCATCGCAGCGGAATTGGGACTATCTCGGCCGGAATTATATTTTTAGTGGTAGTGTGAAAATATTGTCAAAATAATATTGTTTTGGTGGAATTGTTTTCACATGCGAATCGATGCAATATAAATTTAACACCTCCCTTTCTTTCTTTAATTAACTTCTCTTATACATATTTCTTCTTAACTTAACTCAGAAGTCCATAACCGAAGTTGGACATCTCCTTTATGAAACAGTCCGCTCTTCCCTACATCTTGCAAGACTTTCTGACATTAATTGCCCACTCAATCTTACTGACGTGTGTGTGACTTGTGAACATATCCGATTTATATAATATATTCCGAAATAAATACAAAAAACAAAATAAATTTATTCGTAACTCGGATCATCAAAATAATTTAATATGTTAAAATTATTTTGTTCATACAAATATTCCTTTAAGCCGATGTAATAAATAAACTAAATATGCAAATAATACATTAATTATAAGCATAAAGATATCATTTTTATGATTTATTTTTTCTTTCACCTAGAATTTTAATATTATTTTAACCCCTCTCAGTTTCTTTTATCCCTTTGCACAAAATAAATAAATATAGTTAATTATAATAACTTATAAATATTAAATAATTATTAAGGTATTTATTGGATTCTGATGAATGTCTCATTTTTGTTTCTTCTCAAAATATTCTTATTTTCTTCCATACTGTTTATACGCAAACAACATATTTTTATTTTTTTTAATATGGATTAATTATTAACAATTTCCAAGATTCTATTCTTGAATAAATATTGTATTAAGAGTATTCAATTTTCAATGAATTATTTAATTCATTTAGTCTCCAATTTATAATGTTCATACTTTCGTAAAACAGTGGTATGTATTTGCAGTTTTTACCATTATATTACTAATAATATCCAAAAAATTATTGATTGTCGTCGAGTGTGCTGAAAATAAACGTTCCGAATTAAATTCGCTTTCATTCGGTTTTCACAGTTTCAGCTGCTACTCCGCGAGGGGTGGCTCTATTTTCCATCTAAAAATCACGATTTGTAGAATTTTTACTTTTCAATCTTTTCAATTTTCATTATTTTTTTTCGCAAAGTTACAAGCAAAAACTGAATTGTTTTACACCAAATCTGGAATTATTTTCAAACGATGTTATTTTTTTCTCCAAGATACTAAGAACTGTGCTCGAAAGGCTGGGTTCCTTCAAGAATACTTGGGTGACATCATTGTGACAAATCAGTAAAATTGAAAATTAATCATTCCTAGAAGCACCCATCCTATGCAGAGAAGAAGTTTGAATGACATCAAATGAAAAATTTTTCTTGTGTATAAAGAATTTATAATAAAAACTTTATTTTTATGGGTTAAATTATTTTCATTTTTAACTTTATGAGTATTCCAAAAGTGCACCTACGCCACCGCATTTCCACCATTTTCAACCTACTTTAGTTTTTTTTACAACTTTTAGGCTTTTTTTCGTTATGCATAGTTAGTTTTGCTTTATGCAATAGATTATACTGATTACAAAATTTGAAAAATATTTTGATGAATGAAATGAAAAAAATTCTGAATCTCATTCAGGAATTTTTTTATACTCACAAACTAAAATTGAATACGATTAAAAATACAAATTAAGTATAATTGCCAGGTACAAATGGCTACGTACAAATTTTGCCATTAAATTTTTTTGTATTTGTGGGTGACGAGCTGCGATTGCTACTACTAAATACGTCCAGTTGGGTCAGCTTGGATCAAAGGCTTAATTCTGGAGCACTTTTAGTGCCTTTCGTTTCAGATTTCCACTTCAATTTGAAGAGATGGTTGTTTTCCTCCTTGTTGCACTCTACACTATCCACTTTTCTCATATAGAAATAGATTCGTCTCTGTGAGACTTCTATAATTTATCCCTAAATAACCAAAATATATATTTTTCGAGACATTCAGTTCAGCGATATAATATTATTATTTTTGAACATCGTCATCTTGGTGCTTCTATATTTTAAATGAGGTACCATACATTTTTTCATTAAAGTGGAATAAGACTGTAACATGAGACTGGGAACAAAAGACAAAAATCCATTAAAGTTTCATAATTCTACCCCTTGAGATAGACAGAGAAAGTTTTGTGTATTAATTCGGAGCTTTTATAAATAATTTTTTGGCCCACAACAATTTCAAAATTCTTGAAGAATAAAATATCAAAATAATATTTTTTTATGAACTTGTTATTGAAGATTATTTTGAAATCGTTTAAAACTTTATAAAAACTCTCCAAGAAACAAAATTTATTATTTTATTATTCATTATTTTCCACTGTCATTTTTATCACGCTCTTCTTGAATAGCTTAGCACTTAAACATAAATGGAAGACTATTCCATTAATTTCCGTCTTTTGCTTCTACCAGTTTCAGTTTTCAAAGAAAATTTTCTGATCTGTCTATTTAATGTATCTATCATCTAGAATCATGTGTAATTACGTGAAATATCTTACTAGAATATCATTTCTGCAGTTGAATCTAAGAATAATGTTTTGGACATATCCTTAATTTTTATCGATATAATTGAAAAAAATCATGTTTTTAATAAGTTTATTTTAAATAAGTAATCCTCGATGATTACATTCAAAATTTATTGGATATTGCTGCCTTTGCTTTTATACCACACATATAATATACTAGCTGTTCGTACCCGCCGTTGCACGGGTTAAGGATTAAGTTGAAAATAAATTTGTGGGAGGAAACAAAGGTTTGATTCGAATGGTATAGATTTTCGAAAATATATCAGGGGGAGGAGAAAAGGTAAAAGGGGAGGGAGCAAATATAACCTATGTTACCTGTCGAGTCCTAAAGAATAAGTTTCCAAATTTTGTGTCCAATCGGTCGAACGGTATAGATTTGCATAAAAAATATGTGAGGGGAGGGAAAGGGGTAAAATAATAGGGAGGAAATATCGCCTATGTTACCCGCTGTGTCCTAAAGAATAAGTTTCCAAATTTTGAGTCCGATTGGTCAAGCGGTACAGATTTGCATCGAAAAAAGTCTGGGGGAGGGGAAAGGGTACGAGAATAGGGGGAAATATCGCCTATGTTACCCGCTGTGTCCTAAAGAATAAGTTTTCTAATTTTGAGTCCGATAGGTCAACTGGTACAGGTTTGCTTCAAAAATATGTCAGGGTGATGGGAAGTGGTATGAGAGTAGGGGGAAATATGTCAGGGTGATGGGAAGTGATATGAGAGTAGGGGGAAATATCGCCTATGTTACCCGCCGGGTCCCAAAGCATAAGTATGCAAAATTTGAATCGAATCGGACAAACGGTGTGGATTTGTATAGAGAACAGACAGACAGACAGACATTAAGTATAATAGGTATAGATTTGAAGTAGTGCATTGTTAGTAAGGCGTAATGTTACATTCGAGTATGAAAGTCCTATTTTGATTTTTATCGGCTTCGTTACTCAGAATTTTTTTTTGTGTGAGTTCTCCAAAATCTCCTATAATGTTTCAGTTTGAATCTAGTGCAGTGAAATTTTACGCAGTTGACTTGACTTTGCGAGTATTAATTAAGGGAAAGGTATGTCGCATTCAATGTAAGATTTTCAGTATAATATCAGGGTATACAGGATAAGCGAATCTTGCGGCTAGTATTGTTTCACTGCTGTTCCTCCATTAAGTATTAATACTTTCTCACATCAACTTCTGAAAGGGTTCTCTTCTTGAAAGCCTTGGATATACATATTTTACACTGAATCGGAATACAAAATTACGATACTTACAATCGCAGCATTTCACAATGAAGGGAGGGAGAGAAAATAGAACGCTACAACTCTTCTTCATGACGTCCACTGCCATATATATTATATAGATATATCTATATAGTATATATATATAAATAGATATATATATATATATTTACAAGAGGTAAATTTTCTCGATTATCCCGCGTCAGTTGGTCTAGAAAAGCGTTCGTGAAAGCAAGACGTGTAAGAGCGATACTTCAGTGACAAGTCACCCCCCCCTGAAAATGAACAGTGTGATCTGTTTGAAACGTGGGGAGTACAATGGTCCTTCTCAGGATCAACTGACGCGGAATAACTAAGAAAATTTATCTCTTGTATATTCAACCTATGAGAATCTCAAAGTTAAAATATATATATATCATCATCATCATCATTCTTGGCACTGCAACTCTTGGTGGATCTTGGCCTCCTCAATATATTTAGGCATTCGCTTTGACTTACATTTCCAATAACTATGTTTATATTGCAAATCATTTTATTTCTCATTGTCTTCTTGCTCTTCAGTATCATTTATGTTTTCTGAGTATTCATTTTTTTAATAGATTATTGAACAATAAAAATATTGATGCCATACGGAAAGTAATGGTATTACTATTTACTACAGACCATGAGACCCAAACACGATAAGGTAACACATAAAAAAAACACCCGGACATTAGATAATCACAGACCGGACAACGAAGACCAACAACGTACACGGACTTGAAATACGGCTTCGAGGAATGTCAAAAGTCTATATACTGTAAACGAAATAAAATAATGCACTGTAATATGTCATTTTGGAACAAAACTAAGGAGCCCTCTAAAACATTCCAAACTACTCTAGGATTAACTATAATATTCAGGAGATATCTGGCACAGCTTGAAAGCTACGGGAACCTTCTCGCAAATACCTGTTATGTTAATAATGCTCTGGAGTATTCGAAAAACTAACGTGCTGTATATAAATAGCGGGGCCAGACCGCAGACTGTTAATATTGTTTTAATCTTTCTACCGGTGCAATATAAAAGACAAACCGTAGTGATCGGTAACTAATATCACACATATATTGGTAACGCTTGTGTGATACCAGTGACGCACAGATTAATTGAAGCGAAATATTATGTGAAACACCTACTTACATATGATAGTTGAACGGAGTTGTTCAAAAGTGTTATTTTGCGATAGTAAAGTGCGCATGGATGAGTGAGCGCAAGATAGTGTGAAATAAATAGTGGAAAATAATTAATAAATCGTTAAATAACTTCCAGTGTTTTATTTGTTTCCCAAGGCCAAGTCACTGACTTTCTTGGCTCTCGAGGTCGGTGAAGAAGAAGAAGATTCTTGATGTTGATGTTAATGGCGTTGAAGGTATGGACTAAAGTAATCACTCACTATGTCTAAAACAAAAAGTATTCAATCAACGCTTCCAGAACTCATGACAGCGAAACCTGGACTCTCAGCAAAAAAGAGTTTAAAAAACTTAGAGTTGCGCAAAAGGGCATGGAAGTGTGTTGGGCATCACAAGAAGAGCAGGAAATATAAGCAACGGTAAGAGAACATACAAGAGCAGATGACAGATAAAATAAAAGATACTCGAGGAAAGCTTCTTCCAGTATTGGAAAGAAAATGGCCGATTAACGTTATAAGCATGGTAGTTAGCTCCTTAAATTCAATATGAAACACCAAAATTAATTAATTACGCTATCCACTAGCGAAGGGGAAAACTACATTTCAAAATGAAGACTACAACACACATACGTTCACCAGTTTGAAGACTACAAAATGTACACTACATGAAGTGAACTAATTGCAGTACTACAAACTTGTAGTACTACAAAATTGTAATGACCTATAAGAAGTACTTCTTGAAAAGTATGCTACTAGAAAATTTTCAAAACCGTGGGGTATGGGGGTTGTTTCAGTTTCCAGAGATTTCTTCAATCTCCAAATTCCATATATTTTGTCATTCAATGCCAAAATTTTTCTATTATATTCCATGAAGGGAGGGAATTGTTTCGATTTCCAGAGATTTTTTCATTTATCTACATCGACTTCCCAAAAATTTCACATAAAAAATGTACTATTTGAAGTATGTACTTTGTAGTGTGCACCTTAAAATGAAATGTACTACATGAAGTATGTACTTTCAAATAAATTTGAAGTGTTTGTAGTTTGTAGTGTGCACTACACTTCAATAGGTGTGAAGTGTACACTTCAATGTAAAGTAGTACATTGTAGTAGTTAACCTTCATAGGGGTTTCAAAACTACTAACGGTACCGTCCCTCGGGTCAGATTTGACCGAGTAGTATAATTATAGGGAAAAATGGATCAAAGCTTCTTAGTTTTGCCTTTTTATTTTTAATTACGTCTATCTTATGTATTTATAATCAACGTTATATAAAATAAAATATCAAATTGAAGTTTTTACTACGTAAGCGCAATCAATTAGAAAGAAAATAATTAGAAAAATTAATCCTTTTTACATGTGCATAAAACCTTGTATTAGAACGTTGTTTACGTGCAATTTTTTTACACATCAAACAGATGTTTTTTACACATCAAACAGACACATAATTGACAACGATTTCTTTTGGGGGCCTTTTATCAGAACCTATAGTATTTTCTTCGTTTTGAGCGAAGTTGAAGGAGTTTCGTGCTCACGTATTTCTTTTGCAATTTCTAATGAGAAAGTGATCTCTAATGAGAGAAAAAGTGTCCTCGATAATGTTTTCCTAGACTTTATATACGTTGTTACTAGCAACATACCTAGGTTTTCCAAATAATGTCGCCGTTTTGCTAGACACCCTTCCACCCATCTATCATTAGCAGCGGTGAATAATACAGAAGCGTTGTATGCTGATATATCCACCATGTTTTGTTTGTTTCTGTTTGTCTATCTTTTGCAGGTAGGTATAGTAGCGGACCGCTTTGTCCAGGTTATCTAAACCGCCTTTACACTTATTGTTGTCTAATATTAATATTACAGCTCCAAAAATAGGTCTTCCTTTTTACTATCCCATAAACTTTCGGCGCTTTCATTATTTGAGCGAAATACACCAGCCAGTAATAAAAGTCAAATGATTGCGAATATATCTTTACTATCAATATCAATATCAGCAAAAACACCTCCAAATTAGTATATTTCAAAATAGTATGTATCAAAGGAGGAGGAAAAAATAGATGAAAACTCGATATTCCTCTGTGGTAATTCTTGAACAAGAGTAACGTGTCAAACCTGGCGTCAAGGTAATGATGTTTTCTCTGGATGCTCTTTCTCGAAATTGAGTAAATGGTTCTTTGGAGTATTTTATTCGTCCGTCTTTTGAAGTCATTGTTCGAACAGGCTGTACATCACTGTTACAACTATCACTGTCAGAGCTGTCAGAGGATTCAGCTTTCTCGACAAAATCTTCTATTTCAGAATATGATTCTTGATCATCTGACACTTCTAACATAATTTCTATACCACTGTCTCCCATTTTTAGAGGCCCAAATTAGTTTTACAACTATGAACTAAAGAATGCATAGTTAGACTGAGAGAATAATATAATCAAAGACAGATTATCATACTGTTGTTTTTGTATCACTGGCAATGTAAGTAGAATTACAAAATCCACACGAATATGGTCCTATAAACAAATCGGTACTAATTACCTCAATTCTAATGAACGATAACCAGACAAGACGTTTTGTGCGATAAAAATTAACTTGTTATTACCTGTGGGTAAAACTTGACCCGAAGGCCGTTAGAGTAAAAAAGTTCATACGCACAATAACATAAGTTTTAAAAAAAAGATTAATTTGAAAATAAGCTTAAGACAGCGATTAAATAAAAGTCATAACATATCAATATTTAAAAACCGTTATTTTTCGAGAAAATTGCCCGTTCATCCCAAAATGGGTCAAAATTGACCCGAGGACCTTACGAAGGTTAATACAGAGCGGACCCGTGTACACTGTAGTTAGTACAGAGCGGACCCGTCACTACTATCCACTCCATGAGATTGAAAAAAAAATGTTTGTAAAGTTTGCAAAAGCACAGTACGCCGAAGTACACAGCAAATTATAGTTCCCTTTCTTTGCTTTGAAACGCTACCACTCTTGCGGAAATTTAAAACGCCGGGGAAAATTTTTATGTTCGTGACAAAGGTCTGCGAAATCTTCCCTCCCTGCCGCCCTTCCAATTGTTTGGCCGCCCGCTCGAGAGAACTCTGATAGATAAACACCGCCCCCGGGGATTTTCGAAGCCTGTTTACGATTTATGTGGTGTGGTTAAAAACATAACAGTTGCTTTGTTTTCAAACAACGTAAAGAATGATTTTTTTTGTGGAAAATAAAATATTTCCCACGACGAAATAATTTTGTAAGACTTCGCTTGTTTGAGAATACACGTACCGATTATATGAGAGACGTAAAAACAAGGGCAGTAATATCCAAAAAATAATAAAAATATTTTGAATGCAGTCACCGAAGATAAATAAATAAGAATGTACTGAATTCTACATATTATATTTCTATCTCTTCCAAAATTATGTATCCTATAAATTTATAGTCAATGTTTCCTATAAAATCTCAAAATTTGTAGGTTTATAATTAGTACTCCTTGATGGCTGCATTCAATTATTTAAGGATATTACTGTCTTTGCTTTTTTATACCCCACAATATATCTTAATACACATTTTAACAATATTCATTTTCAAATCTGAATGAATCGAAAACTTACGAGTGAGATAAAATCGACATTATATGATCAAAGACTAATTCTGGACACTTAAAGCTTATATTTAAAACAATGAATTAAAAGTTTTCTGTATTTTCAAATAATTTAATGAAAATAACTTTTCCTTCAAGAGAAATAAAATAATTGTATTGTAGTATAAATCTTCAATAATAATAATAATGCCACCAGACTGTAGAAATGAGAATAATTACACATGGCCGAAGATTTTACAGTACTCTGAACATTTTACAGTAAATATAACAGTACTTTAAGGGTCAAGAATAAACTACTAGATTCACAAAATAGCCTATATAAAGAAAGTGTTTTATAATTTTGTCGTTAATCTAATGGTATTCTATATATGTTAAACTTGTAAGCTTTTGTAAGTAAAACATTTTGGCTATCAAAGTACTAAAAAACCTGATAATGATATTTATAATATAGCTATCCTATTCGTTACACAGTAAATTTAAGAAACTAACCCATAAATCCAGTTTTTATTATACTCTCTTTCTCATTTACTAGTGGAAACTGGTTTGGCGCTTAACCTACGCGTTGGGCTTCGGTTGGGCGACGCTACGAAAGGGAGTAATAACAAATTTCCAAAAATCCAAAATTATACTATAATCAGATTTAGTGTCTACCAGATGCGTCGAACTTACAAAGTTGTATGAAAAAGCCATTAAAAATTTAAAAAATTATTAATTTTATTAACGAAAATTTGTAAATCTTCTTGATCGTCGCCACGAGTATGCCTGCAAGGTTTCAGCTCGATTGGATCGCGGGAAAAGGGTTAAAAATCGATCCAAAGTTTTTGCGTCAAGCAGACGCCACGAGTTAATATAAAGGGAGTAAAAATACAAATCTTGAAGCGTCTGTTACTTCTATAAATATCAAAAGAGTTGGTACTTATTACCATGGATAACCTATACGATGCGAGGTGAAAAAATTTGATACTTGTGTAGGACAATTTTCTTCAAGGTTTTAAGACAAGTTTATGAACGTCTTTCCAGCTGTGCCATTGTTAGCCGTCCGCGGTTAAGAGTGTTCGACGCCTCTAAAATGTGACGCCCTGCTGGCGCCGGCACTCGACGTGAGAGGGCATTCCGAGGAAATGTAGGTAGGTACTTGAGCAATGCAACGACTTGTAATACTAATATTATATTTCACGCCTCAAACACACATGAAAAACACGACGGAATTTCAAGTCTTCAATTACAAATATGAGAAATTAAAGAATACAAAATACTAGATATTAACAACAAAATATTAACATTAACACTGTTTCGATCATCGTAGAACTTTTGCGAACCTTCTAGAAAATTCTCCTTCCAGAACTTTCAAGAAATTTGAATGTACAGGAACCTTCTAGACACGCCGACACATCCCGCCACTCAGTTTAGAACCTTTTAGAACTTTCTAGAACCTTCTCCTTCCAGAACTTCCTAGAGCAGGTTTTTCCGGAACCTTCTAGAGCGACACAGTCGGCGCGCCTATTTTGAAACAATCTGAAGCATATTTTCGATGTGATACCAAGAGTTATCCACCACCATAACCACCTGTGAGTGGTTTTGGATGGTTGTGGAGAAAATTGGTGGGTAGAGAAACATCTATATATATATATATATATATATATATATTGATTTTAATCCAACCTGCCCCGACTTTTTCACAGAGCACCTTAATTTTATGAAGACTTACCTTATAAATAATATTGAATTGTTAAAGTTTTTCTACTAGAAAGGAAGACATGATAGTTAATCACGGTATTTGATTACTTCAAATATATTAAATATGATTATAGTATGCGACGTAGAACGCCATCTATAGGCGAAGGCGTATTTAACCATATTAGTTTTCCGTCGCATTACATTATGCACATAATAAGGATACAACTTTATTTAATAATGTCAATGCATCTGATTTATATACCCTTGTTTCAATTGTCTATGTTTCTATAGGTATGAATATTTTCATTTTCATATCAAGTAAACCAAGGTGAATACTAAAATTACGAGCGTGAATAAACAGCCGACTTGGGCGGCATTTTATCTTCTCAAATAAAATCTTTCTAATCGTATCCAAACACAAAGTATTATTACGAACATAAAATGAAATCAGTGAAATCAGGGGATACTAAAATTATGTTTTCAGTTAGCTATGCATCGCTGTGTCTTTTGCCCCGCTAGCTGATGTTTTTTATTTGAAAATTCACTCATATCATTCGTCAGGAATTTTGCAGTGGGATCCGAAATATTGGGCAATAGACGTCAAAAATACACGGCAGAAGAGCCCTGCTCTGTATAAAAGATTCCGGTAGCGAAAACTGGAGAATTTTCGATTAAAAAATAATTTCACGTAAAACATAAACCTGATTTGAGAAGATTGTGTTGTACAGAGTAATATTTTCTTTTTTGTCGCACGATCAAAACCTTTACCTCCGAGTATTCCA
This sequence comes from Agrypnia vestita, assembly GCA_016648135.1. Classification (NCBI taxonomy): domain Eukaryota; kingdom Metazoa; phylum Arthropoda; class Insecta; order Trichoptera; family Phryganeidae; genus Agrypnia; species Agrypnia vestita. The sequence goes on along the minus strand of JADDOH010000953.1, from coordinate 28,435 downwards.
TCTATTTCACTACATTGTGAGTGGCTTTGTGTACCTCACTAAGTCCCCAAGGAAAGGAGAAATGAGGGCACATATTTACTACGTGATCCATGGTTTGGATTTCACCATATATTCCCAGGGGGATTGTGCTGAAGTCCCGACATATGCGTCATCTGTGTGCAGTTTTCATATCCACATCGTAGCCTTGTTCGATAGATCCCATTTTTTATCAAAAGACAAAAGAAAAGGCGCAAATACTACATTTACATTTTAAATACAATTAAAGTAACGTTATAAATAAAGTATATTAAAGATCACGTTCTTGAAATAATCCTCAAATAATTTTATAATCATTTTTAATATGAAAAAAGATGTAATTATATACTACTTTTTACTTTAATATATACACATACATAAATGCAAATGTGAAATTCAAAAATCGATACATAAAACAACGCAAAAAATTTTTCGAAAATTTTAACTGAATATACCTACATGAAATTAAAATGCATGCAAAATAGTAAAGGAATGCACAAAATAATGTGGTCAATTTCTGCCACCATCGGGAGAACGTCAAGGATGCATATTGTCGCCATTATTTTTCAATGATTTTCTTCTTCTTCTTTTGTTAGATCCTTGATTGACAGGTCAGTCCAGTTCTCTCTCTATCTCTTTGGTGGTCTCCCTGGCGGTCGGCGCTCCTCTGGAATCCCTCGCATCGCGGCTCTGGAAAGTCTCGTCTGCTCCATTCTCTCAACATGGTCCCTCCAGAAATGCCTTCTCTGCCTGCTCCATCTAACAATGCCTTGAATACCGCAGGTTCTGTGGATTTCCGCATTGGGTACTCTGTCTCTGAGGGTCTTGCCCGTAACGGGTCTTAGGATCTTCATCTCGGTAGTTCTGAGGAGGTGTTTAATTCTCACCGTGTCCGCTCTTGCTTCAATACCGAATGTCGTGATAGGTCTTATGCATGTTTGATATATTCTGATTTTGCTTTCCACTAGCATATGCTTATTGGCCCATACAGTGTCTCTTAAGTATCCGGAGATAACCGCCGCTTTGTTTGTGTGCTCTTTGACTTCGTTATACAGATTGCTGTAGTTAGATATCTCCACCCCAAGATACTATCGATGATTGTATATACAAAGTATATGAGGATTATTCTCGAAAAGTGGCAGAAGGATATAAACACATAAAGAATCTCAAACTCAAGATGTGGTGACGACATAATTTGCTTGCGAATAATTAAACAATAATGAAAAATTGAAAAGATCTTCACATTTTTGGAAATAACCAGTAGTAAAATGGGTCTCGTTATTAAGAGAGAATAAAATAAAATGGGGTAGCACCATGGAAGTGGAATTTCTTTGTATCAGAATATATTAAAGTTAATAGGCTTACAAAATAATCATAAATAACAATATTTTTTAATTCCCACACATTTCTTCTTCTTAGAAATATTATTGCTTATAATCAATCTACAAATACTGCACATATTCGAAACTTCAACAAGGTTAGAAAAAAAAATTGTATTTAATGAGGTGATACTGATGGAAACTATTATTTTAATTTCACAAAGAATATTTTGTACATCAAGGTAACCATTTATAATTTTATAAAGTATCATTAACTCAACGATTATTCTCCTATTAGATAGGGACAGAAGATGAAAGCAAATTAATGATTCTGTCTCGGTATGGATCAAACTGATTGCTAGTACCATCTCTATTATCTTCTACTAGCTGTTTATACCCGGCGTTGCCCGGGTTGAAGATTTAGCTAAAACTAAGTTTGTGGGGGGACTTAAAGATTCCATCGTTTTGCAAAGACAAAATTTTTTTGTCTAATCGGTCAAATGGCGTACATCTGTATAGAAAATTACCCACACGGCTTCGATGATGTAGATTTTTAGTAACTTTTAGTCATATTTTCTCTTATTTAATAAATTTGTGTATTAACCTTAACATATACATATACATTATTACAGACTTTTTTAAATAACTTGTTGAGTTCTACAACTTTTCTTTAGAGAAAAAAAAAATATTTCTCACCGTTAAGGTAGCGTTCGTAAAAAACGCCTCGCTCAACTATTTTTTCGTCGACTTTAGTTAATCATAATAAAATAATGCTCACCCCGAAAATCTATCCTTAATATTGGTGAAATAATTTTTTAAATCGGATGAGTAGTTTTGGAATTACCTCCTACATCCAAACATACAAATTTTTCCTCTTTATATATTAGTATAGATTACTTTGTATTATTTTCTTTCTATAATACTACCTTCTCTATTATCTACATATATTAAATAAACTTTTACTTTTATATAAGACATTGTTTTATCTAAGTTATTGTCCAAAAATGGTGGTCTAGTATACACATTCTGATATAAATAAAGGATAAAAACCCACATTTTCGAAAAAAATGTCGCAATATGCATTTTAAAGTGAATGTCCAGCCTTAATTTAATCGTTAGAATGTTGGTATTGGTGGTCATGCTTGCATAAAGATCTGCGGTCCGTGGTACGAACTCTATTCTAGGACACCAGTAAGTTAGTTCAATTTTAATAGTACAAGCGTTAAACTAATTTTAAAAATATTAAGAATATTGATGCGACACGCATTCCGCGTTCGAATGTCTGCCATAAAATATGGTTCTTCAATATGAAGGTGCAAAAGAAATGAGAATATAGATAAAAAGTATTGATTAAAAAAAATTACAAATCCATCCTAGGATTAAACACTTACTATGATTAAATTGTGTTGAGCTTCAGTATAAGGCTCTATTTTTATTTTTTCTCTTGACATAAATAGTGTATTGTTGCCAAAATTGGAAAAAAACATGTCTTATTTGTTATTCAAATAAACAATCAACAAATATCTGCGATATTTTACATTATGTACCTACCAACATTGTTTAAAATCTTTCGTTTGTGACTGGAATTCACGCGTTTCGAATCGTTAAATAAACAAAAAATCAAATATTCCCTGTTCGCTTCCCACATTTTAGCATAAAGGGACAATACTTCCGGGAAAATAATTTTCCATGTTTATAGATGCAGGGAGGAAAAAGGAATATCATCTTTATAAAATAAAATCCCGCATCGCGGCTTACTGTTTATTGCGGGCACACGCAAACATGATAATTAATGATGATAATCATAATTATTAGATAGGTAATGCGTGTAAACTTAACTTTATTTACAGAAATATGACATGTCACATTGCGATGTAAAGAAAAAATGAAATTTAATCAATTTTTTCGTATTCTGCCTGTGTCCAGTCCCATGGGCACGACACTGGCTATTTGCACCGAGGGTTCTAGGCTCGATTCCTGGTGGGGTTCAATACATCTACATGTCATTTACTCAAGCTCAGATATTTTGATTAAAAAAATAGGTATATAAAAAATAAATAAAACATAAAAAAATTAACCCATTAAAACCAAGTTTTATTTTACTCCCTTTGTTTGTAAATTAAGTTTACCATCATGTAATTAAATAATTGATTGACTGAAAATGAAGCATGTCTAGACAAATATCTATGTCAGAAATCTCTAAAAATATCTCTTTATTATTTGATTTCTTCCCAAAAAACCGAAGTGTGCTGTCATCTGTGAACCAATTGTCATAAATTTTCGAAATTCGTAGTCAAGTACCTATTATACCTACTGACGGAGTAATTCAAATTTTAAATATTCCTTGACGTTATCGGGCCGCTGTTGGTAGCTTTTGTAATGATTTCAATTTGAAAAAAACATTAAAAATTTGAAAAATCCAAAATTATACTATAATTATTATTATTTTTTAACGAAAATTTGACAGATCTTCTTGATCATTGCCACGAGTCTGCTTGCAAATCAGCTCGATTGGATCACGGGAAAAGGGTTAAAAATTGATTCAAAGTTTTTTCGTCAAGGAAACAAGCAAACAGATGCCACGAGTTAAAAGAAAGGAAGTAATTAAACAAAATATCTATTTATTTCAAATTTGCTATACGCGTGATTTTATTCCGATTTATTTTAATTACATTAGTTTTAGGTATTGCTTGCGAAACTGAAGACAAACACGATGTGGGAACGTATTGTTTCTGCTTCTACTAATATCGTTTATATTATTATCAATAAAAAATGTTTCAGGAACACTTATGTATATATTAATTAGATTATGTCAATGAAACCAATATTATATACAAAAACAAGAACTATGTACGTTTAAAACTTCGAAATCTATATTTCCCTTATCGATACGATAAGAGGTTGGCTGGTAAGGTTTTTAAGGTTAAAAAATTTCTAGCTCCAATTTCAAAACAAAATACCTTGGTCAAAGTCAAAAATTTTTCTGACATTAAAATAAAATGAATGATATATATGCACTATTAAAAAAAATTTACATAAGCAAAACATTTTATGTCACGTGAAAAAGTAGGTAATTATAAAATACAAAACACTAATACTATTCGGGTATTTTTCAGAATAGAAAACAAATAAGAGCGAAAGTACTCAAATAACTTTCTAATGAGTTACTCTTTACTTTATTTGCAAAACAACCCTTAGGTATCAATTTCCATTAGTGGTCATCCCTGTCCACATTTATTCTCATTAAGAACTCATGAAAAATGTAATGTGCACAGCTAGCATTCCACCCTTCAGCATAATTTTATCTTTCATTACGGCCTTGCCAGCTTTTCTTGGTGAAAACTATTACATTAACAAGAAAATAATTAATCCCATTACTACGCGGCACTTCTGTATGTGAATTTATGGCGTAATATTTTGTTAATTTATTGAAGCTATTTTTGGCAATTAAGAAAATGTATAATTTTAGATTATATATTTATTAAAATTTAAAATATTTTATAAATGCAATACCAACACAGTTCCATTCTAGAAGTTTATTTGCAAGCTCTATACTGTCACTTTATACTGCAAATAAGTACTTTATTAATTTATTAAACTAAATATATAATAAATTTAACGTTAGCGAAACTAAAAAAAAAAAAAAGTAGAAGTTATACTTTAAAACTAAAATAAAAATAACATTATATGACGACAATACACTATTAGTATTACTGGAAAACTAATTTCAAGTCAATGAATTTTTGATAGTTTAATGCACGCGCGCGCATTTCATGGTCTCGCATTCCCGCTACATGCTTCCGTTACAATAAATAATTTATCGTCCAGTGCCAAAAGAAGTAATGACTTCAATCGTCCTTATTTTTAAACACAAAGGCTTACGTATACCCTAATTAAATAGGTTTTCAATATCTTAAATGCTGAATGTTATAATTAAATAATTACGAATAGATGTGAAGCGTAGGTATATACATAAATATGTAAAATAAGTATATTTTTTAAATCTGACCATACTTTTTCAATAAATAGTTAGATATATTTTAATAACTTAACATTATTTAGTTATGTTTGAATTTTAGAACATAGTTCTACGATATTTATAACAAATTAAATGAGTCCCACCGAGCTACGTATGTCTTTTATTTTTGCTGACCTACTGGAAAAGGTTTTTTTTAAATTTAATTAAATATTATTCATTTCATAAATATGTAGCTTTCAGCAACGTGCCATATTGTGAAATTATTCAACTTCAAATATAACCATAAAAACATTTTTTCACTTACAGAAATAATATTTGCTTAAAAAGATTGGCAAACAAAGTTTGGATGGACCCGACATGAGATAAGCGAGGGATAGCTGTGCTGAGTTTTATTTAAAAGTTTAGTTTAATTCAAGCAAAAAAAGAAAATCTGAAGTACATAACTACATAAAGCTTGCATTGTGTCAAGTTCAGCCACTTATATTAAATAAATAATTTATATGAATTTGCAAGAAGGAAATAATTCTGTATGGGAATATAATCTGACACAATTTGTAATATAAAAATAGAAGATCAACCCTGAGTATTGATGCAAAAGACGACATCTATGAGATTAAAAGTAAAAGATTAAAATTAATAAAAATTTTTAGAACCTTTAAAATTTGTAGTTAACTTCATTGCCTAGTCTTACCTGCGTGTGAAATCTATATATTTATATTTTTTAAATAACTAACTAACTAACTAACTATCACGCCGTTTCCCCGCAGGGGTAGGCAGATAGGATTGAACGCCACACTCTTCTATCCTGGCACACCACTTTTGCTTCGGCCACATTCATACATCTTCTTATACAAGTTCTACGGTTGTTGCGGCTTTTAACGGGGCTATCCTCAAACACTTGTTGTATCTGATCGTGCCAGGTCTTTCGCGGACGCCCTCTATTTCTGTTGCCTTCAACACTCGCCTCATATATTTTCTTAGCCATCCTTTCCTCGTTCATACGTTCCACATGACCAAACCATCTCAGCACTCCTTTCTTTATTCTATCTACCACACTACAGCCAGCATTGCATTCACGTCTAATTTGTTCATTCCTTATTCTATCGACCAAAGATTTTCCACACAAGCGTCTTAATACCGCATTCAGTCTACTTTCATTCCTCTTTTGCCAATTCCAGGCTTCACTTCCAAAAATATTTATAAATTATTTAAAAGCTGTTCTTTTTTCCTTCACTTCTTTTTTTCTTAATTATTTTATTTATTTAATAGCTCCCCTTTTTTCTTTTTCTTCCTTTTTCACTTTTTTTATATATTCTCTCTATGTGTTTCATGCTTAAATATAACCTATATGTAATTTTTAATTTATATGGTGGACCAGGTCTTGCACTAACAACCTGGTTAGGCCGAAATAAACATTATCATTATTATTATCAAATATGTATGAACATGATTTTATTTAATTCAGAATAATGGATGACTGTGGTATTCATTTGGTACGAAAAGCTGGGAGTATGAAAATTTATCCCATTACCAAGCTTACTGCAGGATATAAATCTGAACTATATGCGTTGGCATCGAGCAATTAATATAGAAAGTATTTTATGAAATTGTTTGTCCTAGATGATATATACATTTATGGAGACTATTTATTTAATCAATTCGGCATTCGGTAGTAATGAGTTAATAATAATTAAGAAGCTAAATACTCTGCCAATATTCGAGTATGTGCAGGTGTTGGCAGTCGACAGAATATTCATTTTATAAAAAATTTTCAGTTTCTAAAAGCATTGTAAATTATTTAAAAAAGAATCTATGAATTAATGATACCCAAGTCATCAAGGCTGAAACAAATACATGATTTCTTAGAATTTTAATTATTCTGTATCCCCCGTTAAAGTGAGATGAACGGAAAGCCTTTGTACCATTTCTTAGAAGAAAGATTTATTTTGCTTTGGCTTTTATACTTTTCATATCCATCTATCTATGTCTGAGGTATCCTCTCAACTGTGTTTTTTAAATTCGTATTACGTATTTTTTTTAATTCAATATTCTCATAAATTGTGAGAATATTGAATTTAAAAAAAAAAATTGTTTATTTATGTTCATATTTAATATTATTCTCGTTTAGGTGTGAGGTTAATTAATTCACACAAATTAAACAACGGAGTAACTAAATTGGAAACAAGTTTTATTTTATAAAATTTTCAAAGATCAATATTTTATTGTCCTTTTTAGAATCAGTAAAATTGTAATGTGTATTTATTTGCAATGAAATTGCATGCTGTAGACATTCTTAATTGGGGACTTGACATAAACATCGCTTAAAAACAATTTCATACGGCTGGTAAACTCGAAAACATGCTGCTTAAAAATATAATTGCCCATATTATCACTAATGATAATGTGATAACTCATGTGCGAGTGAAAGAAATAATCCTTAGAACGATAAAAACGTGCTTATTGCAATATCTTGGTCGTGTCATGGTAATGCTAGCAGCAGGGGCCCTGGAAAAGGGAGGATAAGTCTGAAGACCAAGAGAAGAAGATAGATTGCTCATAACTTAATAGGAAACTTTGCTCTCGAGACTCGCGTAGATTACGTTACGTAATCAGCGCTGAGTGCCTTTCGTTCACTCATTTTCATCATATTATGTATGCAGAGTGAAGCGACTAACTGGTGCATACCGACCTTTAACATCAAATCAAATAGATATATAAGGTCAAGTTACATCTAAAAAAAATTTTAACCTTCGAAATATAAAAACGACGATAGTTGGCTTGTTGCAACACAAAAAAATAATCGTTTCACCACGTTTAACATAATTCAAAATCATAAAAGGAAACACGATATTAACTATTATCTTTTAGCACGATATCATCCATACAACGCAAGTGAAAATTTCTTTCTGATCCGGTAGTATTACATTAATGATCTCATTCTCATCTATTTTACCAGATCTGAGAGTCTCAAACGTTTTATGAAATGATTGCTTTGTAATAAAATGGGCGAATAATTTTTGTAGAGGCCCTCTAATTCCCGTCCATTCAATAAATTTCAATAGATTTTACATGACAAAGTATTGAGTGATGAGTATTGAGTGGCTTAGCTTACCCGATAATCAATACGAGAATGTGACTTGTATAATATTATTAGTCATCATTTAATTTGAAAATATGATTAAGTTCAAATGTATATTGGAAATATATAATATATGAAATATAAGAGGAAAGACTGAAAAAAGATAGTAAAAGGCTGGATACAGGGAATACAATGAATCAAGCAGCAAATTCTAATCTAAATTCTGGACAAAGATTGGTGATACACAATGGAACTGATATCAGAGAGTGTGTAGGGAAATAAAGACTGGAGTTGGTTAAAAATACTAAAGCTAAATAAATGAAAATACATATATTAAAAACTGTGAAATACAAAATGCTCTGAGCAACAATGCAAAATGTAAAAAACAACTTCACAAAAAGGTACTAAATATATATATACTCTTACGAATGACCATATATTCAATAGGTTACTAGTATTACTTATGAGTGAATATATGAAAATATGTATTACTTAAGAGTATACTCGTAACATAAAAGAATATAAATTACTACGCGATTTTATTAATTAAAATATAAATAAAAAATTGAGAAGGTAAAATAACAATTATAATTTTAATTTTATTAAACAAATTTTTATTAATCAATTAGAAAAAACATAGAGAAAAATCAAATTAACGAAAAAATATTTTTACTGCTACCGGGAGTCGAAGCAACGGACCTCCTTTCTATCCGGGATGGCGCGTTATCCAATGTCGCCACGGTACTTTGGTTAGTTAACGAAAAAATTTTCGACCTTATATGCCAGTTTCTTTTTAATTGATTGATGCAATAGTCACAAATACCTTTGTGCAGCTAATGTTAGAGGATGCCAGAATTTCTTTTCATTAATTTGATTTTTCTGTATGTCTTTTCTAAGTGATTAAAGAAATTTTTAAATTCAGAGAACTTCGTTTTGAAAATGCAATTTTGCAATTTCAGAACGAAGTTCTGCAACTTCACAATAATAATGTATTTTCTTTAATATATAACTTTAATTTTTTTTTAAAAATATATGTGTTTTAATGTATTTACAATTTACATGCGCTCGCAACTGTAAAAATTCTTATATTATTAATTGATTTGACATTTACTTTGTTGAGTGACACGATAATTTATGTATAAATAAAATACTTATATTTATGTTTAAGTTATGCAAGACTAGTCTAGAGAACTATAGATGATCTACCGGTGAGAATATAAATTCAGTTTATATTGTCACCTGTAGATGAGAACATCTATAGTTCTCGAAAGTGGTCTTATTATGAAAGTATTTTATATATAGAAAATATCCTTGTTATTTTAATTAATTAAGTATGAATTATGAAAGTATTTTATATATAGAAAATATCCTTGTTATTTTAATTAATTAAGTATGAATTATGAAAGTATTTTATATATAGAAAATATCCTTGTTATTTTAATTAATTAAGTATGAATTATGAAAGTATTTTATATATAGAAAATATCCTTGTTATTTTAATTAATTAAGTATTTACGTTTATCACATCACTATAGAAATAAATGTTTTTCTTACCTTTCTTCATCTGAAATGAAGGTGCTATTTTAATTGTCTGTTGTATGTTTTTGAAACTTTTTTATCGTATTTTTCTAAATTCTCTAGGTTTCAATATAGCGCAGTGAAACCGGATATGTAGTGCTGAAATGCGGAAAAGTGCTCCGTGTAATTTCGAATCTGCTGTTTTATTTAGTCGGTCCAATACACCGGGATCAAGAACTTTAATGAGATTCTCCAGACTGCATCTTCTCTGTGGTAATGTACTCAATGCCCGATTATAAAACTGGATAACTGTTTTTCATGCTCAAGTCCTTCGTTTTGTAAATAAATATAATAATTGTAAATAAATAAAATACTGTATATTGTTTGAAGAAGTGTAGATAAGTCAAGTCAAGTCAAGTCAATATTAAATTAAAATAATGATGTAATTTGTACAGGAAATATATAAATAATAATTAAATAATCAATCATTCAACAGATAATATACTTAAAAATGTGTTGAAAATGTCACTGAAAGCGAATAAAAATTAAAATACTTTTTTTTTAAATAGTTTAATTACAAATAAACTGAAAAGTGTACTAATAGGTACTATCAGAGTTGCATGCTTTTAAATTATTTTTCCATACAATTAATTTTTTGGCAATTGTTTGAAGATAAAATTCAATATTTTGTTTAATTTGTTTGTTCCCAGCGTTGCACGGGTTAAGTAAAAATAAGTTTGTGGGGAGAAAATAAAGGTTCAACTTTCTTGCAAAGCCTCAAATAAAAAAAATGTTTATATTTAATCAATGCTGGGATAGATCGGATGTCCAGAAAGGAAATGTGGCCTATGTTACCCGCTAGGTCCTAATGAATAACAAAATATTGTTCAGATCGGTCAAACGGTGTCGATTATGCAGAAAATATATTAGATGAGGAATTGAGATAAAGGGAGAGGAGAGAAATGTCACGTATGTAACCCGCCGGGTTCGAAGAATAATTATGCAAAATTTGGGTCAGAACGGTCAAACGGTATGGATTTGTACAGAAAATATATAAGGGTGAAGAGGTGGAGTAAAGGAGGAGGGCGAAATGTAGCCTGTGTTACCCGTCGCGCCGGGTCCTAAAGAATAAGAATGCCAAATTTGAGTCCGATCGGTCGAACACTATAATATATGCGTGGAAAATATTTCTGGCGTAGGGGAGGGGTAAAGGAGGAGGAAAGAATTGCCATTTTTATTATTTGCCGGGGCCTAAATAATAAATATGCAAATTTTGAATCAGATCGGTCAAACGGTACAGATTTGCATGGAAAATATATCAGTGGGAGGGGAAAGGGTAAAGAACGAAGGTGGAAATGTCTTTTACGTTATCCGATGGGGCCTAAATTACACTGCTTCCAGAAAAAATTCCTTCAAAAAGTACGCTTTAACGATGAATGAGAAAAAATAAGATTACAAATTAGATATCGCGCACTGTAATTTCACCGATTCAAATCACAAATTTTTTATTTAGATATTTGATAAACAGCAATTTTTTTGCAAAATAGTATTGAAGTCAAATATGAAGAAGAACTATATGAAAGGATACAACATTACGTGCGGAGATGATGTGAAAATACATTTTTATTTATTTATAGCTTCTGAGAAAACCGCAAAGAAGTGCCTGAAAAAGTGTGAAAAATGCAAAAGGTGATTTTGTCACAAATGGTGCGAATACACATACATACGAGAATATCGTGAAATAGGACTTATAATTTTAATATATGTGTAATAGCGTGCCCGTAAATAAATGGTTAAAATAAAATGTGTCTAGAAGAATAATAAGTGAAAAATAGAAGAAGAAAATATTGAAAGCCTTCCCGCTGTTTCTCTGGGATTTAATTGATGAACGTCATAATTAAAAATAAAAAATAAATATTGGACGTGAATAAATGGATAAAGTGAATTTGAATATAATAAAATATTTAATAAAAGTCGTGTCTTACTTACAAATGTGCAATATTCTCAGCTTACCTGTAAAAGAGAAAAATTAATTAATATTAGAAAACTTAAATACAATTGAAAAACTTTCTTGATTATAATCAAATTAAAAATAATAGATATATGTATACATGATGCTTCCGCCATGAAAACAAAAAAATGTGAATATTTTGATATTATATTTTATGTTTGCAGTATTTTTTAATGAAAAAAATGGTTATATTTATTTATTTATTTATTTAACGCCCTTATGGGCTTTTACAATATACAGAATAATTTTTTTTAAAATAACGTAAGACAGTTAAAATAATAATACAGTTAAAAGTTACAATAATAATAGTTAAAAGGTAATAATAATAATAATACAGAAAAATATAAGAAAAACATAAAAACATAAGATAAAATAATAATAAAGTTAAAGGTACAAATAATAATAGTTAAAGGTAAAATAGAAAGATACATTGTCCATTTCGATTTCGTTGGGATGTAAACAATTGTATCAGCTTTGTCCTATAAACAGTAATACTATCAGCAAAAATGTCAGCCGCCTCTGCATGTTCATTCCCTAATGAGTGTTAATCTGGGATTATCATTTTTATGCAAACATCTCATCAATTTATCAAACATTATATTTGAATCGAATCATGGTTTGAATTGTCAATGATATTTGTGTCGTCTCGAGTTATATAGCCTTAGTGGTTAGTTGAATCAATAGTCAATACGAAAACGACCCTCAAATACAAAGTTGGATTGTTGTGTTCTGAGAAAATTAAGAAAACTGTATAGAATAATTAATTTTTCTTACAAGAAAAAAATCTTAAAATGGATAATACCTAGAACGAAAAGATTTAATTATGGTTTGACGTATATAATGATTTAAATATGATTTATGATCACACATACGAGGATAAAAAAAAATGGATGGGGGATGGACGATACTCCTATACAAGTTGTACTATTGTTGCTATTGGATTGTAATAGCTAAAATAAAATACAAATCTCTTCAAATTGACGTCTCAAAATAATTCGTAGATATTTATCGCCACCGAATCGTAGAAACATGATGCATCAATTTAGAAAACGTTTTCATTTTCAAAAAATGTCCAAGTATCTACCCACTTTCATGTTTTATCGATTTTCGACCAAAAACGGTTGCGTATTCAAAAGTTTCGAAATCATACAACATTGACAGCCGCATTGAATGTCGAATAAATGAATGTGTTTTTTGTTTTGAAAACAAATGACTGATAATGACGTCATTTTTGCATAAACATTGGTATTAACATGAAATCCTAATACACACCTAAAATCGTAATTCAATAAACAGATCTAATTTTCGATTCAATAACCAATCATTCGCCAGCATTTGAATTGAGAATCTTTATGATTGGTACTCGATTCACAATGGCCGACAATACATTATTTGTATTTCCGAAATACTAATTTAAAGTAACTAAATCTTTGACAGTTTAATGAATGCTCGCGCATTTCATGATCCCCTATTCCTGCGACGCAACTTCCTTTACAATAAAAAATTTATCCTTAATGCTCCCAAAGAAGGTAACAAGTTATCTTCATTTAGGGTAAATAACAGATTTTTTTCAGTTTTACGTATTTAATTTATATAAGGCGAAACGCGTCACACTAATACTAAATAAGTAGAACTAAATTAAAGGTTTGTTTTTATTTGCATTTTTGTGATTATGAAGCTCTATAAAATTACCGCCAAAACAATGATCGATGATAGTATTGACCACAAGCATGGAAAAAGTAGTAGAACAAAAGGCAAGTATAAGTTTTTATTTAACTTTCGAGAGACTACTTTTGTCGTTTACCAGATATAATTTATGATATATAATAAAATGGGAAAACTTCTTAAACGGATCACGCCTGTAAACCAAGGGTTCTCATGTTGAAATGTTTAAATTGTAACATGCACCATCTATTTACTGACGAAAAAGTTAAACAGTAATAGTCATTTCATTTATAAAGTAAGCTTGTGACTTGTAATTATGTGAATGTTCACATTTCTCTTTGTAATATATACAGTAGGTACTTTAATATTCTCAGTAGAAATAAATGCAATAACAAAAGACAAGTTTTTATTATACTCCCTTTCTCATTGAATCAGGTTTAGTGCCTACTACACGCGTCGGGGTCATTACTTATTTGTATTAATTCCAATTGAAAAAAAAACATTAAAATCTCGAAAATCCAATATTATAATATAATTATTAAATTTTTTAAAACGAAAATTTGTCAGATCGTTTTTATCACCGACACGAGTCTGCCTGCAAAGTTTCAGCTCGATCGGATCACGGGAAAAGGGTTGAAAATCGATCCAAAGTTTTTCCGGCAGACAAAAAACCGCAGACGCTGCGAGTTAAAATAGAGGGAGTAATAAAAATAATTATTTTATAACTTTCAACATCGGAACAATATTGTAAAAATATTCTCACGAATCGCAGATATTCACATTTCAGTGGGAGGAAGTTCACTGGAGACGGAATAAAATTGGCGTTTAAAAATCTGCTGCACTTACTTTGAGACTTTAAAACCGCTTATCCACTCCAACTGACTTTGTACAAATCACAAGTGTACACGGTTATCGAATTTGGCAGTCAGGTCGGGATGTATTTTTTGCCCTCCGTGCACAAGAGAGCGATTCGTCTTGTCGATAGCTCTTTTTATGCGCGGAATTCTTTATTTGTTAACATTTGAAGCAGTGACTCGTAGTTAGATGTTATGAAGCATTTAATTGAAATATAATTTACAATATTTTCACAAGTATGTTCTAAGAATACAATTACTGGATTTTGTCCACAGAGGGTAAATCATTAATTAACATAAATTGTATCTCACAGAGACATAGCTATTTGTATGTAAAAGCATAAATGGAAGTCTTTATTCTGTCTAGAATTCATAATATTCTAATTCGGTAATTCTTCGTGACTAGATTAATTTTTATTTTTTTATTTGTTGTATATTGCTGCTTTTGCTTTTATACCCCACATATTTGATCAAACTACGAAATCGATGAACGTTACCTTATGTAAAGTGATCAATTAAGCTAGCCACGATAGGTCTAAGCCCTGTGGATGAATAAAATCTTGCATTAATGCTTTTCCAGATAAATAACTAGATTTTTTTTTTAGTGAAATTTTAAATAAATTAAATTTAAATAAATATTATTATTATAAAGTACTACGGGTTAAGTATTTATATGTGTAACAGTTGTTTCGGCTTGTAAGGCCATTATTAAACAGTGGATATACTACGTACAAACGACTTATTTATAAAATTTTAAGTTACCCCTTCCCCTTTAGAGTAATTAGATATTTGTGGTGAAGCCCTGTAGTAATGTTCGTTTTTTCCCGGGCACTTATCATTAAAGGTGCCTCGGTTAACGTTATGCTTAATTATCGAAATTCCCCGTTTTCTGCAAGTGTTATTTATAAATATTATTTTAATTTATGTCCTTGATTATTGGTTTTTTAAAAATATTTAGAAGTGGAGAGAAGATCATTTTTTGTTGATTATTTAAAAGTTTAATATTTGGATCCTTTTTATATTTATTTATTTCTAGTTGCTCAAGTAAATTCATCCTAAAACCTTTTGTTTCTATATGTAAAGGTTTTGGTTCGTTATCACCTTGCGGGACGTGGTTTTCATTTAATAGATGGGCCGCAAATTTTGACTCTAAATTTTTATTTTTATAGCAGCGCATGTGTTCCGCGAATCTAGTTAAAAAAGACCTTCCCGTTTGTCATATATATGTGGCATTGCAATATTTATGATTACATGTTAAGATTGCAATGCCACATATATAGGACAAACGGGAAGGTCTTTTTTTAACTAGATTCGCGGAACACATGCGCTGTTATAAAAATTTTTTTTTTATTTTAAATTTATTTTAATTTAATTTATTTTAAATTTCACTAAAAATAAATATAGAGTTCTACAAATTAAACACAAGAACCATAAAAAAAAAATTAAAAAAATAGCTTCGTCTTTATGAGGCATTCATAATTATTCGAAGATAATTAATGTTATTTAATTTGTCTATAACTTTGGAATGGTACTTATTTAAAAATAAAAAATAAAATTTATACGCGAGATAAAGGTAATTTGAATATTATTATAAAAATACTTCGCCGCTGACACCCTTTACCTTCATACTGTTTACGAATTATTAATCAGAGCACTGGCGTTTGTTATGTATCTAGGCATATAGCTTAAGGGAAACCATTAATTAGTTTTGTCGATCAAACGTAAGTACATATCTGGCGCTTCTGTCATTATTAAAACCTTAGCCAGCACAGGCTTAAACCATCTTTTTTCTCACAAGATTGTCTTTTTCTGTTGGGAATTTATAATTTTCAGAACTTTTTAATTGCTTGCGTTATTCTGCAATGTTATTATATAACATATTTTTATATAGTGTCTTATTAATATTTTAATTAAATAATGATATATCCAATTATTTTATTACAATCCTAGTAAAGCCCTAAGTTTAACCCCCAACTAATTTTCACTCAAATGAAAAATGTCGGTACCCTAAGCCAAGCGGTTTATTAAATTAAATCACTCTTGCAATTTATTTAACCACAGATATATCGGTTATTGAAATAGAAAATTCAATGAATTTTTTTGCTGCTGTCTCATGTAAGTAACAAGTATATTGTCGGGAATATATTTTAAATAAATTACTATTAATAAAATAAGTACATGTCATTGTACATGCACTTAATTATATTTATATTATATATAACAGAGTTATACATTTATGTGACCGAGGCAAAAATTTTCCCAAATTCTTGTTCTGCTTGCAAATATTTGTACAGAAATATCAGTAATATAAAATAAATAAGCTTTTTTCTGGGATTATTTTTTCATCATCAGGGCTTATGGACCCTTCAACATTGGCAAAAAATTCATATACACATGGCGGAATGTTCTAGAATTATCTATAGTTAATTTATATTTTTAATAAATATTGTTAGTATTCTCCATCTATATAGTAGAAAAGAAAATATCATAACAGGTTTTTAAATACATAAAATATCATACACGTTTCCCATATAATTAGATACATCTCTGTGAGACTCCTGTAATTTATTTTAATACTTAAAACTCGTTATGAATTCAAAATAGTATTACTTTGTTTAATGAGTTACATTATAAATTATTCTCAATATCAATATCAATTATTAGATCGCAATTACATAGCTTTACCAAACCCCCTCAATACTTGACGCTATTATTCATGGATAATAAAATATTTTCCGGATCTTGAAGGCGTAGCCTGCCATCAAAATTATTTGCCTATAATAATGATTCGTTCAGTATACATGGGATACCTTTTTTTAATTTCCTCCGAGATAGAATAGTTGCTTGAAACTGATAAAAAACCGTGTAATTAATAATATTTTTGGCCTGCTTAAAACTGCGTAAAAAATTCTCCCTCAACCGAGGTCCATAATAATTTCCAAAAATAATAAAAAAAAGTGTGCTGCTGTAGTATTTCAACGTATTTTACAAAAACAAAATGACTATATATATTTTTTTGATATTTTGATCCATTAGGTTGATTAAAAAAAAATAATGATATATATATTTTCTTTTATAAAAAAGTACTGTTTTATAAAAAAGCAATATTTTTTATACTCACCACTTAAATATATCAAATATTTAACAAAATATATTTGTCAACAACGTGTATTGCCTATTTAGTTCAACAAGCTGTGTGTACGATAAATTTTATTTTACCATATGGACATAAGAAGCATCAGGAGGCATTTAAAGACTTAAAACACCCATTTATTTTTAAATACTGTGAAAGAGTGTTTTTTCGCGGAGTATAACACGTAGCAAAGTGGTAGGTAGGTAGTAAAATTACGTAGGTACAATTCTAGACCTAATTTTCTCTGGAATCAAAAATCCATATACTTACTGGTATTTTTTCCACGAATCTTATGCATAAAGATGACATTTGTTAACATAAATATGAAAATATAACAAAAATAAGAGATATCACAAGACGCTATTTAAGCTTTTATATTTTAAAACGTAAGTGTACCAGTATAGTTAGTGGCGAAAATCATATTTTTCCCTTGCAGATACCATTAATGCCTAATAATCAGCTTGGTCCTCAATATTTAATCCTTAAATAATTTATGGCTTTGGAATTTATGAGTTTACTTTTAATATAAATAAATATCATAATTTTGGAAATAAATAGGTTAAAATGGAACTAAAGTTTAAGCCAATCGTAACTATATTCACGCCACATTAATTTTATTGGACTAAGTCGGAAGAGCGATAAAGGTAGGAATTATTTGTTTGCCGGGGCATTAAACGGACTGATATCATTTGAGCAGAAACGTAGTGTTGTTGTTCTTGTATCCGTAGAAAAATATTTTCATTTCACAAAATAAATGTTTTGCGCCAATACAAAAACTTTATACATGTAATATTTGCACAGATTAAAAGAACTACTGAAGCTAATTTCCGTATCAAAGCAAACCTCTTTAATTTAAAGCTTATGCAATCAAAAAACTTCGACGATGTAAATGCCTCTGTGCCATTTATAATATTTATATCGTTATATTTATATTTTTACTCAGAAGAATATCCATTTAGTACGGGTTAAAAATAATCGATTATATTTACTATGTTTTTTCGACTTGAGTTTTTTTTATTTTTTCAATTCGTTGAAAAACTGACAATTAAAAAAAAGATTTTATTATTTGATTTAATCTACTTATATTCATTAACTACCATCCTTTCCATCGTCAGGGTGTTTTATAAACCGAAACATGTAGGTGTAATAATGAATATAAGTAGATTATAACAAAAAATAAAAAAATCTTTTTTTTTTTAATTTCTATATTTTTTCACTACTGGTTTCGAAACAAATCAGAATCTCTCATCGACAGGTGAAGCAACAAACATAATTTAATATTTTTCTATAATGTATCATTATGATTTTCTACAATATAAAAGCCCAAATTCATCAATGAGTTTTAAGTATATTTAAATTTTGATATTGATAAACTCCGTACCTGGGATTCAGACATAGTTACGAAAAAAATAGAAAATACTTATAGTAAGGGAATGCAGGAGGGATGATAATTTTGTAGCGATCGATGTAAGCAAAATTTTGTCTCGAAAAGGTGGCATGACTGTATTTTTCTCAGAGTCCTCAAGTATAACCGTGACAGATTAGAATAAATTTTTATATATGACACGTTTATATCTAGAAAAGGGGATGGGATGGCCAGAGAAAGAGTGGCGGAAAGGCTATGTTTTACGTAGTATCCTAAAAATTAAAAACGCAAAATTTGGCTTAGATTGATTAAAATTTACAGGATTTTATATAGAAGAGACACGAAAACATTCAGTTTAGTAAAATATATTAAAATTATTAAAATACTTCTACGATGGTCGCGTAAACTAAAAATAATTAATTTTGTTTTTATTTCGATATTATAGTCATTAAATAAAAAATTAACTAAAACTTAAAGATTCATCCCCGTTTTACTATTGTGATGGTCGACATAGAGATAGATTTAATAAATTTAGAAAATCTTAAAATAATAATATTCAAAAAAGTCAAGTATGGACATCAAAAATATATTTCTTCTGTTTGGAATCGTTTAAAAGTAAAAGCCTGATATATTTCTTCTTAAGATTCTATGTATTACAAGAGGCTAACAAAATATTGAATATTCAGCTATACAAGTAATATTTCTTAGATATAATTCTGTGTTAAATTAAGATCGTTTGCCAATCCTAATAGACTCGACCTTGTGTGTAGGTGCGAACGAGCCTTTATTATTTATGAAACGGAACAGCAAGTCTCGCGTGTAGCGAGTGCTTTACTCTTATTTTAACGAAACGGACCAATCACAGGCACGCGTTACCTTTCGACGGGTTGAGCCGGAGGCGACCGTCCTGGTGACTGAGTCCGGCCAATGGCGAGCGCCGGCGGTGAGGTCATCGCGCATAGGATGAGTCACTGCACTAGCGTGGATTTCAGAGGTATGGTGAAATCATTACTATAAAAGGAGCGAAAACGATATACTCAGCCCCTTCAGTTCGAGACCAGACTTGCGAGCGGGAGCGCTGCCCGACAGACTACCGACGGAGCCCTGAGTTCCAGAACATCATTTGCGGACGGAGTTGTTGCCCGGACGTATGGAGTATTCTACCATTCATCAGTACCAGAGAGGATCATCACAGTGGTGCCGGTGACCAGACAGGAGCGTATTCGTTGGACTCATTTGCATAGTAAAAAAAAAAAAAAAAATCATTTTGGTTTAGTTAATATTATAAATGAAAGAAAATATTTGATTATAAAAGCGGTTTTATTTAAACAATCGCGGACCACGGTCCGTGACATCAAAGAAAAAAGATTGAGCATTTATGTGAACCACGTACGAGATTTGTAGACAAACGTGATACTAGGTATTAGAAATTTCTTTAGGTTGTTTGTCATATAGACAGTTGGCATTTTTATTATTTAATATTTTATGAACGAAAATTATTGTAGTAATTTTGGTCCTTGTGATATATTAGTTCGATTTTGGAATGCCTGTTTCTTTGTAAAAGTATTGCTCCATTTTATAGAATATGTAATTTATTTCATATCTCATTCATTTTATGTGGTTTGAATTCAAATGATTCACATTTGAAAAATATTTTAATAATTGTTTGAATGCGATCTCACAAGTAAGCCACCGTCACAATCTAAAAAAGACCGTCGGGATTTGCGGATCGCAGTATAACAAATATGTAGTTAGGATTCAAACGATTCACGTTTGAAAGGTTTTAATTATTGCATTTGTTTTCTCGCAAGTATACCACTGTCACGGCCTGGGCCATCGGGATTTGCGATCGCAGTGTAACAAATATGTAGTTGAGATTCAAACGATTCACATTTGAATGGTTTTAATTATTGCGTTTGTGTTTGTGTTTCGCAAATATACCACCGAACACGGCCAAAGCCGCCGGGTTTGCGAGCGCTGCGTGTTAGAGAGACCGGCGACGGTTTCCCTATAAAACGCGAGCGGACACGTTTCGGCCCAAGCGTGGAAGATGCGGCAGAGACCCAAGACGTTTGAGCATTTAGCGTTTGATAAGTTTGACTATCGCGGTCGGGCGTATATGAACAGACTGTTTGCTTCGCGGATATGGACAGGTCGCGCCCGAAGAAATGCAAAGAAATATAGACTTGGAATGCGGGCAGATCACCGCGACAGATTTCAGCGCGCGCCACGGAGGGTTTATGATAGCTTAAAATTCGGTTTTAATTTAATTTCTTATATTAATATAAACTAATAATTAACCCACGCTAGATAAAATCTGTTCAGTGGCAAATATTTTCGCTTACGAGTTATGCAATAGTAATTAATAATAATAGCAGAAAAATATAAAAGTAAAAATAAATATAAAAACCGGATAACAATTTAGTAGAAAATATAAACACGAGAATATATGAATCTAAAAGAAAAGAAGATATAAAAACGAAAACTTTTAGTATACGGGTACACAGGAATTATATTAAACGGATTTTGCCATGTGAACATTTGATATATATTTTATTTTATAAAAAAAATTATAAATCCGATGTTTTATAATATTTACTTTTCTCTTTCGGTTATGTACTTTTATGATACAAATGCGAAAAATATTTTAATAATTATCCGTCTGGTTTCATAATTAAAAATTAATATAAATTAATTTTAATTAAATTAAGGTTAATGTAAATTAAATAAATCCACACTTGTTATATATTTGTCTTATGGATATTAAAAAGGGTTTCTATATTTGAAAAAAAAAAGATCTTTAAATTCAGCTAAATTTTTACAGATAATAATTACACAAAAAATTAATTGATTATAGTATTCTCACAAATCTACTTATATTATTTGATAACTTTCACGTGCATGTTTCGGAGATACCTTTTTATCGTCAAGGTGTTATATTAAAAATTGTCCTAAAAAAATAAAATGTCAATCTACAATGTTGCTGAATTAATTGAAAAAAAATAATAATTTCCTTCATTGATTTATTATGGTCCTTAATTATTTTAATTATCTAAATGTGTTCTTAATTGTTATACACAGTTATATACGGTTCTGGTTATTCAAACTAATTATAATTTCTTTGTTGTATGCAGGATTGATAGACTTGTTCGTAATATAAACACAGACGCGTATTGTTGCACGAAATAATTATTTGAGTTTCTTGTTTTGATCTAAAATTATTTTGATTTGAATTACAAGAATAAAATTGCTTCCATTTTTATTTACAAGACGGCCTGGCATATGAATTAAAATGGTCATACTACCGCCATCTAGCGGAAATCAGAGGAAGTTTTGAGCCTTCGCTAGTATTAATCTATAGGAAGCGGTAATAGAGAGCGCAAAATATATATTCTCTTAGTAACGAATAATTAAAAATTGGACTATAGCTTTTGAATTCTTCTGGAACATTTTGAAAAAAAAATTTTGAAAATAGATTTTACCGGGAGGACTTTGAAAAAAACCTTTTTATATAGTAATAGCATCATCATTAGATTCATCCACCTTCATGCGTCGTCGTGACCATTACTTTTAGATTAGGGTAGGAAGATTAGTCGTTTGGATCTTGAATAGATTCCAGTCGTATAGCAAGCCGAATTATACGTTAGGAATTCTTGATTCGGTTACACACATACATCTTCTGTGGATATCAGTGTTGGTGATGACTACTACAGCTGGTACAGATATTAGGGTTTACCTCTTCTGATTTGTAACAGTGTACTTCGTTAAACATGTTCGCGTTGTTAAAGGAAAACTTTAAAATTTTATAATGTTGAATATACTTGAGATTCTTTCATCAGCGGGGGGAAATATGGGGATGAATACATATAAGTAGAAGTTGTTTTAGGTTTTCAATAAGTTTTGGGAGGAATAATATTACAGTTATACGGAGGAGTCGCGCCTGATTATTTGACAAACGCTTAACAATTTGGGGGAAGACAGGTTAGTAGGGAATAGCTATGGGAAACTTTTCTAGACATCTGGATCCACTTCTTCTACAAACATGCGTCGTCTTTAGATATCACTCTTGAGGGTTGGCTGGAAAGTTAGTTGAGACGGATAATAGTTATATATACTTTTACGTTCTACAATTATCGAAGGGTTTGTTCCTATCCTTTTCTTCCTCTTCTTCTTCTTCGTCTTCTTCTTATTCGTATATGCTAACGGTTATATATATATTTTCTTTCCCCTTTTTATTTATATTGACTTCAACAGCGTCTTCTTCTTCTTCGGTACGAAGGTTTTTTTATTGGTTATGTTCACTCTAGTCTTCTTCTTCTTTGAATACGTACCGTTTATGCTTTACTTTTCAAATACCTTCTCTTCTATAAATAGCAATTATTACAATACTTTGCAACTACTTTTTCGTCTTATGGTATATCTTTCGACTGCTTCTCTACTTTCTTCTTCTTCTTCTTTTTCTATTACTACATTCATTTCGTCTTCTTCCATTTATCTTATACTTTTCGACTGTTTTTCTACGTCTTTTCTTCGTCTTCTTTACCTTTTCTTCTTCTTCTTCTTTTCCTTTTACTACATTATTTTCTTCTTCTTCTTCTTTTCTTCTTCTTTCTTCTCTCTTCTTTCTTCTTCTTCTTTTTCCTATTCTCTTATTTCTTCTTTACTATTCGCTTCTCCACTTTCTTCTTCTTCTTTTTTTCCTATAACTACATTCATTTCGTCTTCTTCCGTTTATCTTATACTTATCAACTGGTTTTCTTCGTCTTCTCTTCATCTTCTTCTTCTTCTTCTTCTTTTCCTATAACTACATTCATGTCGTCTTCTTCCGTATATCTTATAATTTTAGACTCTTTTTCTACGTCTTTTCTTCATCTTCTTTTGTTCTTTACCTTACTGCTACATTCGCGTCTTCTTCTTATTTTTCTTTCAACTTCTTCTTCTTCGTCTTTATCTACTACTACACTCGGTTGTGACTTTTCTTCTTTATCTTATGCCTTTCGGTGGATTCATTTTCTTCTTCTTCTGTTGTCATCCACTACTTTTGCGGCTTGTTCTTCCTCTTCTTCATCATGTTACACCAACAATAAATTATGGCAGTCATTACAGTATACGTGGAATATTGAGGACAATTGCCTGATTCTACATAATAGGACATGTGTTGCGCATATGAATTGGGTTCATAGCTCAGATGAGATACAAGAGTTCATTTTGTCGCGGTTTGCAATTATAGTAGGAATATACGGTTAACCATTCACTCGGTTAAAATAGGACTATACGAGTTTCAGATAGAAGAGGTTGTATAGTTTGGGGGAAGGGGGAATAAGAATTGTATAACAGGATGGTGAACACTTGTCGGGGTACACCATGGTAGGATAGCAAGGAATAGTTATTGGAAACCTTCTAAACAACTGGGTTATGGTTGAAGCTCTACTTCTTTAACAGATATGCATCGTCTTTGGGCATCTCTTTTGAGGGTTAGCTGGACAGTTAGTTGAAACGACGTCCAACGGTTATTGAAGGGACTTGTTCATTTGCGACTAGTCATTAGAAAATTTGGAGGCGGACTGCACTTTTTCTTTTTAGAGTGGATAGCAAGTATCATCATGTTTACTCGTGTACAGGAGATATTGAGATCGAAGGGTTTGCTCTATATATTAGGAAGCTGATTGTTAAGTTTATATGAATAGGTTGTACATTAATTCGTAGGTTAACATAATTCTGGAACTTCAGATTTATCGTAGCTCGCATTTCATAGGAGAAATATACAGTTAATATTTACTCGGTTGAGTTGGTTTGTATAGCTTGAAGGGGATGTGGGGAGTGTTAGTGGGAGTATATTCTGGGGGAAGGGAGGTATATGCTGGGGAAAGTAGTATAGAGTTGCGAGGTGGTGAACACTAGGAGTGTACCATTGTAAGGGAAGCAAGGAGGATAACAAAGTGGGGGAAGGAGCGTTCCTTTTAAGTGTTGATAACAGGATGGAGCTTGAGTGGTTAGCAGACACAATGATGAGATTACTGAGGCATTCAATCGATTATGAAGAATCGAACCTTTTCAGTCAATTGAATAAATTAGATACAGTCCCTTTTGCTTTCAAATCTTATATTTATATTAGTTGTACACTTTTCATTTGAATGATAGGCAGATGGTTTACAGTAGCTTTAAATACGCAAAGAAGGTTCCATTGAAAAAGAATTCGACCCTAATAGAAATATAGTACGCGGAGAAAGGAAAGAACAACGATTTATTTTAAAAGGAATTTTAGAAACTCTTGATAAGTATCACGAAATATACTATCCTATTGGGTTATTTAGCAGATAGGCTTGGTCTGATAGATCATTCCTCTCTCTAAATAAGGGGGAAGCTGTGATGGTCGACATAGAGATAGATTTAATAAATTTAGAAAATCTTAAAATAATAATATTCAAAAAAGCCAAGTATGGACATCAAAAATATATTTCTTCTGGTTTGAATCGTTTAAAAGTAAAAGCCTGATATATTTCTTCTCAAGATTCTATGTATTACAAGAGGCTAACAAAATATTGAATATTCAGCTATACAAGTAATATTTCTTAGATCTTTATTATACCATAGATATAATTCTGTGTTAAATTAATATTGTTGCCAATCCTAATAGACTCGACCTTGTGAGTAGGTGCGAACGAGCCTTTATTATTTATGAATCGGAACAACAAGTCTCGCGTGTAGCGGGTGCTTTACTGTTATTTTAACGAAACGGACCAATCACAGGCGCGCTTTGCCTTCGACGGGTTGAGCCGGAGGCGACCGTCCTGATGGCTGAATCCGGCCAATGGCGAGCGCCGGCGGTGAGGTCATCGCTCATAGGATGAGTCACTGCACTAGCGTGGATTTCGAAGATATGGTGCAATCGAGAGTATAAAAGGAGCGAACACGATATACTCAGCCCTTCAGTTCGAGACCAGACTTGCTAGCGGGAGCGCTGCCCGACAGACTACCGACGGAGCCCCGAGTTCCAGATCATCAGTTGCGAGCAAAGGAGCTGCCAGCTTGGGAGAAAGCGGGTCTTGCAGCGGCGAAGTATAGAGATTCCACCATCCCGCAGCACCAGAAGGAGGATTCCGCCACAAAGAGTAACAGATAAGGATCATATTCATATTATCTATTACGGTTAATTATTTTCACTATCGAAATGTATTTATTTTGGGAATATTTGAGTTCGGAATAATTATGTGTAATTAAATATCACGATTGCTTGTGTGATATTGGTTCAAATCGTACAAGAATTCCGTTTCAAACGGGTGTATTTTTATGCAAAGCGAATTTCATACCGTTTATGCTAAAATTTGAATACACGGATTTCTATATGAATTACTTAGTAGCATTATAATAATTACTGTATTGCATAAGTATTGCGCAATCCGGTCTTCAGTTAACTCTTTATGATTTGAGTACCTCGGTACATCTAGCTTAACAAGTAGCTTCAGAATGACGAGTAAAGGACAGAATGGGGAAGTCTAACTAAAGATTGGGGATATCTGGTTTGTGTTAGCCTAGCTGGCTGAGGGGTGGATGATTGCCGGCACTTGAGCGTGGAACCCGCACAAGCCCCTGCAGGGCCCCTTAAAGGCGGGGTCCTCCTTGTTGCTCGGGGTCGTCAATAAACCGACCACCTAACCTCATCTGGCGCAAACTACTTAAACCAACAAAAGGTTCCCTTTGTCTTTGGAAGGATTTCCATGCTTGAATGCTGTAAAACCTTGATAGAAAACGTTAACTTCTATTTCGTCCTCTGTAAGAAAGACAGGGCCAGAATAAATATAAAATCATTCACTCATATGGAATAGCTGGGATATTATAAATATGTTACTAACACTCTAACATTTGTCCAAAGTAAATGTTGCAAGATGCAGAATCGTGGGACGCCGCTCTGAAAAGGCATTATGAGATTGCACAATAATTTGTAACATCGCTGACTATGCCCGCAAAGGAGGCTAATGTCGTCATCAATTCGTACCCAAAGAGTACATGATTCTTCAAACACCGGCCTAAAAGAAAGGCGCCTCAAGACAACACACCTCATCAGAAACTCGTACCAAAAGAGTACGGCCTTCTCAATTATAAGCCTAAAAGAAGGGCGTCACGGGATCACATCTCGTAAAGAAGAGATAGAGTCTCGGGATGCAGTAAGTTCCGGAGGAACAAGGGGGGCCGTTTAGTCACTTAGGAAGTCGGCCACCGGGTTTAGGCGGGCGCGGGGCCTCTACCCCTCTCAGCAGAGATGCTGAGGGTTTAAAAAACCAAAATTTAGCACTCAAAGAAACTATTATTTCATATAAACTCACGGGCTGTTGTAGAATCCTTTCGAATAAACCATCCCCGAGACCTTATCTATTTATTCATAAAGAAGTTTCACTTCAAAAATGTCTTATTTCGTAGATAGCAAATATATGTATTATTTTCCCACGGAATTAATATGAACAGGTTCATACACGTCTGAGACGACACCATTCAAGGTAAGAATATGTTAATATAAAGTGTTTAAAATTATTAATTTCAGTGTTATTTAATATATGTGAATTTCTCCTCTTTATGCCGTTCGATTGATTTTATTGGGTTGTTTCCAAACGGAAATGTTTTATTTCTAATACACGAATTCTTCTGGTGAACGTATTTTATTGTAACATAAATGTATAGATTATTAGGTTGTTAGATGTTTTTATTACGTAATATTATGCAATTGTTTCCACACTGCTCCTATAAAAGAATTTGAAGTTATTACGATACACAACGGGGTCCTTCATCCATTAGACGAATCATGTGCCAATTCAACGACGTATTACGAATAGTATATATTGTATTTATCGAGATTTAGTCGCATTTATTATTTCTAGTGAGGTTTTTAGTATTGGTTCCAGGCGCCATTATGAGGCGGAAATAGTTCATATTCATAGCACGACTGCAATAGGTATTTTTGTCGCGTAAGAGGTAGCACTTTTAGGAATATAACTGTGTTTTATGTTTCGTCCCTGACGGACAGGATGGTATAGCTGTGGCTATTTAGGTAATATATTTAGTAAATGCAAAGGGCATTAGGTATTGTCAATTTCGTATGCGAACCCAAGATGTTAGAAATATTTTAGTTCCTATAATTTCATTGAATATTTGCTGCAGAATAATATTTGATGAGAGAAGTAGTTAATATTCCATTCAAAGCAAAAGTTTTAGTCAATATCTTTATAGGTAATATTCAACAGCAAATTAGAAATATTTCAGTTAATACGTATTTTTAGTTAATTTATCGTATAGAACAATTCCTGATAGTATAGAGCATTATTTCATATGAAAAGTTGAATTTTAGTAGTAGTAATATTTCTGTATAGAATATTTAATTTTTAACAACTGTATCGCTACATCATATGGTTGAAGTCGATCGGTTGCATCCTGTCGCTCAATCGCGCGCGCTCACATATAAGAATAATGAAATATTTGATAATCCAATATATTGTATTTTGAA